>CM035166.1:17356379-17956379 GCA_020205615.1 Panax quinquefolius | reverse complement strand
CTCGTATTCCTAATTATACCCTCATTTTATTAAAGTATTGCTTCTATACTTTGTGAAATTAGTAGAATATCCTTGAAATTTGCGTTTCATCTAGTATCGCTTCACAAGGATATTTTCTGAACATGCTTGTTAAATTTTAAGCTTTTCATGCCGGAGTACTGACCATGAGTAGTATTCATTTTTACGGTACTATTCACAAAGTACTATTCACGGGGTACTATTGTTGGGTAAAATCAATTACGCACAACACGCAAGTATACGTGGTTAACACATAATAAAGTGAAAGTAGAGTATCGTTCCCACGAGGAATTTTTTTAATAAAAAATCACCAAGTACTAACCCGTAACCAACTCAATCTTATTTAAAAGAATGAATTTCAAATTATATAAATTAAATTATTTAATTAGACTAATTCTAATTACCACTAATTAAAAATCAGATTACGGAGATTTAAGATTACAACTTCACTTATTGCTTCATTTAAGTTAACACACTTCTTATCAATTATTTTCTATCCTGAATTGTTAATCAAGACACTAAAGCAAATAAAACCACCTCTCGATGCATAAAACCCATACTCACTTAAATCCACATATGATAGAATTAAGCAAGACACCCTAATTAACTAATCCACTATATCTCTATGTGAATTACAATTAAAAAGGATTTAAAGCACAAGTTCTCTATAAGATTACATATGGCGTAAAGGCATATCTCTATCCTAAACACGAATCATGAATTCCTTCTATGCAAAAATCACAAACACATGCTATCATAATCAGATCTAAACCTATACTTCATCTCTCGAGTTCATATAGATTATCACGGTAATTGATGGCCAATCAATTAAATAATTAAGTCCAAATCACAATAAACAATCCTCACGATAGAACATAATAATTGATAGCGAAGCATATTAAAATAAAGTACACAATAAGATCAATTTTAATCTCAAACAAAGAATTAGTTCATTGAATTAAAACTAAGAATCCACACTTGAATACACATTAAAAGATAAAAATAAAAGAAGATGAGAAGATATAATCTATTGTCTGTAGATTTGAAGCTCCCTCCTTGCTCCTACTTTGAATCTTCAATGGTCTCCAAGTTGCTTCAATCTCCAAATCTAACAAGAACTAGTGTTTTGATCTAATTTACTCTAATCTAATCTAATGGAATCCTCCAAAACTAGCATATATCCTCTATTTTATGCCTCTCACCATGTATTTATAGTTCTAATGGATATCCTAGCAAGTTAGGTAACTAAGAATCCTATTCTAGCTCAAATTGGACACCAAATAACCCAAAATAGTCATGTCCCTCACGACGACCCAAGACGCCTCACTGCTGTTCCTAGGCCGTTATTCGGCGCCTACTATAGCTATAGTGGCGGATATTCCGGGCTGGCTGCCGCCGCCCTAGCTATGCGTAGTTCATCTATAGCGCGGTCCGCGCTACACTGTTTTCTACTGCGACGTCCTTTGGTAAAACAAGCATAAATTTTGATCCGCTAAGATTTACGGGGCCTGCCACCTATCAAATCAAAGATAACGACAAGATCTACAACTTTCATTCTTGAGAATTGACAGATTCTTTCTGGATCAAGGCAGAAATCGAGCTTGAAGTAGATGTTATGTAAATGGCAAGCATGACAACTTTGAGCTTTGATCTGTATTGAGAAAAAGGCTATAACTCTTGCATCCAATCTCCGATTGGAACGATCCAAGATGTTCTGGAAAGCTAAGAAGTAGATCTACAATAAAATCTAAGTTCCAAGTCAAGAACATGCATCCAATGTGGTGTTAAAAGCTTTGCAATCTTCCCTTCTTGCACTTGTTTGCATATTTGAGTCCAAAAGATGTCTGAATTGCTTTTCCTTGCTTCCTCAGGCCATAGCCTACAAAATAACATAACATGTATGAAATGCACACACAATGCATGTAAAGTAACTACGAAACATAGGTTTAAGCAACTAATTTAAGTAATAGATACCGGATAAGTAGGTATAAAACCTACTTATCAAATACCCCCAAACTTAAACAGTTGCTTGTCCTCAAGCAAAAACTCAAAAAAACAATGCTATGCAATGCAACTAATCTACATGCCTACGAATCCAGCAGTAATGACAGAAACAAGTCTATTCAATCGGCCTTAGAGAAATCAAGTAAACATGATAATACATCATATCAAAACAAATCATTAACTTCTCAATCAATCATCAAATCTTAGACTGTTATCACTGATATAGTGCGTGTGTGCTCCACAACAATATTAACTGATATAAAATCAAATTTAACACATAATAAGTCTCGTCGAAGGCATCATACAGTATAAACTCACGAAATCCAAAAACAAGCTAGATCCAACTAAAATTTAATAATTGCCAATATCGAGGGTCCAACTAGGATACTTATGCTTCATTTTTTTGTCTACAGGGGCTTTTTGCTCTTGTTTCCCATTTTATTCATTTTTTCCTTTTGGTTTATATACACATAGCTATGCAATGTCTTATTCCCTTGGGCTTTTCAATGCTACCTTAAAGAACTTTCGACTAACGACTCCCAGACCATTAAGACCTTAGGGCGCTAGGTGTAAAGACAATCCCCTCGGGCTTACTTACTCAAGTAACAAAGGCCACAAAACTAGACAAGCATGCCACGGTGTTTATTCATACTTTCTTTTTTTCTTTTTTTCTTTTTTTATAGCTTATATACCCCAAATATTCTCCCAAACTTAGGTTATTGTCTAACTTTAGCCATCACTACTTATTCTTGTCATTCTTTCATTCAAACTAGCATTATCCTTTAGAGTCCGATTATGTATCAATTTAAACTCAATCAATCAACAAGTTATTTTTACTGCGCTATCCTTATTATACCAGTTTCAAATAGAAAAAGACTCCATTCATAACAAGAAATCACATCAACGCTCAAATAATCAGTACTATACTTGTCTACCCAATTCCAATCTCATCATTGGCCAAAAGACTAAATGTAACTATATAAACTACAATGTAAATAACCAATGTAAATAACTAACTATATGCAATACGACACTAAAATGCCCCCCAAACGTAAACTAGACATTGTCCTCAATGGCTAAAATAGGAAAAATTAAAAGAGAGGACTTCCCTGAAAATACAGCATGTTCCTCCTTGTCTGCTAAGTCTGAAGAATAGGCCAGACACATTGGAATAAATCGGGCACCACACTTGAGTTGGACTTGAATAACCTGTAAACATAATAGAAGCAAGTTTATTAAATCCTAATAAATGCAAATTTATTACTAATAATATAAAACCTAATAAAAACTATAAATAAAAATTAAACTTGGGTTGCCTCCCAATAAGCGCTTGATTTATAGTCCTTCAGCTAGACTTTGTCTGGTCAACGCTATCCAATTCCTCTTCGAATGTTGAGGAATCCTCCATCCATCAGTAGCAAATAATCCTTTGGGAGGTTCCCACAAGTGATGGCCATAGCATCAAAGTCACCTAGCATGCTTTGACTCAGTATAATCTCCATGAAGAAGAGCAAATGAGTAGGTGTTATCTCCATTGTGTTTATGATCATATTAGGGCATGGAAGTGTGTCAAACACAATGGGCTCTTCGTCTATCTTCTCTTTCTCTTCCCACCACGGCTTCATTGTTGCACTCGCTCTTATGTCATAAAGAGCTTCGCCGACGACATGACTACCAAGTGGGCATGATTTAGCAAATCTAACTGGACTCTTGAACTGTGGCGGAGAAGGCACTTGAGGCATTAATAACATCGGCTCATCCGCGTTAGTACTCATAGTTAGTTCATCCCCATTTGTCTCCTTTTTTTCAACATCTCATGTCTCGTCTAGTTGTAGATTTGGTTCGGGCACTTCATCAATCTCAGAATCCTCGTTATAGCACCAATTGATTTGAGGACAGTTGTTCAAGGCTTTGAGCATTTGATCCATCTGGTTTTGTAGATTTTGAATTGATATCTCTTGATTCTGAATTGACCGCTCTTGATTAATCCTCCTTTCCTCATTTGATGCTACGAACTTGGATAACAATTCCTCCAACCCTAAATTATTTGTCTCAGTTTTGGAATCCATGTGTTGAGGACCAAGGTTTGAAGTAATGATGAGTTGTTCCATCTGATTATTAAAATTTTGGATTGACAGCTCTTGTCTAATCCTCATATCCTCTAGGATTTCTATGCTCTTCAATATTACATCCCTCGGATTTGGCTTTTCATGTTGTGGCAATGGATGTTGACATGAGAATTCTGGTGTGTATGTTAGATTTGGAGCATAGTATTGGTCTTCATAATTGTAGCTCCATGATGAATCCGGGTGATACCCCCAAACTTGATGATAATTGGTGGGATAAAAATAATTGTTGGGGTAATCACCGCCATACGGTACCGGCTCGAAATTGGTGGTACATTGATGACTCGGATGATTTCCAGCACAATAATCACAAGTAACCGCAACACATTGACGATGTTGTGTTGTAAAAGCGTCCAACCTCCTCGAAAGTGTCTTAATCTGTGCTGATAATGCAGAAAGTGTCGCGAGTCCATCAATCTCCGCTCCCCTTGGCCGAGTCATTCTCGTATATGGCCATTGATAATTAAATTCTGCCATGGTATCTGAAAAGAAAGAAAGAAAAAATAGAAAGAGAATTAAATATAAAAATAAAAATATTTAAATTAAGACTAATTTGATTGAAATTAATATTAGCAAAAATATATTAACTAATACCCCGGCAACGGTGCCAAAAACTTGTTGGATAAAATCTAAATACGCATAACACGCAAGTATACGTGGTCAACAAGTAATAAAGTGAAAGTAAAGTATCGTTCCCATGAAGAATTTTTTTAATAAAAAATCACCAAGTACTAACTCGTAACCAACTCAATCTTATTTAAAAGAATGAATTTCAAATTATATAAATTAAATTATTTAATTAGACTAATTCTAATTACCACTAATTAAAAATTAGATTACGGAGATTTAAGATCACAAATTCACATATTGCTTCATTTAAGTTAACACACTTCTTATCAATTATTTTCTATCCTGAATTGTTAATCAAGAACACTAAAGCAGATAAAATCACCTCTCGATGCATAATACCCATACTCACTTAAATCCACAGATGATAGAATTAAACAAGACACACTAATTAACTAATCCACTATATCTCTATGTGAATTACAATTAAAAAGGATTTAAAGCACAAGTTCTCTATAAGATTACATATGGCGTAAAGGCATATCTCTATCCTAAACACGAATCATGAATTCCATCTATGCAAAAATCACAAACACATGCTATCATAATCAGATCTAAACCTATACTTCATCTCTTGAGTTCATATAGATTATCACGGTAATTGATGGCCAATCAATTAAATAATTAAGTCCAAATCACAATAAATAATCCTCACGATAGAACATAATAATTGTTAGCGAAGCATATTAAAATAAAGTACACAATAAGATCCATTGTAATCTCAAACAAAAACTTGAATACACATTAAAAGATAAAAATAAAAGAAGATGAGAAGATATAATCTATTGTCTGTAGATTTGAAGCTCCCTCCTTACTCCTACTTTGAATCTTCAATGGTCTCCAAGTTGCCTCAATCTCCAAATCTAACAAGAACTAGTGTTTTGATCTAATTTACTCTAATGGAATCCTCTAAAACTAGCCTATATCCTCTCTTTTATGCCTCTCATCATGTATTTATAGTTCTAATGAATATCCTAGCAAGTTAGGCAACTAAGAATCCCATTTTAGCTCAAATTGGATACCAAATAACCCAAAATAGCTGTCCTCTCGCCGATCGGAGTGCCTCGTGCTGTCCCTAGGCCATTCTGGGCGCACCCCGTGCTACAGTGGCAGACATTCTGGTGGCCCGACGTGCCCCGCGCTATGCATAGTTCATCTATAGAGCGGTCCGCGCTAAGCCGTTTTCTGCTGCGGCGTCCTTTGGTAAAATAGGAATAAATTTTGATCCGCTAGGAGTTACGGGACCTGCTACATATCAAATCGAAGATAAAGACGAGATCTACAACTTGAATTCTTTGAGAATTGACAGATTCCATTCGGATCAAGGCGGAAATCGAGCTTGAAGTAGATGCTATGTAAATGGCAAGAATGACAACTTTGAGCTTTGATCTTTATTGAGAAAAATGCCATAACTCTCGCATCCAATCTCTGATTGGGATGATCCAAGTTGTTCCGGAAAGCTAAGAAGTAGATTTACAATAATATCCAAGTTCCAAGTCAAGAACATGCATCCAACGTGGTGTTAAAATCTCTAAAATCTTCCCTTCTTGCATTTATTTGCATATTTTAGTCCAAAAGATGTCTGAATTGCTTTTCCTTGCTTCCTCATGCCATAGCCTACAAAATAACATAACATGTATGAAATGAACACACAATATATGTAAAGTAACTACGAAACATAGGTTTAAGCAACTAATTCAAGTAATAGATACCGGATAAGTAGGTATAAAACATACTTATCAACTATTCACAAAGTACTATTCACGGGTACTATTCATAAAGTACTATTCACAAAGTAATATTCATGAGCATTCACGGGGTACTATTCCTGAAGTACTATTCACGGGGTTCTATTCACCCGGTACTATTCACCCGAAGTACTATTCATGATAAAAATTGATTTCTTTTCAGTTCAAATCATTTTTGATACAATATCATTCTTGAATTTTACTCCACAAAGCAGTATCATGTTGAAAATTTGATCATTATTGAATTTTGGGTAAATTATATTATAAATCTTTAAAAATTTATCCTTTGCTTTCTTTTAATTGAATTCTTATATCATTGTCATCATCCTCATGCTTATATTGTGATGAAAGTCATCTTTGGCTTACGTGCATAGATGGACTGTTGATTGGTATGATTATGACCAGGGATCATTCGGTATAATCATGACCCATAATGTTATAAATTATGTGGTAAAAGTCCTCATTGGCCCGTAGTGCATTGATGGATAGTTATTGGTATGATTATGACAAGGGATTATTCGGTATAATCATGACCATTGATGATTACATGAATATCCTTGGCCCGTAGTGTAAGGATGATTCAATGATGTGGTTTATTTAATAAGCTGAGTCTCAGCGATAAAGTTGATGATAAACTTTTTAAATCATAGAAGATAGTAGATATCATGCCCTACTTGACTCTTCTAATGGATTGCTTATTCCGCTGCAGTTGTTGATCTAAAACTTGTTGTCTATTATATTTTATCAGTTGCTATACTGTGGAAGGCTAAGGATAATTTATTCTGCATTATCTTAGTCATAATATTTCTTACTGGGCTAGTTGAGCTCACCCTTTTCTTTCATTGTTCTTTTCAAGAAATGAGAATATAGTTGGGATGACTCGGGGAATGGAGTGACGGTCCGAGATGGTGGCTATAGTAGTCCTCACTATTTTATGAAATAGTGTGATAATAAATGTAATGATGACTTCATTTGAGTTTGAATACTGTCTATGAGACAATATTCGTGTAAAAACTCTAAGCTACGATGTTGTCGTATTGTATAAAAGAAGTTTTTATTTGATTTATGTTCCATGTATTTGGTGACTCAGAATGGGTGATGTATACCTATTTTGGGGGCGTCACACTTGCCATCCTATCTTCTAATTCCCACGTGGCCTCCTCGACTTTGTGGTTTCACCAAAGTAATTTTACCGAAGATATAACTTTATTTCTTAATGTCTGCTATTTCCTATCTAATATCTGGACAGGAATGTCTTCATACGCCAGATTCTTCTCCACTTGAATGGGCTCGTAGGAAATCACGTGTTTGTAGTCAGACTTATACGAACGCAACACAGAGATGTGAAACACGTTGTGGATGTGCTCTAACTCAGGTGGTAATTCAACTTTGTATGCCACTTCGCCCACTCGCTCCAATATCTCGAATGGTCCTATGAACCTCAGACTTAATTTTTCCTTCTTGCCAAATCGTATTTTTCCTTTCCAGGGAGATACTTTCAAGAAAAAAAAATTCCAATTTTAAAGTCCCGGTCTTGTCGATGAAAATCCTCGTACTTTTTATGGCGATCTTGAGCTGCTACCAATCTGGCTCTTATCATTGTCACCACGTCTATGGTTTGTTGCACTAACTCTGGTCCCAACATTCATTGTTCACCAACTTCGTCCCAACATAATAGCGTTCGACATATTCTCCCGTAAAGAGCTTCGTAAGGTAGCATGCCGATACTCATATGGTAACTATTATTATATGCAAATTCCACTAGGGTAGGTGATCGTCCCAATTTCCCTTGAAGTCCATCACACAAGTTCTAAGCATGTCCTCCAGCAGTTGTATTTTTCGCTCACTTTGTCCATTTATCTACGGATGATAAGCAGTACTCAACCTCAGCTGTGTTCCAATCCTCTCTTGCAAGCTTTTCCAGAATTTTGACGTGAAGCGCGGATCTCGATTACAGACAATTGAAACTGGCATTCCATGTCGTGAAACGATTTCCTTTACATACAGGCTCACTAACTGATTCAAATTATATCGTATCTTGATCGGTAGAAAATGAGATGTCTTTGTTAGTCGATCTATGATGAACCAAATGGCATCAAAACCTTTCTACGTGACTGGAAGTCCCACCACGAAGTCCATCGTAATGTGCTCCCACTTCTACTCTGGTATTTCCAATGGTTGAAGTAGACCACTGGTCCTCTGGTGCTTTGCTTTGACCCGTTGGCAAGTAAGACATTTACTGACGCACTCCACGACTTCTCGTTTCAGATTGGGCCACCAAAAATATTGCCTCAAATCTCGATACATCTTTGTGTCTCCTGGATGAACGAAATATGTCGTATTGTGTGCCTCGTGCAAAATTTCTTCCCTCAACTCGGTTACCGCTGACACCCACACTCTCCTTTCGAATCTCAAAATACCATCTTTATCCATTTTGAATCTCTCTTCCTCATTTTTTGTGATCCTCTTCCTTATTTTCTCGCACTCTTTATCCCTCTCTTGTGATTCCTTTACTCTATCCAACAAGGTTGGATGAGCTTCCACTGCAAATAATATTTTTTTAGACCTCCCCAATCCCTTTACCTCTATTTCCAATTTCTCCATTTCCCTTATTAACTCCTCCTGAGTTGTTGGTTGAAACAACTTCTCCCTTCCTTACTACTTAGCGCATCGGCTACTACGTTTGCCTTTCCCGGGTGATAAAGATTATCACAGTCATAATCCTTGATTAATTCTAACCACCTTCTCTGACACATGTTCAACTCCTTCTGTGTGAAGATATATTTCAGACTCTTGTGGTCCCTGTATATCTCATATTTCTCTCCGTATAAATAATGTCTCCAAATCTTTAACGCAAAAACTACTACCGCTAACTCTAGGTCGTGAGTAGGGTATCTTTTTTTGTAATCCCTTAGTTGTCGCGATGCATATGCAATGATTTTTCCATGTTACATGAGCACACATCCAAGTTTCTTGTGCGATGCATCACTATATACCACGAAACCTCCCGTATCATTTGGTAATGATGATACAGGTGCTTCGCTTAGTCTCTTCTTTAGCTCCTAAAAACTTTCTTCGTATTTGTCCGTCCACACGAACTTCATCGTTTTCCTTGTTAGATTGGTCAACGGGGTTGCTATCTTGGAAAAATCATGAATAAATCTTTGATAGTACCCAGCTAACCCTAAGAAACTTCTCATCTCTGTTGGTGTCTTCGGCTGCTCCCAATTACTCACTACTTCTACCTTTGCAGGATCTACTGAAATTCCATCCTTATCTATCACGTGTCCTAAGAATTGAACATTTTCCATCCAAAATTCACACTTCGAAAACTTTGCATACATCTTCTACTTTCTTAGTGCCTCCAAAACCATCTTCAGATGTTCGGTGTGCTCTTCTTCTGTCTTCGAGTAGATCAAGATATTGTCGATGAAAAATACTACGAATTTATCCAAGTATGGCTTGAAGACTCTGTTCATCAAGTCCATGAATGCTTCTGGAACATTAGTCAATCTGAATAACATCTCCAAAAACTCGTAGTGTGCATATCGGGTTCGAAACATCATTTTTTTTATGTCCTCCTCCTGTACTTTCTGTTGGGAGAGTGCATATTTTGATTTGATGTTTAAATGTAAATGCTCATGATTATATGTAAAGTTCTTTAAGGAACATATGTACAAGGACTTAGTGACAGATCAAATTTGTTAGGTTGATCTAAACTCTTAATGTGTATCTTTCTGTAAATGAATGTATAGACAAAGAGATCAAAGGTGTTGGGTTGATCTTGAGATGTAATAGATAGGCTTTGAAGAGATCGTAGTGTATCAAGCTGATCAAGATTATAGAAGCCGAGGTAGAAAAGTAGAGCCTCAAGGATCGTAGTGTGCCTGCCTTGAAAGACCTCTTCGAAAATCATAGAGTGGTCTCAACGTTTGCCGAACCAACTCAGAGATCGTAATGTGCTCTCGGAAACGTATAGCTTGCAATAACAAGCAAGTGAAGATCGCAGCGTGCAAGTCTTTTAAGAGAAATTGTAGTGCTCTTGTTTGATAGCATCAGACCAAGAACCAAGGTGACAAGGCACCTCGAACTGAATCGTAGAGTATCATCTGCATTGTGTCAGAAGCATCGAGCCCCACCTTTTACTTGAAGACAAGTTCCAACAAATAAGGAATGGGGTTTAAACGTTGAAGTCCTCACCAAATCCCCAACCACAAAAAGAAATCCTTAGTATATAAAAAAAGGAACGTATTCAAGAAGCTAAGGAAAGGACCATAGATGAGGAAAAACACTTTTTCGTGTGTTAGGTGAGAAACACATGCGCTTGTGTCGGTGGCCGCGAATGCAATTCAAGATGTTCGTAAAAGTCTCCATCAAAGTTCGAAATGTCAAACGCATTTAATGCTTCACCAAAAGGCTTCAACGGATAGATTTCAAGGATCACATATATGCAGATTATAAGCAAGCATTGAACAAAAACATACAAGAACATCCAACGTTCAACTCTACGATCTGAGAAAAAGAGAAAGCTTGCTCACCTACTCGCCTTCGAACACAAGTGCTTAACAAAGAATCGAGTAGTAACAATCAAGAACTCAACAACTACCAATCAACTGAAGTAAGAGTTCCAAGTCAGAAGGACTTGAATAGTTCTAAGTGAACTGTGAAGATCCAAGTCTGTTGGACTTGAAGAGTTCAAGAGTGAACTAAGAAGTTCCTAGACTGCTGGTCTAGAAGGAATCTGTGTGATTCAGAAAGTGTAAAAGACATCCTTAGTGGATTTCCTACTCGAGCAGTAGAAGAGTGGACTAGGAGCTTTAAGTGCTCTGAAGCACTTAAAATGACTGTGTCTATTACATTCTTGCTATAACTGCTATATCTGCCATAACTGCTATAACTGCCTCACTCTCATTAACTCACTATCTTAAGGGAGATTAAAACAAATATTAATTCCGCTGTGTTTTAATCATTATCAACTAACAAGTTAAAACGAAAAGAATTTTTAAATATCTATTCAACCCCCCCCCCCTCTAGATAACTATTGTGCCTCTGGGAACTACAATTGGTATCAGAGCAGGTTATATTAAATAGCCTACAAAGCTTGAGTAGATCAAATGGCGCACTTACCAAGCCAATCAAGGACAGGAGGAGGCAGCAAGCCACCAATGTGCAACAAAGATAAATTTGTAAACTGGAAAGTTCGGATGCAATCATACATGGACTCAATAGATGAAGATCTATTTGAGACTGTTCAAAATGGGCCCTATATTCCAACAAAGCTTGCACAAACTACAGACGATCCAAACAGAATACGAATTAAAGTCAAAGAGGAATGGACTGACAATGAGAAAAGATCTGTCCAACTCGCCAAGAATGCCAAGAACATTTTGTTTCAATCCTTAGAAGACGATCTCTTCGAAAATGTTGTCAACAACAAAACAACGAAGGAGGTTTGGGAAGCTCTACTCATCATGCACTAAAGAACGGAAGAAGTAAGAGAAAATAAACAATCTCTCCTGACACAACAGTATGAAATGTTTGCTCATGTTCAAGGAGAAAACGTCACTGCCACCTACGAGAGATTCAACGTTCTGCTCAACTCTCTACGAGCCTATGGGAAGATCTATCCAAACAAAGATCTAATCATAAAGTTCATGAGAGCCCTACCAAGCAGGTAGGATGCTAAAACCACTGCTATTAGAGAGTCAAAGAATCTTCATGAGATGACAGTTCAACAGCTATATGGAAACCTTCTGACATATGAACTGGAGCTAACTCAACGAGCTGAAACCCCATCAGAAGGAAGAAAGAAGGATAAGGGTGTTGCTCTCAAAGCAACTGAAAGTGCATCCAAGGTCAACATTGAGATTGACATTGACTATGATGAAGATGATGGCGAGGACTTTGTAATGCTGGTGAAAAGACTCAGAAGGTTCATGCGTCTAAGCAAAACCAGCAAGCCAAAGAAGGTCAGCAACTATAGTAGCCAGGAGAAAATGAATGATCTATGCTACAACTGCAAGAAACCTGACCATTTCATTTCCAACTGTAACAAACCTCTCAAAGAAGAGCTAAAGAAAAAATCACATCCAAAGAAGGAATACAAAGGCAACAAAAGGCCTCAGAAGAGAGACAAAGGCCTTGTAGCTGGAGGATCGTGGAGTGATTCAGACAATGACTCAACTCCTGAATGTGGAGATGATGAAGATCCCCAAATGGAAAATCTTTGCCTAATGGCCAAACATGCAAATGAAAAACTGAACTCCAACATATATGAAGTAAGTATCGATGAGGTATTTGACTTCAACTCTCCTAATGTAGACATTAATGACTTGAAAACTGCACTGCGTGGCATAACAACTGATCTGCATCAATATATGAAGTGGTTCAGAGTTTTGTCGAAGGATTATTCACTTCTTCAAGAGGAGAAAAAGAGAGTTCAAGAAGAACTGGAAACAACCCTTCTAAGTACTAACTTTCTCTCCAAGCTTGAGGCTGAGAATGAGATCTTAAAACAGACCAATGAGCTCAATGCACAAAGAGAGTCCAATCTAACCTCTAAAATTGAGGAACTAGAAAAGACTATCTCTACATGGAATAAATCCTCATCATCCATGGACTCACTACTCTCTAGTCAGAGAAATGCATCTGATAGAACAAGCCTAGGCTTTGGGGGATCAACCTCAGAGCCATGTGTGGAAAAGATAAAGGAAACTAGCACTAGTAATGCTTCAAGTTTTAGTAGAGGCATTACATTTGTGAAATCCTCACAAAAGGAAGAACCAGCCCAATCTTGTTCTACTAACTCAATCCATACTCCAAGGAGTAAAGGATCTCATGCTGGCCTGGGCTTCATAAAAGAGAAGAGTAACCCATCCACTACTCACCAACCTCGAAAGATCGTAGAGTCAAGTAAGACCAACTCTACGAATCAACTGGGAAGGTACAGTAGAGGTAAGGTAAACTCTTCACAATTCATGAAACCCAAGGACACGTGGAAGAAGGAAAATCAGTTTAACAAAAGGATGACTAAAGAACCACAAAAGTCCAAATGGAAAATGTATTCTCACACACACACAAGCATGCATCATATTAAATGTTTTGTGTGCCACAAAATTGGTCACAAGGCTGCAAAGTGCTATTATACTTCCATATATGTGAGACCCAAGATCAAACAGATTTGGGTCCCCAAGGGTACTAACAAAATAGGACCCATGAAAATATGGGTACTAAAATGAAGGTTTAATGTTACCACAGGAAAAGAGCTCCACGATCACGACCTGGTATCTGGACAATGGATGCTCAAGGCACATGACTGGGAACAAAGCTATTTTGTCTAACTACATAGAAAAGGAAGGTCCCTTAGTTATTTTTGGAGATAATGGCTCTAACAAGACAAGAGGATATGGCTCAGCTGAAAATGGTGCAGTATCCTTCAGTAAAGTGGCTTATGTGGAAGGACTACAACACAACCTTCTAAGCATTAGCCAACTCTGTGACAAGGGCCATCAAGTAACATTCCTCAACAATTAGTGTCAAGTCAGAGATTTGAAGACATCTGCTATAAAGCTAACCGGAACAAGAGAAAGAAATGTCTACACAGTGAATCTTGGACAACTAAGCTCAGATGAGACAATATGCTTTCTGGCTAAAGCATCTGAAGAAATGAGCTGGCTATGGCATAGACGATTATCTTATTTAAATTTCAAAAACATGTCCAAACTAGCCTCAAAAGATCTTGTTGCAGGTCTACCCAAGTTCAACTTCATCAAGGAAAGGCCATACAATGCCTGTCATCTTGGAAAACAAACTAGAAGCTCATTCAAAAGCAAAACTGTCAACTCAATTGACAAGCCCCTACAGTTTCTCCACATGGATCTATTTGGGCCAATTCCAACAACAAGTCTCGGAGGGAAAATATACTCACTGGTTATAGTCGACGAGTACACCAAGTTCACATGGGTGTTCTTTCTAAACTCAAAGGATGAAACTAGCTCCCAACTGATCAAGATGTTCAGGCTGGTGATGAATGAGAAAAGAGAGAAAATCAAGGCTATAAGTAGTGATCATGACAGAGAATTCGACTTCTCTGAAATAGACCAGTTCTACACAGACAATGGCATCAGTCATAACTTCTCAGCTCCACGAACTCCTCAACAAAATGGAGTAGCTGAGAGAAAGAATGAACTTTGATAGAGGTTTGGAAGAACTCTACTAAGCAAAGAACCCATCTACGAATATACTTCGGCGTAAGTAAGTTATCAACTGCGTCGCATTCGTTGAATGCAGATCACTCATACACCCTACGATCAAGAAGACACCCTACAAACTGTGGAAAGGAAGAAAGCCAAGTGTCAGATACTTTCATGTATTCGGTTGTGCATGCTACATTCTTAACAATGGAAAGTAGTACTTGACAAAGTTTCAACCTAAGTCACACGATGGAATTTTTCTTGGATATGCCACAGACAGTAAGGCTTACAGAGTGTTCAAAAAGAAGACACTGAGTGTTGAAATCTCGATTCACATCATCTTTGATGAAACAGACTTGGACAAAACAGTGCTTCAAGACACTATGACCGACAGTTCAGACACTACGAACGAGGTCGTCGAGCTCAACACTACGATCGTAGTGCCAGATAGTGAAATCGTTGAGCAAAGAAATGAGATCGTAAAGAGGCCTATGCCAGACAACGAACCTCCACACCAAGAAGAAGAAATAGATCTTGAGAATCTAAGATAAGAAGGCATCAGGACAGATGTCCCAACAGGAAACATATGGGTAAAAGATCAGACTCAAGATCTATTCATTGGAGATCCGAGTGCAAGAGTCAAAATAAGAGCTGCCACCCAGAATGAATATTTTTATCTAAGCTTCCTATCACAAATGGAACCAAAGAAGATAGAGGATGTTATGGAAGACTCCAGCTGGATAGAAGCCATACAGAAAGAACTCAACCAATTTGAAAGAAACAAAGTATGGAGATTGGTACCAAGACCAAAGAGTCATCCTATCATTGGAACCAAGTGGGTCTTCAGAAACAAGATGGATGAAGATGGAGTTATAACCAGGAACAAGGTAAGACTAGTGGCCAAGGGATACTCTCAGGAAGAAGGCATTGACTACGATGAGACATTTGTACCTGTTGCCAGACTAGAAGCCATCAGAATCTTCCTTGCTTTTGCTGCTCACATGAAAAGCAAGGTCTTCTAGATGGATGTCAAAAGTGCATTCCTGAATGGTGAACTTCATGAAGAAGTTTATGTAGAGCAACCTCCAGGTTTCATCAATCCATCTCTTTCTAATTATGTTTATAGATTAGACAAAGCCTTATATGGTCTTAAACAAGCACCTAAAGCATGGTATGAAACACTAACTAACTTTCTTATTGAAAATGGATTCACTAGAGGTAGAGTAGATACCACATTATTCCATAGAAAGCATAAAGACAAAGTCTTATTGGTTCAAATATATGTTGATGATATTATTTTTGGTTCTACTGATGAAAAGCTATGTAAGAGATTTTCCAAGATTATGCAGAACAAGTTTGAAATGAGCATGATGGGTGAGCTGAACTTCTTCCTTGGACTACAAGTAAAGCAGACTGATGAAGGAATATTCATAAACCAAGCTAAGTACATCAAAGATTTACTTAAGAAGTATGGCATGAAATCAGCCTCTCCCATGAAAACCCCAATTGCTCCTGCAACCAAGCTTGACAAAGATGAAAAAGGTAAATGTAATGATATAACTCAATACAAAGGTATGATAGGCTCTCTTTTATATCTAACTGCCAGTAGACCAGACATAATGTTTGTAATATGCATATGTGCTAGATTTCATGCTAATCCTAAAGAATCACATTTAACTGCTGTAAAGAGGATTTTCAGGTATCTCAAGGGTACACCTCACTTGGGGCTTTGGTATCCCAAGGAGTCCTCATTGAACTAATAGGATACACAGATGCTGACTTTACAGGCTGTAAAATAGATAGAAAAAGTACCAGTGGCACCTGTCAATTGCTAGGAAACAGACTTGTGTCCTGGGTTAACAAGAAGTAAAACTCAGTATCTACTTCAACTACAGAAGCTGAATACATTGCTGCTGGCAGCTGCTGTGCTCAAATCCTATGGATGAAAAATCAGCTAGCTAATTATGGGTTTGATTTCAAATCCATACCCATTCATTGTGATAACACAAGTACCATAACAATAACTTATAATCCTATCATGCATTCTAGGACTAAGCATATAGAAATAAGGTAACACTTCATTAGGGATCATGTGAAAAATAGAACTATATCTTTACAATATATCCCTACTGAAAACCAACTTGCTGATGTATTTACAAAACCTCTAGATGAATCTAGATTTAACATGTTAATAAGTGAGCTAGGAATGCTTAATTTACAACCATGAAATATATGCTCTAGTGTTGCTAACCATACAAAAGTAAAGGCTATGGTTGAAATCATTGACATGATCAAGTGAAGTCCACGATCGTAGAGCTGCAGTAACACAAACTCAATGATCGTAGCACAGACTCAATGATGGTAGAGCCCCTTTAACAAAATAAAGGAGCATCATGTGATGAGAAAGTTCAAAACAAAGTAACCCCTCTGATAAGTGCCTCAGGGACAAACCTAACCCTTTATTCACTCTATGAGGTTGGCCCTCCCTGAGTTACCTTAAAAGAATGCTAAGTCTAAAGCTCATCACAAGGATCCGGATAGACTCGACGATCATAGTTCGATATCGATGACTGCTTGGATGACTCTCGACGAATCTTTGAAAGCAGACTAGACGATCATAGTTCGAGATCTGACGATTCTTTGAACATACACGACGAATCTTTGAAAGCGCACTCGACGATCGCAGTTCAGACTCAATGATCACAAAGGCTACCTCAACGATCGTAGTCCTCCCTAAGGACACGTTAGCTCAGAAGGATCTAAGGGAAATTTAGTACAATCCTCCTCAGTCAAATTCGTAGAGCCAAACAGAATTTGACACCTGTCCCACTTAACAAAAATGGAGAGAGGGAAGTTTTCAAGTATAGTTTGAAAACGCCTTTTTGAAATCAGAAGTTCAAAAAGCTTATCTCTCTTCTCTCTCTTTCTACAAGAAGAAACTCTAACCCTTAAGAAAGTTCAGACAACCACACTCCCTGCAAAGAAATCAATGACAACCTCCAACGTCGTCTCCGGCTACAGACTATGCTTCGATGAATTCAAAACCGCTGAACCCAAATTTCATAAGACTCTGACATTGATAAAGAAGGATGGTCTCGAAGAAGCTCTGGGTATGAGCATATGAATCTACCCAAAGTTAATAAAGGAGTTTTTACAGAAACGGGGCATTCCAAGGACGTGGAAATCAAGCTAAAGGTTGAGAACATTAACCTAGCCCTAGGCTTTAAATTTGAAGGCTTTTGGTTTTTAGATGGCATTGACTTCCATGTAGGGCTTAAGAAGATGCATCACAAGAAATTCCCCAATGTCAAAGGATACAAGAAGGAGTTTCCTCATAGGTATGAATTTTTGGCTGATATTATTGGGAAGTGTATATGCTGCAAAAGCTCTAGCCACAATTCTGTAAATGAGGTGCAACTAAAACTCATGATTGCCATAAGTTGTGGCATATAACTCAACTATGGAGCTCTACTGCTTGAGTGGATAGGAAAATGGATCCTAAGCTCGACGAAGACAAAGATCTCTTAAAAGATTCTCTACGGGCGCTTTATAAGCATCATCCTACAGTTTGCTCTGGGTGACAAATTGGTGACAATGAAGGAGAGTCCATCAACCCAAACAGACGAATGACCCAACAATTGTTTAAAAATAAGAAAATGAATCCAGCAGAAAATGTTAGTATGGTGTCTGAGTCCAGTGGAAGAACTGGTGATGTAAAGGAATCTAGGATTCCAAGAAACATGTTCATCGTCAAACAGACTGAAGAAGAAGAGGAAGAGATCAACAAGGGAGAACCCACTGCCCTTATCAGAAAAAGCAAGGGCAAGAGGAAGCTAAAGACTAGGATGATAGAAGAACCTCAAGGGTCGACCACTGACATACCTATAGAGTCCTCTGATATTGAGACTCTGAGAACCCTAAGGAGAAAAGAACAGCTGGCTGAGGCAGATGAAGACAGAGCCACCTTATCACAGCTGTTGAAGAAGAATAAAATCAGTCATAAGTCCAAGAGGCCATTTATCTCTTTGATCGTAGAATCTCTACCGATCGTAGAGACCAGACTGAACACCTCGAGCAAGGAAGCTGCTGCACCAGATTGTCTGACTGATCAACAGGACAAAGCTGAAGCTGAAGAAAGTCCTAAGGTTGTGGCTCAACCTAGAAAACCAAGAAGAAAATTGGTTAAGAAGTACATCATGATCAATGAAGGATTACTAAAGGAGGAAGACAAAAGGATGGTTGCTAAAAAGGAACTATCCAAAGAAAGCCAAAAGGACATAGCTCAAGCTGAGGGGGAGACACCTGAAGTTCTCACCTTAGAAAATACCCAAGCTGAGGAAGTGCCTGAAGTTCTCATGATAGAAAATGCTCCAGCTGAGGGGGAGCTATCAGTCCTGCAGATGGATGATCACATTAAGGGGGAGCCTCATGATATCCCTATGATAGAAGAAGCTACTCCTGCAGAAAATAAGGGAGAGCCTGAGAAAGAAAGTCAAAAGGAAGTCATTGACATAGTGGAATCCTCAAAAGGAGATAGAGAAGAAGAGGAAGATGAAGATGATGATGAACTTGAGATCACAGGTGTGGGCTGTGATGGGTATAAGAGTTATCTCTATAATCAGTTTTTCTCCTATCTCCCCATGATGCCTTATCATCAAGCTCAAATTCTTAACTCGTGGAGTCACATGTTTTGGAGCTTCAAAGAATATCCAGCCATCACTGTGCTAGCTCATGGATTTCCAGGTAACTTCAAATTTTCCAAGAAGCTCATCACAAATGGTCCCTCCTCAAGAATGGTGCACGAGGTATTAACTATCCCAATTCTTTTTAGAGTGAATCACTACCCACTGTCTTTCTCCAGCCAATTTTATGAATTTCCAAGCTGGTTGGAAGTGGTTCTAAATCCACCAAGTCAATCCCCAGTTACAAAATCCCAAAATTCTCTAACTGCTGAATCAAATGTACCAAACTTCATATTAATCCCAACTCTCATCATCCCTACGAGTACTGACTCTCAACCCATCGTAGAGTCCCAAGCTCAAATCTTAGAGCCACCCTCTTTCGATGCCCAAACACAAGCCCCTCCATCAGATATTCCCTCTACATCCACTAATGAATATTTCAGCCTTGATCTTGCTCTCTACTCCTTGCAAGATCAATATAAGAAACCATCCCCTCCTCCAAACATTCCACAACTCAGCGAACTACTTTCAGATCTGCCCACCAAAGCTGAGCTGACAGAAGTATCGAAGAAAGTGATCAAGGACATCGATGAAAGCCTTGAAGCTCACCCAGAATTCATTCATCTCAGGCTGACAAAAATGATCACTGCTGTAAACAATCTCCCATGCACCCTAAATGCTGAGCTTATAAAGAAGCTGAGGGAGATCATCAAGGAAATGATTAAAAGCATAAAGGACAGGGATGATATTCACTTCCTAGCAGCCAATAAACAAAGAGAGGTTGTTCTTGCATTACAGAACTCTCAAGAAGCCCAGAATAAACTTATACTGGAGAACATCCTAAATTTGAAAACGACCGTCAAAGAATTCCAACAATTCTACGTCACCCAAGGACAGCAGACTGACAATGTTCTAACCGTCCTCAGACACAGAGAAGCTCAATCTGAAGCTCTGATCAAGGAAAATTGAGAGGACATTGCTCAAACTCAAAGCCAACTCAACGAGCTCGTCCAAGGAGTGACTCGACTATCCGAAGACATTCAAACCATTGATGCTGACATAAAGTGGGAGAATAAAGGGAAAGGAGTTCAAGGAGGCCAGGGAAGAGACAGAGGACAATTCCACACTCAAGCTTTAAGGAGTCCTCCTATAAGGTAATTCCACCAACAGACTCCAAGATCAGGCAATCAGACTCAACGATCTGATCAGCAAGAAGTCTTAATAGCTCAGCCAATAAGGAGTGTAGGGCTAGCTACCAGCTCACAAATTGTGACCACCATAGGCCTTAGAATACCAACTGGAGATCCTGCATTCATGAATATACATGATCAAAATCCTAGGCTAAGCCCAAGTGAGCCGGAAGATCTAGCCAGGTGGGATGAAACAAGCAGAAAAGGAAGGGCTGAGGAGTATGCCAATCCTCCATGCAAAAGATCAAAGAAATAGAGATAAGTGAAAATTCTAAATTCTTATTGATGTAAAGCTAAATTGTAATATTCTTCAAACATCAATAAATTCATGCTTATTCTCTAGAAATTTTAGCTACTCACTGAAATACTAAGTCATGTTTACTTTCCTGCAAATGCATCTAGAAACTAATAATCATGACAACAAATCTCCTTGATTATGTCAACATCAAATAGGGGGATATTGTTGGGAGAGTGCATATTTTGATTTGATGTTTAAATGTAAATGCTCATGATTATATGTAAAGTCCTTTAAGGAACATATGTACAAGACCTTAGTGACATATTAAATTTGTTAGGTTGATCTAAACTCTTAATGTGTATCTTTCTGTAATGAATGTATGGACAAAGAGATCAATGGTGTTAGGATGATCTTGAGATGTAATAGATAGGCTTCGAAGAGATCGTAGTGTATCAAGCTGATCAAGATTATAGAAGCCAAGGAAGAAACGTAGAGCCTCAAGGATCGTAGTGTGCCTGCCCTGAAGGACCTCTTCGAAAATCGTAGAGTGGTCTCAACGTTTACTGAACCAACTAAAAGATCGTAGTGTGCTCTCGAAAATGTAGAGCTTGCAATAACAAGTAAGTGAATATCGCAGCATGCAAGTCTTTTAAGAGAAATCGTAGTGCTCTTGTTTGATAGCATCAGACTAAGCACCAAGGTGACAAGGCACCTCGATCTGAATTGTAGAGTATCATCTGCAGTGTGTCAGATGCATCGAGCCCCACCTTTTACTTGAAGACAAGTTCCAACAAATAAAGAATGGGGTTTAAACGTTGAAGTCCTCACCAGTTCTAACGGCACAAAAGATATCCTTAGTATATAATAAAAGGAACGTATTCAAGAAGTTAAGGAAAGGACCATAGGACAGAGGAAAACATCTTTTCAGGTGTTAGGTGAGAAAGCAGTCTGCTGTGTCAGTGGGCCAGAATGCAATTCAGAAGATGTGCAGAAAAGTCTCTATCAAAGTTCAAAAATGTCAAACGCATTTAATGCTTCACCAAAATTCTTCAACGGATAGATTTCAAGGATCACATATATGCATATCATATGCAGATGAGAGAAAAGAAGCAAGCATTGAACAAAAACGCACAAGAACATCCAACGCTCAACTCTACGATCTGAGAAAAAGAGAAAGCATGCTCAGCTACTCAGTTCTTACGAACAAGTGCTTAACAGCAACTGAGTAGCAACAATTAAGAACTCAACAACTACCAATCAACTGAAGTAAGAGTTCCAAGTCAGAAGGACTTGAAGAGTTCTAAGTGAACTGTGAAGAGCCAAGTCTGCTGGACTTGAAGAGTTCAAGAGTGAACTAAGAAGTTCCTAGACTGCTGGTCTAGAAGGAATCTGTGTGATTCAGAAAGTGTAAAAGCCATCCTTAGTGGATTTCCTACTCGAGGAGTAGAAGAGTGGACTAGGAGCTTTAAGTTCTCTGAACCACTTAAAACGACTGTGTCTATTACATTCTTGCTATAACTGCTATAGCTGCTATATCTGTCATAACTGCTATAACTGCCTCACTCTCATTAACACACTATCTTAAGGGAGATTAAAACAAATATTAATTCCGTTGTGTTTTAATCATTATCAACTAACAAGTTAAAACGAAAAGAATTTTTAAATATCTATTCAACCCCCCCTTCTAGATAACTATTGTGCCTCTGGGAACTAACACTTTCCACCGGTGATAACCAATCCGTAGATCTATATTCGAGAAACACTTCGCTCCCTTCAGTTGATCAAAAAGTTCGTCTATGACGCCCCCAAATCCGGGTACTTGAAACCCGTACTTGGTGTTACACGATGACATTCATTCAAACTACGTATGTATTAATTAAACAAAAGTATTATATCAAAGTTATCTACCTCCCAAGTTACGAGAACATTTAAGTCATTCATTGCATAAACATAAGTAAATTATCATAAATTCAATTATTACATTTAACATTAAACAAACTAATTCTTCAGATTTCCCTTCCCTTTGTCCTTGCTGGAACCTTCAGGTCGATCTAGCTTAACTGAAAATATTTAAATTTAAAGCAAGAATGAGCATTTAATTGCCCAGTAAGTAATAACAAACAATAAATATGAGCTAAAAAAGTTAAATGTTTTCTTTGAACTGCACTTCTACAACATAACGATAGTTTTGAAGTAAGCTGAAACCATACTGAACAACATATATAACCAATAATTTATAATTTTAAAACTACGTACTAACTATGAATGGAGAGCAGTCGATAGACTATGAACTTTTATTTTCAATTTTTGAAAAGGTTAAACATAAATTCATCTGCAAACTGTCATAACTTATGGGCACGGAGGGTGATCAACCCAGTATGCCCTATATTGATCAACACTATATTTTAGAATGATGTTTTCGTTCATCATATCCGCCTTGGGCGCACAAAAGTTTCCCATGATCGAGATGTTCATATTCAATCTAGAATCCGAACCAAAATAATTCAATCGGATGATAATAATATTTTATCATGTTCAACGATACTTTTCAATCATTGTCTAGCTGAGTCAAATAGCTTAGACGGGTTTTAATTAATGTATACATACCGGAATTCAATAAGTATGTATCAACAAGGTTTAAATACAAACATTATCCAAGTGAAGACATTTGCATAACCAAACTTAACTATTAAAAATAAAATATATCTTGATCATACAATAATACTACACTGGTTAACAATGAACGAATAGAGTTCGAGAACTTGCATGAATACAAAGGTTTAGATATAGGATCAATAATAATTGAGTTAATTAAGAAACTTGAATAACAAGGATATAATTTAAAAACTAGTTTACATATGCCCATTGCATAAAGTAAATGCAAAGGTAAGATACTTGCCTGGTCTGCTGTTTACAGCTACACAACTTAGTTTTATCCTTTATATAAAAACCTATCATTAATAAGATTACACGTTTGATTAGAATAATACATCGTAACACATAGTACTGCTATATACAGTGTGATAACCGGGGATTTCGAATAATCAAAATTTTATGAATAATTTTTTTTTAATTAATATTGATTATCAATTTTGTGACAAGTAACTGTGATGCGAGTCTCGAGAAGGTCAATTTGTGTATTGACTAATAAATTTAGATTAGAGTTGTGCTTAACACCTTTAGAAACCCTAACCCTAATTTTTGGAAAGGGATTCGATAGAAAATATAATTAATATAATTATATTAATGAGTATGTGTTTGTACCGAAGAGATTTATTGATCAATGATTGATCGGATAAGGTTTAAAATTAATAAACCCTAATAAGGGATTAGAAACCCTAATCTCAGGTTTAGAAACCCTAACGTACAGTTAGTAACCCTAAACGAATGGCGGGAAATCCTAATTTCATATTCGGGAATCCTAAACCCTAAATTAGGAAACCCTAATCCTAATTGGCAAGCCTAAGGTGTTTATTAAACTGAAATAAGATTAGAAAACCCTAATTATATTTAAATTATCTTAATTTCTATTTTACAAGCCCTAATTGTAATTTAGAAATTTTAATTTTTCTAATTAAAACCCTAATTGGAAATTTTGGAAACTAATGATTTAAAACTTAAGGGTTAGAACCTTAGGGTTAAATCCTAAGGGTTAAACCCTAAGGGTTTGTGCAATTGTCAAGTATGCCATTAAAAATATATGGAAAAAGTCCAAAATGCCCTTTTAAGAATATTTTATTATGTAACTTGTAATTTTTGCTAGCAACTTTAGTTGGTGAGCAACTACATTGACTTTGTGACATAGAAATCCAACAAAAATCAGCCAACACATCAGATCTAGCAACATGTCAAGCAATATATATAGATTTGGGGAGAAAGAAAATCACATAATTTGCTTATTTTTCAACCAAGCTCTTACCAACTCCCTCTCACACAAAAACCTCCGAATTTATCATGTAGACCAGTCACTTAAAAAGCTCCTTGATCAACCAAGATCAATTAGGAAGATTAAGATCAAGGATTTGAAGTTAGAAGGTATAAACCTAATTTTATTTTTGATCCAAGTTCCTAAGAAAAAAAATACGTGTTTATGTGTTTAGATCTTTGCTAGATGATGATCTATGTTGATATAACATAGATCCATAGCATCAAAGTGGGTAAAAGTTGAGTTTTTCACAAACTGTTCTTGAGTTTGAAACATGGTTTGACAAGAAATGTCAGTGGCTGTAGATCTTTGTGTATTTACGTTTTTTGTTGTTTGATGTTTTGGATCAGTAGTCTGGTAGGAGGTCTTTGTTCTGCAATTGAAATAACAGTTATATGATGCTTAGATTTCATTTTATTCTTGGTCAAGGAGGGTTGACCGAGCATGACCATGAACTTTTTGGGAAACCCAGAAAGTGTAAAACTAGGTCTGACATGATCTTTGAAGGTCATGATCGGTCAGATGTTAACAGATATGATAGTGTTGTTGTAACTAAGTTATAGCCTGCTAGATGGACTTTAAATCCATGCCTTTAGATTCCTTAAACAATAAATCTGTTGGATGTAGTGAATGGTTAAATTGACCCATTCGATCACAGAGAGCATTTCTGGAATTTCCAGAAATCGCATGAGCAAGCCCTCTGACAAGGTTTGACTGGATCCTATTTGGTAAATGTGTTATGTTTGGACTGAACTAATGTTATGAAGTTGTTCCTTGTCATGTGTACTAGAAGTATGAATCAAGAACTCACTTGTTTGATGACCAGAACCTAGATATTATCGAGCATCAAAGTAGGTACTCGAAACTGCCTGGGTTTCTGGGCAACCCAAAAAACCCAGGAACACGTTGTCAGTGATTTTGGAGATTCAGATCTCCTTGCTGAGAAGTGTTATGACCAAATTGATAACTGAATATTGTAGTATTATATACATGCTACAATATTGAAGTCTTAAATTGACCATAACAGATTCGAGAAGAGAATTAAGGCCGGTCAAACATGACCCCTTGAACACTGACTTTGTTAATGTTCTTGAGCCAAGAACACCTACGACAACAGACAAGTGTCGCTAAAGGCCTATAGCGACGGTTTTCAATATATTTATTTTCTGATTTTCTGAAAATTATTTAAAAATAGAAATAAATTATAAAAATTATTAAAAATGGTTTTAAAAATTATTTTAAATTATGAAAAATAATTTTTGACCAATTGGAATATTTTTCTTTAATATTTATAATTATTTAAATATTAAAGGTATTTAATTTATTTAATTAGTGTATTAAATAAATTAGAGGAAAATGATTTAATATTATGAAAAATCATTTTAAATAAGAATAATGTATTAAAAAATATTTTGAGTTATAAAATGTAACTTTTAATATTTTTGAAGAATTTTCATTAATAAATTAATATTAATGATATTAGATTTATTTAATTATTAAATTTAATAAATAAGATAAAAATGATTTTATTGATTTAAAAATAATTTCAAATGAGAATAAAGTGTTAGAAAATATTTTGAATTATAAAATATAATTTTTAATATTTTGGGAGAATTCTCATTAATAAATTAATATTAATGATGTTAGATTTATTTAATTATTAGATTAAATAAATGAATTAAAAATGATTTTATTGATTTAAAAATTATTTAAAATGAGAAAATGATTTAAAAATATTTTAAGTTATAATTAATGACTTTTAATATTTGGATAATAATTTCATTAATATTTAGATATTAATGGTGATGATTTAAAAATGATTTTAATTATTTTAAAAATCATTTAAGTAGAATATTGATGATTTAAAAATATTTTAAGTTATTAATAATAACTTTAATATTTTGACAAGTATGTTATTAATATTTTTATATTATTAAATATTAATGATGATAAGATTATTTAGTAATTAAATCATTTAAAAATGATTTAAGTGTTGGAAATTATTATAAATTATTAAAAGCTTCCGAAAAATATTATTAATGATATTTGACTTATCTAAATTAATATTGAAGCTTAGAAACGTACCGAGTTTAATTGACAATAACTGTGTTAATTGTGGGGTAAGGTGACCAGAACACCGAGAATGGACCAAGTCCAACCAGACCGAAATAGTTAGACTTGTTAAGTGTTTATATAGGTTATAAACACTGATGTGGCTATGTGGTAATATGTCTAGGAGAAGATTGACTGTGAATTACAGTGTTGCGTGTTATGAGATATTGTGCTAATTGTGAGACCGATATTATTAGTTATAGGTCTTTCAAAAGCAGATAAGTTTATTGTGTAGCTGTAATCAACGTGGAAGGCAAGTTTCCTAGCTCAACCTTGAGTTATATTCATTCAATTGTTATAATGGTTAATTATTGTTAATTATACCATGTCCAAGGATTTATTGTTGATTATTCGCAGTTAGTGCATGTTTAATAATTCAAATTGAATTATTGTTTCAGAAAATATACATTTGTAGAATAACTGTTGTTGGATATTCATATTCGTAGAAGATAGAATTGACAGCACACATATAATTCTTGTTTAGTGTCGAATTATGTTGAGAAATGTCTTAGTTAATTATTCTGGACTAGACGAACATTTGTTAGAACTTGATAGGTTCGAGAAGAGAATTTAATTATTATTGATAGATTGATGCCAATTATTTCGGCTAGATCAAGAAGTAATTAGAAATTGAAATCACAGTATTTCGTTGTTAAATCAAAATCTTGATTCTTTGACTGAGAAGAATAACCTTTTATATAAAGGGAACATTTTATTGGTCGTATATTCGGCTTTTGCGCGCGATTAAGTATTATGCATAATATAGGGTATAATAAAGCTGATCACTTTATATACTTGCAGAGAGGTATGATTTAATCTTTATGGTTATCTGATACACCTGGGTATATCAAAGTCAAATCTTTGATAATTACTCGAGAAGAGAAGTTCAAGATCCAATGGATCGCTCAGCATAAATCTGGAAAACATTCCACTTTGTTATTTCGTAGAATTAATTCTTGATTATTTATTTGAATATCGTAGAAAACCTTGAAAGCGTTGTACTATTTAATTATCAGATTATTGTTGCGTAGAATGTGAGAAAACCTGATATTGATTTCTATACCTTTATTATATGTCTTAACTTGCGGGGCAAACTTGTTGTTCGCCCTTGCTAAATAAAACTTTTCAGCAAGGGACGAAGTTGTAAAAGGTGCTGCGAAGAAGAACAAAGGAAAAGGCATAGTGATAAATTAGTATAATTAACATTATTATTATTATGTTGTATTGTAAACCCTTTTTTGTATATCTAAAGGGTATGTTTGTAATGTTAACAACATATGTTAATGAGTTATGTATTCCTATTTATATTTTAATGGGTAGTTAGATGTTATTATATTGTGGATCGTGAACACCAAACTTTGGGGTCAGGTAACCCAGATTTGGGGGTGTCACAGGTTGGTATCAAAGATGTAGGTTATAAATCTTAAGTGGGGTGGGGGAAAACCCTAGGATTATAACCATACGCGAGATAGAGAAAACTCATTTAGAGTTCTAAGTGAGGGATTGCCGAAGTGCATCAATAATGGTATATGTGGACACATAGTGTGAGAATTTTGTACTGGTGAAGTACTAATCAATTTGTTTAAACTAATTGTAGGATGTCTGGAGAAGATGAAACGAGTGTAAAGGTGCTATCGGCTGTTGCACCAGTGCTAGAAGCCGAGGTGCCAACGCAAAGAGAATCAATTGAGAAGGTGGGAGAAGATGAACCTATGGTCCATCTGGGGAGCAATCATGACGATTATCCCGAGATGTATCTTCGTGGTGATGAGGAGGTAGAGTCTGAGCAAGCTAAGGTAGAGTTAAAGAATAAGGCTAAAGCTGGAGAACAAGATCAACTATCGGCAGAAGTTCAAGAACTCATGAGTAAAGTGTTTCTCTCGGAGGAGTTATGGAAGACAGAACGAGCATTACGCGAAATGACTGAAGAACGAAACGAGCTGAAGGCGCATGTGGAAAGGATGAAGACTGAAGGTGGGGGATTGTCTGAAGGAACAATCAAGCAGCAGAAAGGCAAGAAAAAGAGAAAGAGGGACAACGACAGCCCTGATTCTGAAAAGTCAAACCCGAAGAAGAAGCAAGCCTGTAGCAAGTGTGGAAAGACTCACGCGGGAGAATGCATGATATGGAAGAACGTGTGCTTCAACTATAAGTAGGAAGGACATATTTCTCTTAATTGTCTTAAGCCGAATACGAGGAAGTGTTTTTCATGTTGGAGAACGGGTCACGGATTCAACAAGTGTCCAAACAAGAAGAAGACTGGTGAAGGGAGTGGACAGTAGATAGTTTAAGTTTGAGCGTTAGTATCTTTTGGTAAAAGATTATGATATTAAGTGTTGTAATATAGAGAATGATATGTAAGCATATGTAAATATATATGTTTGTATGAATGAAATCTTTATTTTCTAAATGAATATAAGATTAAGATTAATTTGTGTGTTCTTAAAACTCATACTTATGGTAAGTTAATGACTCATAATTATATGAAATGTTTTAAACCCCTCAGTGAATGGATGCCAAAGGTCTGACTAGGATAAGTTCATACACTCATATAATTATGGTAAGTTCCTGAACTTATAAGTGTGGTAATTTTGACGAACTTGTAATAACTATGTGTGAATGGAGAATTGTACATTTTTGTGTAAAGTTGTGTTGTTAATCCTGATATGATTTAAAAAGGGCTAATAATATGTGAAGTACTAAATGTACTATGTGCTATTTGAATAAATATGTGATTATGTGAGAAATATGTGTTGAATTCTTATTGTGTTAAGAATTTGTGTAAAGAAAGAGAATTAATATAAGATTTTTATTTAAATCAGATCATGCCGCCTAGACGATAGAATCGAAACCAATGAGAAGAATAGTCGGTGAATAACGAAGGAGGTCAAGCTGACCCGATGCAAAACTTTACAAATATGATAGCCGAAGCTATGGAAAATAGAGCTCCATCTACAAGAGGAAGAGTGAGGAGCCAGCCAGCCGGCAGATTGAAAAATTTTAAAGAGTAAAGCGGTAGGACCGCCTGAATTCAAGGGGACCACAGATCCGATTGAAACCCAAACTTGGGTGAAAGAGATGGAGAAAGCATTCGTTATCGCCAGAGTAGCAGAAGAACAAAACCCGACTTTGGAAACATACTTGATGAAGGGGGAAGCCAATTACTGGTGGGAGACTAATCAAGCGAGAGCGGGTATAGCTGTGGTGACTTTGACCAGATTCAAGGAGTTGTTCTTTGAGAACTACTTCTCACCGAGTATGCAATCCAGGATGGAATTTAAATTTCTAGAATTGAAGCAAAAGAACATGTCGGTATCAGAATACGCTGCCAAATTCAACGAGTTGGCTAGATTTGCACCTCATCAGGTGGACACAGAGGCGAGAAAGGCGAGAAGATTCGAGAACAGAATGAAGCCGGGGATATTCAACAAGGTAGCGGTATTGCAGATCAATACATTTACGGCTTTGATGGAGAAGGCATTAATTGCTGAAGGAGAGAGCGAAGCTGCATCTCGATTTCATCAGGATAAGAAGAAGAAGACAAGTGATGGAGGAATTGGTGGCGGTAGTAACCCTAACAAGAGAAAGTGGAGTGAGAATACCCAGTCGGGTAACAAAACAGAGGAGAATAGGAAAGAGAGGGAACCATGTGCAACGTGTGGGAAAAATCATTCTGGAGTTTGTTTGAAGAAGAAGGGAGTTTGCTATAACTGCAGGCAAGAGGGACACATATCGCCCAATTTTCCCAATCCAAAGAAGATAAAAGGTTGCTTTGCGTGCGAATCGACTGATTATATGGTTCAGAACTGTCCGAAGAGAAATACGGAGAGGGAAAGTGGCAACAAGGAACCAGGTAGTGGAACCTTGGTGATTCGAGGACCTGCACAGCCAGGAAGACCAACCGCCCATACATTCAACATGACGGCGTAAGATGCAGTGTCTACTCAAGAGGTGGCAGCAGGTAACAATTTCGCTTAAGAATTTAAATTACGCGAGTAATATGAGTTAGATATTTTGTGAACAGTTTTCTATTATAGATTCAAGTCACAGGTTAGAATTTGAAACACAAATTAATATTGTGTTGTTAAAAATGAACTAATGATACAACTTTAAATGATTGTAGAGAATAAGAAAGCGGTGATTCCGAGGACGGAATCCTTTTAAGGAGGGGTGAATGTGATAACCCGGGATTTTGAATAATCAAAATTTTACGAATAAGTTTTTTTTAAAATTAATATTAATATTGATTATCAATTTTGTGACAAGTTTCTATGATGCGAGTCTCGAGAAGGTCAATTTGTGTATTAACTAATAAATTTAGAGTAGAGTTGTGCTTAACACCTTTAGAAACCCTAACCCTAATTTCTGGAAAGGGATTCGATAGAAAATATAATTAATATAATTATATTAATGAGTATGTGTTTGTATCGAAGAGATTTATTGATCAATGATTGATCAGATAAGGTTTAAAATTAATAAACCCTAATAAGGGATTAGAAATCCTAATCTCAGGTTTAAAAACCCTAACGTACAGTTAGTAACCCTAAACGAATATCGAGAAACCCTAATTTTATATTCGGAAATCCTAAACCCTAAATTAGGAAACCCTAATCCTAATTGGCAAGCCTAAGGTGTTTATTAAACTTAAATATGATTAGAAAACCATAATTATATTTTAGTTATCTTAATTTCTATTTTACAAGCCCTAATTGTAATTTAGAACTTTTATTTTTTCTAATTAAAACTCTAATTGGAAATTTTGGAAACTAATGATTTAAAATCTAAGGGTTAGAACCTTAGGGTTAAATCCTAAGGGTTAAACCCTAAGGGTTTGTACAATTATCAAGTATGCCATTAAAAATATATGGAAAAAGTCCAAAATGCCCTTTTAAGTATATTTTATTATGTAACTTGTAATTTTTGCTAGCAACTTTAGTTGGTGAGCAACTACATTAACTTTGTGACATAGAAATCCAACAAAAATCAGCCAACACATCAGATCTAGCAACATGTCAAGCAATATATATAGATTTGGGGAGAGAGAAAATCACATAATTTGCTTATTTTTCAACCAAGCTCTTACCAACTCCCTCTCACACAAAAACCTCCGAATTTATCAAGTAGACCAGTCAGTTAAATAGCCCCTTGATCAACCAAGATCAATTAGGAAGATTAAGATCAAGGATTTGAAGTTAGAAGGTATAAACCTAATTTTATTTTTGATCCAAGTTGCTAAGAAAACAAATATGTGTTTATGTGTTTAGATCTTTGCTAGATGATGATCTATATTGATATAACATAGATCCATAGCATCAAACTGGGTAAAAGTTGAGTTTTTCACAAACTGTTCTTGAGTTTGAAACATGGTCTGACAAGAAATGTCAGTTACTGTAGATCTTTGTGTATTTACGTTTTTTGTTGTTTGATGTTTTGGATCAGTATTCTGGTAGGAGGTCTTTGTTCTGCAATTGAAATAACAGTTATATGATGCTTAGATTTCATTTTATTCTTGGTCAAAGAGGGTTGACCGAGCATGACCATGAACTTTCTGGGTAACCCAGAAAGTGTAAAATTGGGTCTGACAAGATCTTTGAAGGTCATGATCGATCAGGTGTTAAGAGATATGATAGTGTTGTTGTAACCAAGTTATAGCCTGCTAGATGGACTTTAAATCCATGCCTTTAGATTCCTTAAACAATAAATCTGTTTGATGTAGTGAATGGTCAAACTGACCCATTCGATCACAGAGAGCATTTCTGGAATTTCCAGAAATCGCATGAGCAAGCCCTCTGACAAGGTTTAACTGGATCCTATTTGGTAAATGTGTTATGTTTGGACTGAACTAATGTTATGAAGTTGTTCCTTGTCATGTGTGCTAGAAGTATGAATCAAGAACTCACTTGTTTGATGACCAGAACCTAGATATTATCGAGCATCAAAGTAGGTACTCGAAACTACCTGGGTTTCTGGGCAACCCAAAAAACCCAGGAACACGTTGTCAGTGATTTTAGAGATTCAGATCTCCTTGCTGAGAAGTGTTATGACCAAATTGCTGAGCATCAATTTTTATTTTCGTTGTATATCTTATACAACTTTTTGCAACGACTATTAAAATGTTGCCTTAAATTAAGATAATCGTAATAAACATGTTTTTGTAAGACCGTATTCGGTATTCGGAAAATTATCAAAAAATATTTATATTTAATATTTAAAAATTATATCCAAATGCAAAACATATTCGAACCGATGACCTATCTTTTAGAACTTTGGTCATTTGACCGCTGAAGCAACACAAGTTATCTGTTAATATCTTGCAAGGATTAATATTTATATCAAAACATGATATTTCCCCCATATATTTATTTCTTCTCCTTCACTATATACCATTAATATAATCTCAAGAAGTTATATACTACAATAATAATAATAATAATAATAATAATAATAATAATAATAATAATAATAATAATAATAATAATAATAATACTAATAATAATAATAATAATAAAAATAATAATAATAACAATAATAATAATAATAAAGTTGCACCAATGGTGTGTAAGTTTTTTTAACTACCATTTTTAAATTCTCCTTTTTCTTGACTTGTAATTTTTTTATAATCAAATATTAATTTCTCTTTATATCTTGTATTAGAGGGTGTTTGCGCATGACTTATAAGTTGGTTAAACTAATTTATAAGTCATTTGTTATTATTTAGTGTTTGATAATAACTTAAATTTTAACTTTTTACTTATAAGTCATTATTAAATTTTTTTCATGCTTCATGTGCTATATTTTTTTATTATTATTACTATTACTATTACTATTACTATTACTATTACTATTATTATAATTATTATTATATTTACTATTATTATTATTATTATTATTATTATTACTATTATTATTAATTTTTATTATTAGAATAATTATTATTAATCTTATAATTATTATTTTTATTATTATTATAATTATAATTATTACTATTATTATAATTTATATTATTATTATTGTTGTTGTTGTTGTTGTTGTTATTATTATTATTACTATTATTATAATAATTATTATTGTTACTATTATTATTTTTATTATTGTTATTGTTGTTGTTATTATTATTACTATAATAATAATAATTATTATTATTATTATAATAATTATTATTATTATAATAATTATAATAATAATTATAATTGTTAATATTAATTATAATTATTATTACTATTACTATTACTATTACTATTATTATAACTACTACTATTATTATTATTATTGTTATTATTATTAATTATTATTATAATTACTATTATTATTCCTATTACTATTATTATTATTAATTATTATTATTATTATAATTATTACAATAATTATAATAGTACTAATAATAAAAAAGCCTGGCCCGACCCGTGGGCTTTTTAAAAAAATAAATAAAATAATGCTCTCCTTAAGAATTGAATTCTAGACCTCTCACTTTCTTTAAACAAATGCTCAAACCAACTAAGCTATAGGGATTTTTTTATTATAAAGACAGTTACTCAACACTAAAATACTAAAAATACTAATAACATATTTACATCAAATACTAAAAATACTAATTAAAAAAAATACTAAAATACTAAAAAAAATCAAATTCAAAAATAATAAAATTAAAAAAAAATACTAAAATTCAAATTATTTTGTTAATTAATCAAAAGAACAAAAATTCAAATTACATCATTAAAAATACTAAAATTCAAATTATTTTCAAACACTAAATAATAACAAATGATTAAACAACTCGGGTCAAATTCCGAGTCCAGAACAAATCTCGGGTCAAATCCTAAGTCCGAATCGAATCAAATCCATCAAAATATTATTATTATTATTATTATTATTATTATTATTATTATTATTATTATTATTATTATTATTATTATTATTATTATTATTATTACTGCAACATGTTAATATTCATATCTAAATTTTATAAATTTTAGATGAAATATTTAAAAATTTATAAATAAATATTTGTTTATAAATTTTAAAGATAAATTTATATGAATATTTGTTTATAAATATTTATATGAATATTTAGATATAAATTTATATATATATATATATATATATATATATATATATATATATCACAACTAGGTTTTGAACCTAAGACCTATAGGTTATTGGGCCATTAAGCTACCACTGAGTCATTCAAATTTATTAGTTAACTAAACTACCGCCATAACTATTGCATATTTTTCTATACATGACTAGTGATATTATATATATATTTATAAATAATAAAAATATGACATTTAATACTAAGGATACTACGCACAAATTATTGTAAAAAAAAAATAGATTATTTAATACAAGTAAATATTTAACTTGAGATTACGTAAAAATAATAAGAACTTTTATTCTTAGATGGAGGGAGTAACTTAAATCATGAACATATTTTTAAGTCCAAAATAAAATATAAAAAGAAGAATAGTAATTGTATACCCCTAGCTATTCCTAGTTCTCCTTTTAACTTTTTTCCAAATATATTATAAAATTAAATTATAATACTTTCAGGTTCTAAGAGAAAACATAAAAGATGAAGAAAAATTTATTATGTTTTATGAACTAAAAAGAATAAAGTTATTTAAAATAACTTATAAGTCATTCATAATAAGTTAGTTTGACCCATATTAATTTAATATCAATTTTATCCCTATTTTATTTTATTTTTTTAAAAAAAATGAATTTGTAAAAAAGAAGAGTAAGATGCAACGTCACTTTAATTGGCGTTAGAATTTTTATTTTTATTTTTTTATAGTTGAAGTCTTATATACTCCTTTATTTCCAACGCCGATAACAGAGAATAAACATTAAAAAATATTGATGTTTGTAAACAAGTACAAGAGATCAAAGAAATTAAAAAAAAGAGAGATTCCAATGTCAGTTAAAGTGATGTTACATCTTACTCTTCTTTTTTACAAATTTGCTTTATAATTTTTTTTTTAAAAAGTTACAATGCCGGTTAGTTTGGCATTTGATCACATTTTTATTTTTTTCAAATTTCTTTAAAAAAATAAAATCATTTTAAAAAAAATTAAGATAATTTTTTTTATATTCGTTTTTTAAAAAATATTTTTTAAAGTGGCGTTGGTTACCTTTCTGATTTATTGCCAAAAATAAATCCAAAAATTCAACTTCATTTCAATTGGTGTTCAGTAGTTTTTTCCCAAATTAGATGTGAGAGCCTTTACTCCCAACGGCAGTTGTTCAAGTTTTTATTTTTTAAAAAATATTCGTTTAAAAATAAAATCTTTTTAACACACCAAGGATTGATCCATCGAATTATTATATTGGGGTTCTATCTATATATTGACTTTATCTAAAGAACTCATTCTTGATAACTCTATAGTGCAAACTTTGATTCAACACCATACCTATGGATAATTGCGCCATTAAGCTACCACTGAGCCATTCTAATTTATTAGTTAACTAAACTACCGCCATAACTTGTGGCGGTACACAGTGTAGCACATGATGAGCAAATGAGGGGCAAATGAGTAATTTCTCATGTCGCTACAGCCTGTAGCGGCAGGGAGAAATCCATTTCAATCCATGTCATCCAATGTTGCTATCAACAGTATAGATTATGGTTGTTGAAATAGTTCCCGTGACAACCGATTGTCAAGCATGTTAATTATTACTCACTATATATTAATGAAGGAATTATTACTCACTATATATTATTGTTCAAAGGTTTTTTGTGAGAGATAAAATTGGTCACTATTTTGTTCTAAATAATTTTTTTAGAATTAATTATGATGAATATAAATTGTAATATAAATACATTAATTTTTTACTGTAGTAAATTTACTTTTAATAACACTTTTTAATTAACTTACAGTATTGACTATTTCTTTTAACAAACTATAAAGTAAATAACTATACACTACATTAAACTTTAAAATTTTATACATTGATCATGACAAAAAAATAGCACTTTTGTAAAATAGAGCACAAATGCCAAAAACAAATACTCATATGTTCTACAGAAAGATTCAAGTTTGAGTCTGTTCTTTAATTTATATTCTCTCCGTCCCATGATAAAAGTCCTTATTACTATTTTGGGTAGTCCCATATTAAATGTCCATTTTTTTAATAACCAAACTTTTACACATATTTTCCTATTATACCCGTAACATTAAATATCTCATACTTTTCTTATTCTAATTCTCTTTCCATATTTAATGATATTATTATGGGCAATTTTGTCATTTCATTCATCTTCTTAATATACGTGAAAAGTCCACCATGACTTTTATCATGGGACGGAGGGAGTAATATACTACAATTAAAATTGTAATGTAATTAATATTTTAATAGAAATTTTATTCTTAATAATAATTTTTAAGTAATTTACAATATTAATTGTATTTATTAAAATATTAAGTTACAATAATTTAAATTTTAAATGTTATAAATTGACAAGAAATAAAATTATAATAATTATGACTCTTTTTATAGAATAAATTATAAATGTTAAAATATTACTTTTTGGTTACTGCAAAAAATTATATTTTAATTTGTTATAATTAATTTATAATATCCTAAAATTTAAATTTAGATTTATCTTTGTCACTTCTCACTCATAAGCTCCTGTAGTCTTCTCTCTCATAATTTCAAAGATTTCTATCTCCTCTCTACCCTTTTGCTTTGGCGCTGTGGCTCTTCTCTACCTCGCCAAGGTAGCTCGTTACTCCTTTCTCATTCGATCGACATTTGGTGATCTTTGGCCGCACTTTTTTGGATCGCAAAACCCTGAACATCGTCGGATCGCTTCTCATCTCTAACGTTCGATTAGATTGGCCATCGTGTGCCCTTTTTTTGGTCGATCTGGGGAGGTCTTTAAGGTATTTTTTGGTGCTACACGTGCGAGGAGTGCAAAGTGTTTCTTGAGGTATGTATACCTTCTCAATAAACCTCAATTTACAATAGCATGCTTGATTTTTATCGTGTATTTTGTTTTGTTTATCTTTGATTGTTGATTAACTTAAATACTTGATTGGATGTTTAACGAATTACGATTTGTCAATTTATGCTTTTAATGAAAAGCTAGGATAATAATCTTTCTCGTAGTCATTTACGTGTTTTTGAGATTGGGAATAGGAATGGTGGTTTTTGGAATACTGATATATCTGTTTGATTAGCAATTTCTTTCTATCCTTTTTTTCCTTTGTGATGTTTCATATGGCCCTATAAATATTTTGAAGTTTTATGTGGAACCCAAATGATTTCATTACTTGTTCAACAGAGGGATTTATTACTCGTTAGAGCCTAATTGCTTTGATACTGATTAGGGAGCCTTGTAATTGGATATAATAGATAATAGGTTAGTTTTTAGTCTTATTATTGGACTATGTGTTTTTAAGGCTTAATACAACTTTTTGACAAGTACTTGCATGCGTGTAGCACTTGAACTGTAAGCGGGTTGAGGTGTTACACTTGTTCTCCTTTTCAGTATGCTCCTTTTCTTTCTAATAAAATTCTTCTTTCATCTACATTAAAAAAGTAAAATCGCATAAAAAACAACCCTTTTATCTAGTAATATCATTAATCGCACACTCCTAAAACTCCCTATAGCCGCATTATATTTATGCCGAGTTCTTTGAAAGTGTAATACCATCTATGATATAATGTATCGATTAAAGTATTTCCAACCAAGCCATTTTCGTTGAAGTATTCTCCTCTCTTGGGGTTTCCACTTTCATATAAAAAACTTCGGTCGAAGTTGTTCTTTGGCGGTTTTCTTGATGTATATTGGGGTTCAAAGTTGTCCTATATTACTTACCTTATTTATCATGTTGTTTAATTTTCATAGAATGCAAACAGTTAATCTATCTTATTAAAAAGAATGACAAAGAATTTGATTTAACAAAATAATAACTGCAATTAATATCTTTCCAACTTTTACTTTTTTTTCATACATGAATTGAACTTGATATAAATACGTTTGTTCTGAAGTTTTGAATGAAAGGTTTCTGATGCATAAGTAACAAGTGGATAAGTTATGTTTTCAATATATTAAGGAATAGCTAAATGCAGATTCGGTCATTGTGAAAGATGCTTATGGTGATGGTCGTCATGTTAGGTAAGTTTTATTTCCACTTTAATGATATATTTATATTAGGGAAAAAGACAACTTATAGTGGTTTGTGTCACACAGTGTGTGTGTGTATTCATATTTAAGCTATCATAGCAGTCTTGATCTAAGCAAATGAAGTTTCGCTCCTTGACTTGGACCCACGCTGCTCCTGCTAGGTTTGACCTAAGGAACAACCCAAAAGGGCCAATCAAAGTAAATATCTGCCATTCTGTTTTCCTTTCCTTTTTTTGATGCTTTGGATGTACCGTGTCATTTTAAGCTGTGCAAAGAGTAACCTTGCCATGTAGAGGCACATGACCTGATCTATCATATGGCTTGTTTACATTTTAATCTCTTTTACTTGTTGCAAACATTGATGTTATTGCTTCATCTTTTGAGGGACAATCTGTTGTGAATAAAGGAGGATGGTATACAAAGCCATATGGGAAGAGCTTCAAAACACTGTATATGTAGTTGACCGGATGACCACCAAGACCCCGGTGAAGCGTAATCAAAGAAGTGAAAACCTTACTATCACCGAGTCCATTAAATGAATTCCCTTGATGTTCGTCTTGTTAAGTTAAGAGCCATTTTGAGTCACTTGTGTATGTACTCATGCCTCATATTTCACCTGCTTGCTTGACTAAAAGCTGAGTACTGCCTTTCTTTCCTATAAATATTCTATTACTTTATATAAACAGTGTTGCATTTTCTTGCAAACATGTGCTGTGGGAGTGTTTACTATTCAAGTGTAGTGGTCAAACATAAAGGTTCTATTTTCCCTTGCCTGGTAATTTCTCCCTCCCCCATTTATTTTCTTGTTCTTTTCCTATTCTGTCTAAAAATTTGGAAAATGTGCATACCTAAAACTTTTTAAATTATAAGTGGCCTAGGATTTTAGCCTATGTATGTTGTAAAAGGGCAAGCACCAGTGGAAGCATGATGTAGATGGTTTTTATAGGAATTAACTGTTACTGGCCAACCAATATTGATTATGAAACTAATGCTTTTATACTGTGGTGCAGCATGTACCAGAAAACTCAGTTTTTGTGATGGGTGATAATCGCAACAACGGCTATGATTCGCATGTATGGTATGTAGTCTCAATCTTCAGCTCATAAATTCTTTTCACAAGATAATATTTTTCAAGTATTTTTGCATGCTTTTTGAAGATAACCCATCCCCTTATTAAATTGAATGCAATGATGGGAAATATTTTTGGCAATGGAAAGTGGAGTACTTGTTTTAACTTGTGTTATAACCAGGTTGGAGAGTGATTATGCATTGATGTGTCAACTATATTTAATGTTTAGTCACTCAAATTGAACAAGAAATTTCTGGTGGGCAATACTCTATTTAATTTCTTTGAGGTCTCTTTTTCTCTGTTTGCAGAAGCTTTGGAATTACTACATAGAACCAGAAAGAACTTCTACTAGAAAAAGTCAAGTACTAAGTTGTTAATGATTGCTGAATGTTTCATTGTGTTAATTTTTATCTTTTACTACTTGGAGCTTACATTTTCTCTGTTCACTCTCTTACTGAGGTTATGTGAATTTAAAACAAAAAAAAGGTACTCTAGTCTTGCAGCGAGATTAGTGTTTTCCCAAAAAAAAATTTGTACTTAAAGAAGAATAAAGCAATTGATTCTAAAATAAATAGGTATCGAGTACATGTCTCTTTTCATGTCAGTTGTACTTATCTTATCTATATGATCTATAAATAGGTGTTGATATGTTTTCCACTTATTTGGTATGTGGAAGTATTCTGGTGCGGCCCAATCTTAGAGATTGTGCAACTCGAAAGCATGGTAAAAAACAAAATCGCAGAGGGGCGACTTTTATGTTGCAATATGTGCGCTCTCTTTACATTACTCTTGGATCATGGGGCTCATTGAAGGGTTGAAAGTAATAACCTACCAATTATGAAGTGTACTCTCTCTATATATGTAGATATATACTTTGATTGAAGAACTGTGGTAGTTTTAAATGGTTAATTGTAAAGATAATGAATGATTATGTAGTGGATGATTTTATTAAGTTAATAATATTTTAGTTTTTTGTATTTTTGCCATTATTTGCTATGGAGACATTGAGCAGCCAGGTATACAAAAAGAATGTCAAATTTAGATTTGGCAACAATATAATTCGTTACCAAAGCATTGAACAAGTTTTAATATAGCAACAAATTTTTAAACATTTAGCAACAAATTTCCGTTGCTAATGGCATTAAAAATATAATATTTGGCAACGAAAAATTAACCTAATAACAACGGAGAGGATATTGTTGCTAATACTAAAATAAAAGGCAACATTTTCTATCGTTGCAAATCATATCAACTTTCGTTGCACATATAATGAAACGGCAACATATAATGTCGTTGTTAATCGACGACTTTCGTTGCTATTGAAAAATAACTAGTAACAAACATTTTCATTGCTGATTCAGCATAATGTCGTTGCCAAATAATACAATCAACACCGAAAATTGTTGCTAAAAAGTTTACATTCTGCAACGAAAGCAAGCTTAGGCAACAATTTTCATAATTTACTGCAACGAAAAATGTCATTGAAAAATGGTGTCAATTGCAACGAAAATGCATGGTCGTTGCCAAAAAAAAAAAGAGTTCATTTCGTTGCCAATTAGAAGGCTTTTGCAACGAAATGGGCTTTTTAGCAACGAAAATTTAATTATTCTGCAACAATACATTTTGTGGCTAAATGATCGATGTCTCTGTACGAAAGCCAAATTTCGTTGCAAAATGTATTACTTTTGGCAATGAAAAAAATACGTTCGTTGCGGAACAATTAGCAACGCTCATTCTTGTGACGAAAGACGAACGACAAAAAGTCGTTGCCAAAACCCTTTTGCAACGAAATTTGGCACCTTTAACAACGAAAATCGGTTGTTGCTGAAGCCCCATTTTTTTGTTGTGAATGTCTTAGCCAATTATTCTGGACTAGATGAACATTTGTTAGAACTTGATAGGTGTGAGAAGAGAATTCAATTATTATTGATAGATTGATGCCAATTATTTCGGCTAGATCGAGAAGTAATTAGAAATTGAAATCGCAGTATTTCGTTGTTAAATCAAAATCTTGATTCTGAGACTGAGAAGAACAACCTTTTATATAAAGGGAACATTTTATTGGTCGATATTCTATTTAATTTATTACGATTAAGTATTATGCATAATATAGGGTATAATAAAGCTGATCACTTTATATACTTGTAGAGGGGTATGATTTAATCTTTATGGTTATCTGATACACCTGGGTATATCAAAGTCAAATCTTTGATAGTTACCCGAGAAGAGAAGTTCAAGATCCATTGGATCGCTCAGCATAAATCTGGAAAACATTCCACTTTGCTATTTCGTAGAATTAATTCTTGATTATTCATTTGAATATTGTAGAAAACCTTGAAAGCGTTGTACTCTTTCATTATCAAATTATTGTTGCGTAGAATGTGAGAAGACTTGATATTCATTTCTATACCTTTATTGTATGTCTTAACTTTCGGGGCAAACTTGTTGCTCACCCTTGCTAAATAAAACTTTTCAGCTAGGGACGAAGTTGAAGAAGGTGCTGCGAAGAAGAACAAAGGAAAAGGCATAGTGATAAATTATTATAATGAATATTATTATTATGTTGTATTGTAAACCCTTTTTGTATATCTAAAGGGTATGTTTGTAATGTTAAGGTTAGAGAACTTGGGACTTATGTATTAACAACATATGTTAATGAGTTATGTATTCCTATTTATATTTAAACGGGTAGTTAGATGTTATTATATTGTGGATCGTGAACACCAAACTCGGGGGTCAAGTAACCCGGATTTGGGGGTGTCACATACAGTCATCACAATAACTTAAACACATTGTCACACACTTATATCTGTTATTGGAACATAAATAACTACTTATCAAGTCAAACTATCTAGGTCCGGATCAATTTCAGAAATATTTCGGTGTACTAACGACTTTATCGGGTAATTATCGAGTTTAAAACTCTATTATGCAGTTCAATATTATTTTAAATAATTTAAATATCAGTCATATTATTTTCAAGTAGCTTATAATAATTTTTAATTAATTATTATAATTTATTATGATTTTAAATAATTTAAATATTGAACAATTCCATTATAACTAATATTTAAATAATATTAAATTATTAATGAAATCCTTCCCAAAATATTAAAGTTATTTATAATAACTCAAAATATTTTTAAAACATTTTATTTCCTTTAAATGATTTTTAAAACATTTAAAACCATTTTAATTAATTATTATTAATATTTAAATATTAATTTATTATTCATAAAAATATTAAAAGTCATTTATTATTACTTAAAATATTTTTATTTATATCATTTTAAATGGATTTTAAAAATAATAAATCATTTTTAAACTATTTATTTAATATAATTATTAAATAAATCTAATATCATTAATATTAAATTATTAAAGAAAATCACCTTAAAATATTAAAAGTTACATTTTATAACTTAAAATATTTTAAAAAACTTTATTATCATTTAAAATAATTTTAATATAATTAAATCATTTATAACTAATTTATTTAATACATTTATTAAATAAATTTAATATCATTATTATTCAAATAACTAATAATATTTATGAAAAATATGCCAAATTAATAAAAGTTCATTTTATAACTTTAAATAATTTTTAAAACTAATTTTTGAATTTGTAGAAATTAATTACTATTTTAAAATGATTTTTGGAATTAAATTAATTAAAATTAATAAATCTGCCGCTATAGCCTTTAGCGACAGAAACTGTCGCCTATTGTGTTTTTGAGCCTGAAGAACATTCATATGTAGTGATAAAGGTGCTAGGTTTGACCAACAATAATTGTCAGATTATGAGATTTTTGGGCAAGCTAATGGTCAGATCTTGTAATGTTAATGTAACAATACATGTAACAACAACTAACAAGGTCATACAACATTACAAAGGGAAGATATAAAGCTTTGAACTAGCTGTTAGACGTGTTCTTCATGTTCTGGACTGCCCAAAAACATGAAGTCATGGTCGATCAACGCTTTTGGTGGCTTTATATCATTCAATATGTTCATGTATTAGGTGGTTTAGACGTCGGGCCTTGTAGAGGAACTAACAGGGTACATGGTTTGAGCACTTAGAATGTCTACAAATCATCAAGCTGCAAGATCTAAGCCTCTAAAGAACTTGTCATACCATTGTCTCAACTTTCTGGGTTACCCAGAAAACAAAACTTAACGGTCAATGACTTTTGACCGATTACTACAACCGATCTGGTACTTTCTAAGGTTCAAAAGTGCTCTAGACTTGTAGTCCTCATGTCATACTATAATCTAGATACCAATATACATCCTAACAGCTTGACAGTAACGAGATCAAAGCCGGTCAAAGTCACTGCCAGAACACGTTTTTTAGTTTTCTAGGTTTTCTAGAAAACTGATTTCGTGTTCGGCCAACAAACTTTGACCGTGAATAACTTTTCATTTACACAAGCAATGATCATGAATCCACTTTCAGATTACTAACAACATTACCAACTACATCTATAAACCTTTACAACGCCAAAACAATAAACAAGCACCGATATATGAGGCCTGACTTTTGACTATCAGACGACATTTTCAAGTTTTTCCAGATTTTGAAAATCTTCAATTTCGTGCATCTAGATGTTAATGATCCACAATATAACAATCCAGATCACTTATTAACATATCATTTAACATATTTAAACACAAAAACATAAGATCTAACATAGCTTTAAAGATCAGATTTTAGGTTTAGGGTTATACCTTACTTTGAATAAATCTTGATTCTAGGCTTCCTGATCTGATATGGGTGAACTAGGGACTTGATTTCGGACTGGTCTAACAATGAAATTTGTGGGTTTAGAGAGAGAGGGTCTTGGTTGTGTATTTGTGAGCAAATGGCTAACTTTTTGTGACTTTTCTCTCTCTTAATCTATATATATCATGATACAATGCACTTGGCTGATGAAATGTGGCTGATATGTATTGATTTTTAGCTCATTGTGTATCTTAGTTGGTCACCAACTCAATTATATGGCAAGATTTGCAAGTTATCTAATAAAGAATGTGTGAAAAGGGCATTTTGGTCTTTTTGCTTGTAATTTTAACGGCAAACTTGTAACTTGACATAACCCTTAGGTTTTGACTCTTAGAGTTTAACCCTAAGATTTTACAATTTGATTTTCTAGGATTTCTAATTATAGTTAAAATGAAAATTAAACTTTCTAAAATGGAAATTAGGGTTCCCTAATTACATTAGGTTTCCAAATTACTTATAACTTGACAATAAATTTTAAGATTCACTAATTAGCATATAGCTGTCTAATTTAGTGATTAGGGTTTATAGCTTAGCAATTAGGGTTTCTAATAATTAGGGTTTCTAATTATTAATTAGTATTTCCCTAATTCACATTAAAATCTATAATACTTGTCCTTAATCACATTAACACAATTACTTAACAATCTTGAACTCCTATTTGAGTTTCAAATTAAGTTTATCAGTTTGATACTAAGGTTTTATCATGCTACACTATATTGACCAACCATTATCAGTACACACATACAGTACATACTTATAGCACTGAAATACAATTAATATTATATTAATATTCTCATTCTCTATTCAAAATCCATAATTTGTATTTTGATTCCATATCCGACTTAACTTTCATTCTCAGTCAACTTAAAATTTTAAATTGACTATCTTGCTAAATCTATATCGCATAAATTATAAAATATTATTCATGATACCAATACTCACAATAATTAATAAATTAAAATAATAATAAATAAATAAAATATAGAAATAATTTGTTTGAAAATTCTCGGTCTTTACATTCTCCCCTCCTTATAAAGATTCCGTCCCTCGAATCACCTATACCTTACACTTAATCTTTAATGCTTTATACTTAGATTTTTATTTATTAAAACTTTTACTTAATTACTATACTCTCCCCTCCTTATAAGATTCGTGTTACAAATTAATCTGGAACTCAAATTCCTCCTTCAAAAATCTTTTTACTAATGAATTATTATATTATGTTTCATATGCCTATATTCAAGGGTTCCTATCATAAACGTACTTATATTAACAAACTTGCGGTAAGAAAACAAGATTCATACCTGGAACTCCATCACTGGCTGCTACCGTATCCTGAACTGTTATATTGAAAATCCTTGCAGTCGATTTCGTTGGTTTATTGGTTGAAGTTGGTCCAGTTATCGCTAAGGTTCCGATGCTTTTCCTAGTATTAACACTTCCCCCATCCATTCTCCTTTTCGGACAATCCTTCACATGCATTGTGCTCCGTTGATCCACACAGAAAACACCCACTATTCATCCTTGGATTGGGGCAGTTAGGAGAGATGTGTCCCTCATGCCCACACTTATAGCACACAAACTTTCCTTTGAGACACTCACCTGAGTGATTCTTCCCACAATTCCCACACGGCACCACCTGCTTCTTTACACCTTGCTTAACCTTGATATTCCCGAAATTATCCCCTTTTCTTTTCCCATTCCTACTACCACTACTTGCTTCGCCTTCACAACTCCCTCGACCTTACCCTTGTTCTTTTTCTCCTTGTTATAGAGACTCATGGCCTCACTCCCCTCTTCGGCTATGATAGCCTTTTCCAAAAGTGCTGTAAAAGTATTTCTCTGCAACACCGCCACCTTATTGTAGAGACATGGTTAATCCCAACTCAAACCTCCTTGCCTTTCTTGCCTCCATATCAACTTGGTGTGGAGTAAACCTAACTAATTCATTAAACTCTGCGGCATACTCCATAATTGTCATATTTTCCTGCTTTAATTCCAAAAACTTCACCTCCATCCTATCATTCATACTGGACGAGAAATAGTTCTTAAAGAATAGTGTCTTAAACCTAGTCCATGTTACCACTCCTTCTCTGACCCTAGCTTGATTTGCCTCCCACCAAAAATTCGCCTCCCCTTTCATTATATAAGCGGTAAAAGCCATCTTTTGCCCCTCCGGTACCCTAGCTATCACAAACGCTTTTTCTATCTCCTTTACCCAAGTTTGGGCTTCTATAGGGTCATTTGTCCCTCTAAACTCTGGCGGTCCTACTGCTTTGAAGTATTTAAAATTATCCAATCGATTGTCCGGCTGATTCCCTGCGGTTGGCATTCCATTCTGCATAGCTTGAGCTACCATGTTTGCTAAGTTCTGCTTTAGATCTGGTTGTCCTCCAGCATTGTTAACAGACTCTTTTGCTCTTTGGTTTCAGTTTTGTCTTCTTGGCGGCATTATCTGATTAAAGAAAACCATAAATTATTCTTTATTCTATGTCTTATCATATAAGTTTAACATATCACGCGTAATTTCAAACTCAAACAATCATGTACTCAAAATATATTCATATTCATTCAACTAATTCATAGTATGTTAGTTCCCAGTAGGCACACAATAGATCTAGAAGGGGGGGTTGAATAGATCCTTTTTAATTTCAAATACATTTCTGGTTTATTTTATTTTGCTAATGATTTAGCATGTGACAAAAATAAAAATCTTTTCAAGCACATCGGAATAAGTAAAAAATCCCCTTCATTGATATATTCATAATCATACATACATTGTTCTTAGAGTTAGTTAAGTTCTAAGCAGTTAATACATGCATAGCTGTAATGGCAGTTAGGTATATAATGTAAATGACATAAAGTAAAAGACAGAAGGTATTTTAAGTGGTTCAGAGACTCAAGCTCCTAATCCACTCTTCTGCTTTCAACTAGCAGGATTTCTACTAAGGAAGGGCATCACCCTGAATCACTAAGATTCCTTCAAGGCCAGTAGCCTTGGAACTTCAGTTCACTAAGAAATCTTCAAGGCCAACAGCCTTGGAACTACCCTAGTTCCCTAGGAACTCTTCAAGCCCAGTAGGCTTAGAACTTCATTTAGTCCCTCCGGACAAGGACCCCTCAGGCCCTGGCTTCTTGTTGTTGATGTTGTTGTTGTTGGTGCTGAGCTGCTAAGATGTCTTTAAGCCTGAATATCTTTTGTACTTAGCATCTTGGTGTGGCCCTCTTTGTATTCTGCTTCGAGTATGGACCACATCTTCTTTGGTGTAACCGATCTTTATTCTATTATGCTCATCTTCATATGATGTCAGCTGTGCACCATCACCATTCCCTGAACCCTTCTTGACTGGTTGGCAGACATGGTTCTGCAATGGTTCTGGTTCAGCTTTAGGTTCATGGTGATTCGTAGAGTGGCTCGCTGGATCTTCTCTTTGCTCTGCCACTCTTCTGAATGCTATCTTCTTGTCCTTCTCATCTTTCAGCTTAGCTGCCATCTTCAGTGGCATTCTCATCTTTGTTGAGTGAAGCTTTAGTCTGTTCAAGTCCATCTTCAAAGCTGCTTCACTTCCACCTTCGTAGTCTCATTGTCACTAAGACTTGTTTTGTTAAGCTCTGGTGGAACTCATAGAGTCAACAATAGCATTCCAAAAACTCAACGATTCTGCAACTTTGTAATCATCAACTCCTCTTGATCTTTGAAGCTCTTGATGATTTATACTCCTTCCCAATCTTCCCATTGGTATATAGCCATTGAAAGCTATTTGAATTGCTTTGCAGATCTCGAGTTATTTGGTATAGACTGCAGATGTGACATGACATCTCCTTTATGACTTTCTGACACTGCAATCTACTGTTTCACCTACCCTATCAGAGATGTCACTTTGATGTCTCGGGCAGGTAGTCGAATTTATTTCCTCATTCTGATTTCTCGATCAGAGGTTGTCCTTTTGCATCGATGCTTTCAATAAGCTTTGTTCGAATATCAATATTCAGATTGAACCGTTGCCAATGCTTCAATCTTCAATTGACTGAACTCTACAATTCTGATGCATATCTTCTTGGACTTGATCGTAGTGTCTTGTTGAATGTTGCTTATTGACAGGTTGAGACAACACTACGATCCTGAAGAGTGTTCATTTGATCTTCAATGTAGAACACCTCTTCTTTCTCTTGTGCAGTGTTTCAACACTTTTGTCTGCCTTGACTGTTCTCAGTTACTGATGGTTTGACTCCTTGTTCTGGCCCCTTCTAAATAGCAAGACACTTCAGATTTGTGGCATGCTCAGCTCGTTTTCTCCTTATGATCTTCCGTTCACTTATCATCATGGACTGGCTTAATGCTTAATCACTTTAGCCTTGTTCTTCAGAAGCTGACCAGTATCTCTGTGTACACTTCATCAGTTCCTACTTTGTTTGGAAAATAATACGATCCTGGTTACTTCCAAGATCGTTGTCTTCTTTTCACTTGTCAGCTACTGCACTTACTGACTTTCCATAGTCAGTTACTGAAGTCTTCTTCTGATCAACTGGTGGAAGACTTCATCTTGAATGGCTTCACAACTCAATCTGGATGTTAATTGGATTGGTGCTTAGATCTTCTGTTAGCTTGTATGCCATTCGTTGAGTGCTCTTTGGTTTTCTTTAGGTGGGATGTATCTCTGCAGCTAAAACCAGAGGCTTCACACTTTGGATAATCTGGGAGTGCTCATTTGTTGAGAATCGTGTTTGCTCTACGATTCTGCCTTGGCGTTGTGAGCACATCTATTGAGGTTTTAGTTCTGTATTCTACGATTCAGCTTCGGTTGTGCAGATACTACGACTCCGAGATCAGATCTTGACACTCTACGATTTCTGTCGTTATGCTTGTTGTCTTCTCTGATCTTGCTTGACTACGATCTCTGCCTCTGATATGATTAGTAGACTCTACGACTTTGAGTGTAGTCTACGATTCTTGACTTGGCTTCGGCAGATGCTCGGTCGACTCGTAGACATGTTGTCTTTACAATTCTGAACATGACTTCTGTGATGCCCCCAAATTCTGACCTCCACTTGGTCACCCGAATTCGGTTCGTCACTTTCTCAAAATATTACCATAATAGCTAAAATCATACATTTGCAACGAAAGATCTAATTTAGAATAATATACAACGATTTATTATAATTATTCCCCCAAGTCTCGCAACCTACAGTACTTAATGGATTACATAATAATATCGAATTAAGACTTATTACATAATCCTACTTAAGTTTAAACTTAGTCTTAATACATCAACATAATAATTTAAACATAAAAGGGACAAGCTAGTCGGTAGCCTTGCCCTTGCCCTTGCCTTTCCCAGATACACCTCCCTGTTCCGCCTTAACTGAAAGGTTTTAAATAAGCAATGATGAGCACAAATTGCCCAGCAAGTAATATACAACAAGGGTGTAGGATATATATATCACAAGGTTTGAAATATCGAATGTTATTTCTAGGATAGTTCAAAGTGTCAGAATAACATCATGAATAAGAAATATCAAAAATTCTTGGAATAAGAACGACAATTCAATATAAATCAACAGAAATATATATGAATTCAATGACTATCAAGGTGTCCAACTGGATAAACAATTTATACTGAGTAGTCACTAAGGACTATTGAACATCTACTAGAATCATCAATATTAAACTGATAACCCAAAAGAACAAGTATTATAGAGGATCAGTCTACAATACTCCACGTTATGCATAACACTACAGTAATAATATACTCATGTGTTAGGGTTTCCAACAACATACAATCCCCTTACCATAAGGGTTGTTCAACTCAATTTTCAGATTTCCGCACCAATCAATTGGTTTGGACAGTTTTATAAACATGCATATAATCTAGCCGAATCAAATAGCATAGATACTTTCACAATATTCAAGGACAATACTAAGTTCACATGGATAATAGTTTTCACAAGGGTTTAAGCATAATGGCTTATTTGAACGAGAAAGCAATATAACTTGTAAAAGAGATAAGCTCACGGTATTCGCCGAATATGGAATGCAAAGATGCTTGAACAATGTAATAAGATAGGTTTAGAAAAACTTGCCTTAAGCGTAGTTTATCCACGTTAATAACTCAACCTTTCGAATCCTATTTATAGCGTATTATATGTATACAAGGTTCATTAGCTAACACAGTCCTTAATTAAGCTTGACACGATACAAGTGCTCACATATGTTACAAAATCAGTTTATACATCATCACAAGTTCAACGCACGTAACTTTGTTTTGATATAACGTAAACATTCTTTTGGTCTTATTATTCGAAAGTTATGAACAACCTTTATTTCTATCACAGTGCATGTTCCTTAACACATTACATAGCAAATTAGTCAAATAAGATAAGCTATGGTAATCACGTAAACATGCTTCAAACATCAGACCCAAAATGTAATCGACGCGTAGATCGCTACACTAGGCAGATGCGCCTGCTTAGGCTTAGGGACTACAAGAATGGTGGTCTTTGCACTCACTAGACTAGACCGGGGTAGTGGGCCTTGTAGTTTCTGTCTAGTCTTGACCCAAGCTCTCACACCTGTTATATATGTCATGTTAAAGGTCTTTTTATGTTTCTCAAGTACATCTAGGTTCCCGTTTATAACATATTTCTAAATTAAACACTTAAACCATTTAAGGCCATTCGAGGTTATGGATTCACAAGATCTAGCATGCTTGCTTTCTAATCATACAAGTTAGTTCTAAAACTCATATTAAGCATGCGTACAAATAGGTTCAACATGTTAATTCTACATGAGCGAGTCTAAGGGTGTCATCAAACATGCTCACAAATGTCAAATTTTAGTCCTCTTGGTATCTTGACAATATTCACATTCAAAGCTTGTTAATAGGTTCAACATGTTCATGTTTCTTCGCCAATCAATTAAACACAATCTAAAGGTTTAATCATGCATTTCTAAGTCATGCTAACATGCTTGCAAAGTTAGAATATATATGTAGAAATCATGCATGCTAGTTCACTAGGCTAAGTCTTTTCTTGAAAACCTTTCTACACAAGGCTTATTACGTTTGATCCCATTCAAATGAACTATGTATACTACAACATGCTTATCTATGTGCAAAATTAGTCATGTATAGCTCACTAGGTTCATAATTTGTAGAACATGACCTTTTTAACATAGTTTGTTTTCAAAACATAGTCCAAATCTCCATGTAAACCATACGCCTTCATTTAATCATGTAAATTTATCAAAACATGCTCAACTTTGGTTCATATACTTACATATACATCTTAAACATGCTTTCGTACTAGTTTAAGCCATAGCCTTATATCAGATTGCAAAACAAAAATTGAAAACTGATTTTAGCAAATTGTGTTACTCAATACAAAAGTGACGCAAATTAGGCCATGTTCACAGTTCAAACGCAGAAAACAATAACCTCAAAGAATCGCTTAGCCCAAACACAAAATTTACTCACGAAATCACTCCTAAACACTTATTTATCAGATTATACATGTTTGTATAGCCATATAACAACTATATAAACGTTACTCCACCATATTAACATCCATTTCCATGAATTCAAGAAATTGAAATTTTAAGAACTCAAGACTCTGTTTAACAGAAACTGAAAATGGAATGCTAGGAATAGAATTATACCTCTGAATTGTAAAAGAACTTGCTACTACAGAACTCTTAGGCTCTTAACACACTTGTATGCTCTCAACCTTACTACCTAGCAATTTCTCAGACAAATATCAACAACATTAACTGATAACCATGGCTGCCACTTATAGAAGAATTATGGACAAGACATTGGTGTTACATAAAGTGGGAATCCATGGTGCAATGAGATAGAACAATGGTTCATGAAGGGTGGCTGAACAACCCCATACCAACCACCTAGCTAGCTATGATCATCTAAGATATAGCCTTGTGAAGAATACGTATTCTAGCTGCCATTCACTTTTCATTGTACTTGGTGACTCTTATTTTGGGACAAGAAGTTCTCAGCACACTTAGCCCACATACTTGTTCACATTTAGTTATATTATTATCATAAGGGTTTTAAATGTCCAAGTGTTACCATATAAGGAGAGTTTAGGGATTAATTATATACTTACATCATATAGTCCATGTACATTAAATATAAGCAATAAAATACTGTATTCAGGTATTATTGTCCGAGCAATTCCATAATTAACCCTACTACTCATATAACCATATTATAACCTTACTATAATAATAACTTATTTATTTATGTTAAATAAATAAATTATTCCTTTCCTTGATTAATTACCACTTAATATACTATAGTTTAATATGTAGTCACACAAATGTCACACTACACTATATAGTAGAGTTGTAATATCACTTATATACACATAATGATGAATATAATATTATTATATTAATAACTTACTTATTTATGTTAAATAAATAAATCATGTACTTCCTTAATTTATTAATACCAATATGAATTAATCCAACAATTGATTAATGTAATTATGGACTTTCACAATCATTATCCATTGATAATATTCTCATTACATTTCTAGGTATATTGCAAAAAATAATAATCACCTATTATTAATTAATTGTAAAGAAATACATTTCCCACAACTAATTAATGGTTTAATAATTCCGTCGTCGGACATAACCCATTTCATTGCAATATACTATTATCATATGGTTTCGCCCATGTCACACATATAACATTAATGTCCCCCAATTCAGTGCTACAAAAGAAAGTCACCAACTTAAATCGATCGATGGCAATTGCTGCCAAGGTTTATCTTCTTTGATGGCCAAGTGCTATTGCGTCTCGACAAAAGATAAAGACTAGTGCGTTTACTTACGTGCGATTTTTGACGCTAACTCGTTAAACATGACGTGAATTGATCTCCACAAAAGTGTTACTATAAGTCCACGAGCGTATTAATTACTTATACGAAATTACATGATCGATACGATTAATCTTTCTAATTCCCGTTCTAATTCACTTAATGAATTTTCTCGTTTTGCATTATGCCACACAAGGCATTTCATAAATCTCTTTGTTACTTCACACATCTAAACATGCATTGATCAAATACAATCAATTGTATTATCCAACTCATAAATCAATAATATTTATTTTCACATAAATAGTATTTCCATTAATATATTCATTTAATAATACGTGGAAATTCTTGGGAATTACATCCTCCCCCCCTTATAAAAATTCCATCCCGGAATTGCTACAAGGTTAAACAAATAGATGGGGATAATCCCTCATCATCCTATCTTCTAACTCCCACGTAGCCTCTCGACATCGTGGTTACGCCAAAGTACTTTTACAGAAGAAATAATTTTATTTCTCAAGGTTTGCTCTTTCCTATCAAGGATTTGGACAGGAATTTCTTCATACGCTAAATTATTTTCCACTTGAATGGGTTCATAAGAAATCACGTGCTTGTAGTCAGGCTTGTACGGACACAACACGGATATGTGAAACACGTTATGGATGTGTTCCAACTCAGGTGGTAGTGCAACTTTGTATGCTATTTCTCCCACTCGCTTGAGTATCTCGAACGGTCCTATGAATCTTGGACTCAGTTTTCCTTTCTTGCCGAAATGGATTTTTCCTTTCCACGGAGATACCTTCAAGAATACAAAACTTCCGACTTCAAAGTCTCAGTCTTGCCGATGCAAATCCGCGTACTTTTTCTGGCGATCTTGGGCTGCTACTAGTCCGGCCCTTATTATTATCACCACATCCGCGGTTTGTTGTACTAACTCTGGTCTGAGTATTCGTCGTTCCCTGACTTCATCCCAACATTATGGCGTTCTGCACTTCCTTCCGTAAAGAGCTTCGTATGGTGGCATGCCAATACTCGCATTGTAACTATTATTATATGCAAATTCCACTAAGGGTAAGTGGTCATCCCAATTCCCCTTGAAGTCCATCACGCAACTTCTAAGCATGTCCTCTAGTGTTTGTATGGTTCTCTCACTTTGTCCATCCATCTGAGGATGATAAGCAGTACTTAACCTTAATTGTGTTCCCATCCTCTCTTGTAAGCTTTTCCAGAATTTTGACGTGAAACGCGGGTCTCGGTCAGAAACAATAGATACCGGCACTCCATGTCGTGAAACAATTTCCTTTATTTACAGACTTGCTAACTGATTCAAACTGTAGCGGATCTTGATCGGTAGAAAATGTGCGGTCTTTGTAAGTCGATCCACGATAACCCAAATGGCATCCAATCCTTTTTGCGTGACCAAAAGTCCTACCATGAAGTCCATCGTAATATGCTCCCATTTCCACTCTGATATTTCCAACGGTTGTAGCAACCCACTCGGCAACTGATGCTCTGCTTTTACGCGTTGACAAGTCAAACAGCTACTAACACACTCTGCGACTTCCCGTTTCAAATTGGGCCACCAAAAATGTTACCTCAAGTCTCGGTACATCTTGGTGCCTCCCGGACGAACGGAATATGTCGTATTATGTGCCTCTTGTAAAATATCCTCTCTCAACTTGGTTACCGTCGGTACCCACACTCTCTCTTTGAATCTCAGGAAACCGTCTTTATCTATTCAAAATATTTCTTCCTCATTTTCCGTAATTCTTTTCGTGATTTTCTCGCATTCTTCATCTTTCTCCAGTGCTTCCTTTATTCTATCCAACAATGTCAGACGAGCTTCCATTACAAATAATTTCTCGTCAGGCGTCTCGGGTCCCTTTACTTCTATTTCCAATTTCTCCATATCTCTTATTAATTCCTCCTGAGTCGTCAGTTGAAACAATTTTTTCTTTCCTTTCCTGCTCAGAGCGTCGGCAACTACGTTTGCCTTCCCCGGGTGATAGAGAATCTCACATTCATAATCTTTGATTAGTTCTAACCACCTCCTTTGATGCATATTCAACTCCTTCTGTGTGAAGATATATTTTAGACTTTTGTGGTCCGTGTATATCTCACATTTCTCACCGTACAAATAATGTCTCCAGATCTTTAACGCAAAAACTACTGCCGCTAACTCTAAGTCATGAGTAGGGTATTGTGACGCCCCCAAAATAGTTATACATCACCTATTCTGAGTTGTCAATACATGGTACAGAAACAACTACAACTTTATTATTACAACAAGAAATCGTGAGTTTGAATACAAATATTATCTTCTAGACAATATCGTACTCAAATAAATCTTCATCACATTTATTGATACATTATTTTACAAAATGGTGAGGACTACTAAACAATTCTTTCTAAAACCTTCATTCCATACCCCGACTCAGATTTCGCTATATTCTCTCCTCCCGAGAAGAAAAATGGAACAAAAGGAAAAGGGTGAGCTCAACTAGCCCAAAGAAAGAATATTATGACTAAGATAATATACAACAAATTATTATTAGTCTTCAACAGGGAAAAAAAACTAATAGAATACAATAGACAACAAGTTTTTAAACCAATATTCGCAGAATGAAATAATAATTCATTAGAAGAGTTAAGTAGAGAATGCAAACTACTATCTTCTATGTATGAATTTAAAAGTTAAATCGCCTATCTTTTATCCTGTAACATCAATCAACATACATCTGAATCAAATATTCATCTTTTTGCACTACAAAGCCAAAGATATTCATCGATTGGTCATGTTCATCTAAACACCACTGCTCATCTTTGCACTACGGGCCAAATATATTCTTCAAATCATTCATCTTTGCACTACGTGCCAAAGATATTCCATAATATCATCATTTAAGACCAAGATGATGAAAAATATTTTTAAAGAAACGAATCCAAAGTGAAACAAAATGACAAGGATTAAGGATTAAGGATTCATACTTTGTTTTATCCATGTCCAAAATGCCTCAAAAATAATCACAATGGGTGTAAAATTCAAGAATGATCAAAACATGGATACAATTAAAGCTAGTATCCGAATAGATATTATGGACGAAAAGAAAATTTTTCATTTTTCAGATGAATAGTCTTGATGATTCGTGAATAATACCAGATATCGTGAATAGTCCGATATCGTGAATAGTAACTCAGACACAAAAAGTTCCAAATTTGATAAAACTTCAGATCAATATTTCAACATAATGATATTGAAGAAATAATATCATTACAAAAAAAAATAATATCCCTTACCTCGAAAGATCGATACCTCTAAATTTGAAACACCTGGATATAAAGCTATGACTTGGACTTGCACCAGTATAGCAATACTCAAAGTATACTCAAAATACTCACAAGAATACGCTTCGATAATATAGAGAGAAAATTTCAGCTTTAAATTGTGATTTTCAATTCTAACCTAAGCACCTATTTATAGGAAAATGCTTAGAACACCAAAGCGTAAAATTTAATAAAATATTAATATATATATTAAAATTTCTACGCCAACCTTCTCGAGATCTGATCTCAGCTCATTATTATACATGTTGTAGCCCACAAAACAAACAAAAAACGTTTTTATTATTTAAAATATTTTAAACTTCCAAAATCAATTATTTGAGCTTGAACTTCAATAATTCATAATAAATAGCCCTTCTATCGGAAAATTCAATCTCGCGTGTTTTTATAGGAAATTCAATTCTCTACAACTTTGCGAAGAAAGTTTTTTCAAATTCCAAATGAAATTGACCAAATCCACAAACAGCGATTTTACAAGCTATAATCAAATTTCAATTCAATAAATGGGGTCCAACGACATGTTTAACATGTTTTAAACATTTATTGCAACAAAATACTCTTCCTCCTCGTCAGATACTCATATATCCCACATTCGTTGTAAAAATATCACCATTATTATATTACTAAAATATAATAATATATTTAAATAAATTATTTTATCGTAAAAAGATAAAATTTCAATTTTCAACAATTGTCACATTAAAATTTTTCTCCATTTATATCCACATAAAATCAATATTTTCCTCATCATATGAATCAATAATTAATTATTCACAAATAATATTACGTAATCACAATATTGACAACCAGTGCGGTTCCTCAGAAAGAGGGCTTTCTAATAAGAATTTCTTCATCTTGTGCCATGCAATTAGGTGACCAAACCTCTCCTTAGATGTAACTTTCTAGACATTGCCAATAATGTTATCTAATAATATTATTCAGATAATATAATTATTGTTTCGATAATGAAAATTATCGTATAATGACAATTATTGAAACAACAACAATATAAAATATCAATGCAAACAATTTTTAAATCAATAAAATACCGAATAAAGAATTCATCAGAACCATTATTGTGTAGTGCCTTCTTACGTAAGAATCAATCATTGGTGCAATACCGCAATGCTACTCTTGTGTTTTAACCACCGGTATTTTAACAAGATTAATCTGTGATAACTACTACTGTTATTTTTAAACAACTTATATTTGTCGTTTTCTTCATCCAATCGCCTTTTATTATGGGGCCCACACATGGCTACGCCGTCGCATTTAATATTCCCCGACAAGATTTAATATTCCACGACCAAACGAATATTCCCCAACAACAATGAATATTTTATAACCACTTGCTTATTTTGAAATATTTGCGTATTTTACCCCTAACTATCCACATTAATCAAATCAACCCTTACTATTTTAAAATAATAAATAGAGAAAATTAAATTCATTAATAATAAGTTGGGGTCTTACAACCTCCCCTCCTTATGAAATTTCGTCCTCGAAATTGACGTGTGCGATACTGGTTTTTCGAAAAGGTGAGGATACCTCGCTTTCATTTTCGTTTCCAATTCCCAGTCATTTCCTCTATATAGCATGATTCCTCCACAAAACTTTAACTTGTGGTATGACCTTTCTTGCTGTAGGACATGCTCCTTCCTATCTAAAATATTGACAGTACCTCCTCATACGTTAAGTCTTCTACTATCTCGTGGTTCTAACTCAAGAACGTGGTTTTGGGTCTTTCACATATTTACTGAAGTACGATATGTGAAACACATTATGAACACGAGACATACTCGAGGTAACGCGAGTCTATAGGCTACATTTCCTACTTTCGGTCAAGAATTTGAAATGGACCAATAAATCGTGGATTGAGTTTCCTCACTTCCCAAATCTTGTAACTCCCTTCCATGGAGCAACACGCAATAATACATGATCCCCTACACTAAATTCCACGTCCTTTCGATGAAGATCCGCATAACTCTTTTGTCGATCTTGTGCCGGTTTGTATACGTTGTCGAATCATTTGGATCTTTTCTAGTGAGTCATACGTACGTCTAACTCGGGTCCCAACAATATTGCTTCACCCACCTCATCCAAACATATTGAGAGCGACACTTTCGTCCCATATAATGCTTCAAATGGAGCCACACCTATACTTGCTCGATAACTCATTGTTGTAGGAGAATTCCACCAATGGTAAATACTTATCCCAACCGCCTTGAAGTCTAGGACACGAGTCTTAATAAATCTTCAAGAGTTTGAATAGTCCTTTCTCGATTGTCCGTCTGCTTTGAGGATGGTATGCTTAATCAATCGTAAATCCGTGCCCATAGCTTTTTGTAAGCTAACCCAAAATCTTGAAGTGAATCTTGGGTCACGATCCAAACTATGGATACAAGCATGCCATGCAACCTCACAATCTCATTTACGTACATACTAGCAAGACGTTCAAGTGAATAAGTCTCCGTGTCGGCAAAAAAATAGCGAACTTGGTTAATCTATCAACAATAACCCAAATAGCATTGATGCCACGAGAAACCGTAGAGGAAGACCCAGTGAACGAAATCCATAGTAATGTGTTCCCACTTCCATTTCGGAATCTCAAGTGGTTGCAACGGACCCTTAGGTACTAGATGCTCGCCTTTACATCGTTAAGCAAGTTAAACACATCGAGATAAACTTTGCAATCTCTCTCTTCATATTGTTCCACCAAAATGTATGTCGAAGATCATGATACATTTTAGTACTTCCAGATGGATTGCAAATGGTGTATTGTGTGCCTCCATCATAATCTCTTGTACTTCAAATCGTAATCGTTAGGAACACAAAGTCTAGAGTGGACTCAAGTATTCCTTCTTTATCAATTCTTGCTTTCAAATAGCTCCTTCTTGTACTTTCTTCTTCATACGTACGATCGTCCGGCTTCCGGTGGCTCGAGCAACCTTAACTTTTTCTATTAAAGTTGGCTCTACGCGTATACTTGACATCATCGCACTCGTTCCCGCAAGATATGATCTTCTACTCAACGCCGCAACCTACCACGCTCGCTTTTCTAGGATGGTATTGAATAGTGTGGTCGTAGTCTTTCAATAGCTTGAGCCAACGCCACCGCCAGCATGTTGAGTTCTTTTTTGAGTGAAGAAATATTTAAGGCTTTTATGGTCCGAATATATTTCCACTTTCTCCCCATATAGATAGTGCCTCCATATCTTTAAGCCTAAAACGATCACCGCTAACTCTAGATCATGAGTAGGATAATTCCTCTCATACTCTTTAAGTTGTCATGAGGCATAGGCTATGACTTTCCCACGTTGCATGAGAACACATCCTAACCCTTTGCACTCAAGCATCGTTTGAGATAACAAATCCATCCGAACCAGATGGTATTGTTAGAAACAGTCTTAAAATAAGTCTCCTCTTAAGCTCTTGGAAGCTGTTCTCGCATTCTTCGCTCCAAACGAATTTTTTATCCTTCCGAGTTAGTTTGGGTTAATGGAGTAGCGATTCGAGAAAACCCTTCCACGAATCTTCGATAATAACCAAATAAGCCCAAAAACTACGTACTTGATCCATCGACTTTCCTTTGCTCCCAACTTTGTATTACTTCAATCTTCGCTTGGATTAATGAGATACTCCATGTTTTGACACCACGTGCCCAAGAAATGCTACTTCCTCAAGCCGAACTCGCATTTCTTCAATTTGGCATATAGTTTGTTTTCACGAAGCCTTTGAGTACCACTTCAAATAAGGCGCTCATGATCTTCACGACTTTTGGAATATATGAGGATGTCATCAATAAAGACAACAACAAATGATCCAAATATTCCTTGAATACTCGGTTCATCATATCCATGAAAGCCGCAGGAGCATTAGTCAATCCGAAAGACATGACTAAGAATTCATAATGCCCGCATCGAGGAGTTCTAAAGGCGCTTTGGAATATCCTAAGTTCTAATCTTCAAATGATGATATCCGAGCGAAGATCGATTATTGAAAAGAATTGTGCCCTTGCAACCGGGTCAAACAAGTCATCAATACGAGGTAGAGGATACCTATTCTTGATGGTGACATAGTTCAATTCCAGATAGTCAATACAAAGTCGCATACTCCGTCTTTCTTTCTTTACTTAATAAAATAGAGCACCCCAAGGAGATGTACTAGGGCGAATGAAACAGATGTCCAACAATTCCTCGTAGTTGGACCTTTAACTCCTCAAGTTCAATAGGAGCCATTCGATATGGGGTTTTAGAAATGGGCTTTGTACCGTGTTCAGATCAATAAAGAATTCAACTTCACGCTCGGGGTAGACCGGAAGTTCTTCAGAAATACGTCGGAAAGTCAATAACAACAGAATATTATTCAAATTTGACATGTCTTTATTCAAATCCATAACATGGGCTAAGAAAGCTTGACATCCGCTTTTTCAATAAACGAATAGCTTTATGATTAGATATGATGTTGATTGATTTTAATGGTTTAGTTGCTTGAATTGCATATGCACAACAGTTGGTTAGGAATATGAAAACTAACAACCTTACGAAAACAATCAATTTTAGCATGATGAGTAGTTAACCAATCAATCCCTAAAATCACATCAAAAGCAAGTATCTTTAAAGAGATAAGGTCAATGGTAAGGTGATGGTGCCAACTTGAATCAAACAAGATTTATAAACAAAGGGATGTGATGAAAGTTTCTCCTAATGGAGTTTCCACAGATAGGTCAAAGTCTAATTTCTCCTGAGTCAAGTTTAAACGTTGAGCACAAGCAGAGAGATAAATGAATGGGTAGCACCGGTATCAAGTAAGGTATAAACTTCAAAAATTTATAAATAGCTTACCCGTGATCACCTCGTTTGGGTTCTCGCATTATGACCGGTCACAACAAACGCTTCTTCCGAGAATCGTTGACTTTGACTTTTCTCGGATCTTTTTGAGTCACCGTCCCCATCAACTAGGTTTTGCTACCGTATAATCTCGGCGATATGTCCTTCCTTTCCACAATTATAGCATACCTTGAATCATTGTGGGACGGTTTGACCGATATGTCCCTCTTTTTCGCATTTGTAGCATATGACCGGTGGTCGTTCTCCTCCCTTAGAACCGATTCTTTACGCAGACTGCTGCTGCCTTCACATGGTCGTTGTTAAATCTCCTCTTTTTAAAATCTCCCTACTTGACTCGCTTCTTCTATTTTCATGGCTATGATTACCACCAGAGTGGTTACCATTTTTGTCCGTCTGCTTTTTCTCCACCGGTTATCATTATTCTATTAACTCGCTATCTCCGTACGATCCTCGGTTGTGGTCCCTCAGGTTGACCGTACTCATTATCTTGCTCTAATAATTGAGCCACATTTACAACATCCGAATAGAGAAAAAATTTATGAGAAATGAGATACCGACGTATCTTGGGTTTCAAACCTCTAAGAAACATCCGCGTCATCGCTCCTCATTCTCCACCAAATAAGGTGCAAACTCGGATAACTCTACAAACTTTGCCTCGTCTTTGAGACACCGCCATGTTGTTCTCGCTCCGATCTAATAAACTCCACTTCCTTCATATGACGAACACTTTCGGAAAGTATTTGTCATTAAACAGATTCAAACGCTCCCAAGACATCTTTGAAAAGTCGCGGTGGATGGAGTGCTTCACAGACTCCCACTAGTAGTCCGCCTCGCCACGGAACATAAAGGTGGCGAATGGAACCTTCTATTCCTCCAGCATCCCAAGACATCGAATATCTTGGTAATTTGCTTGACCCATGTTTCCGCCATGATCGGATCGGCTTTCCCTTAAATTCGTGGTCCCAACTCTTTGAATCGCTTGGTGTGACAACCCGTGAATTGCTATCATTTCCTCCTCATTTTTTGAACATGAGTCTCCTCGTCCCGATTTTTGCATGAACTGCAAAAAGCTTCTAAACATCCCTCGCTCATCATCTCGCTTCGGTGGTGTTGTTCACAGAGGTACATTGCCACTGTTGCACGCTTCTCCTCGTTGGTAAAGTACAGCATCTCCACGGTCTCATTTACTCCATCATTAATATTCTCGACGACATTCTCAAATCATGTCATAAAACATGGGTTAATTAAGGAAATCAATATATCACATAATATCCTTATATATCGACTTAATAAATAAGCTTAGGTAGGACACACTAGCGAAGGATTTACTCGTCTCTCCCTCCTAGTTCTATTCCCCGATCTCCGCCAGAGATCATATCCCTAAGCTCGATACCAACTGTGACGCCCCCAAAATAGGTATACATCACCTATTCTCGAGTTGTCAATACATGGTACGTAAACAACTACAACTTTATTATTACAACAAGAAATCTGTGAGTTTGAATACAAATATTATCTTCTGACAGACAATATCTATACTCAAATAAATCTTCATCACATTTATTGATACATTATTTTACAAAAATGGTGAGGACTACTAAACAATTCTTTCTAAAACCTTCATTCCATACCCCTCACTCGCATCGCTTATATTCTCGCCTCACGAGAAGAAAAATGGAACAAAAAGGAAAAGGGTGAGCTCAACTAGCCCAAGAAAGAATATTATGACTAAGATAATATACAACAAATTATCATTAGTCTTCAACAGGGAAAAAAAACTAATAGAATACAATAGACAACAAGTTTTTAAACCAATATTCGCAGCGGAAATAATAATTCATTAGAAGAGTTTCTTTCCAATAAGAATTTCTTCTTATTGGCGCGCAATTAGGTGACCAAACTTCTCCTTAGACAGAACTTTCTAGACATTGCCAATAATGTTATCTAATAATATTATTCAGATAATATGAATTATTGTTTCGATAATGAAAAATACTGTATAATGACAATTATTGAAACAACAACAATATAAAATATCAACGCAGCAATTTTTAAATCAATAAAATACTGAACAGTAATTACTGTAACCATTATTGAGTAGTGCCTTCTTACGTAAGAATCAATAATTGGTGCAATACCGTGTGCTACTGTGTTTTAACCACCGGGTATTTTAACAAAAGATTAATTGTAAATAACTACTGTTATTATTTTTAAACAACTTATATTTATCGCTTTTCTTCATCCAATCGCTTTCACATGGAGCCCACACATGGTCATGCTACCGTCGCATTTAATATTCTCAAGACAAAGATTTAATATTCCACGACCAAACGAATATTCCCAACAACAATGAATATTTTATAACCACTTGCTTATTTTGAAATATTTGCGTATTTTACCCCTAACTATCCACATTAATCAAATCAACCCTTACTATTTTAAAATAATAAATAGAGAAAATTAAATTTCATTAATAATAAGTTGGGGTCTTACAGGTATCATTTTTTGTAATCCTTCAATTGTCGTGATGCATACGCAATGACCTTGCCATGCTACATCAGAACACATCCCAGTCCTCTATGTGATGCATCACTATACACCACAAATCCCCCCGTATCATCTGATAAGGATAATACAGGTGCCTCGCTTAACCTCTTCTTCAACTCTTCAAAACTATCTTCGCATTTGTTAGTCCATACGAATTTCACCGTCTTCCTCGTCCGATTAGTCAACGGGGTTGCTATCTTAGAAAAATCTTGGATGAATCTTCTATAGTACCCTGCTAACCCTAGGAAACTCCTCACCTCCGTCGGTGTTCTCGGTTGTTCCCAACTACTTACTGCTTCAACCTTTTCGGGGTCTACTGAGATTCCATTCTCATCCACCACGTGGCCTAAGAATTGAACCTTCTTCATCCAAAATTCGCATTTTGAGAACTTCGCATACATCTCCTCCCTTTACAGTGCCTCCAAAATAATCTTCAGATGTTCGGCGTGTTCTCCCTCTGTCTTTGAGTAGATAAAAAATATCGTCGATGAAAACTACTACGAATTTATCCAAGTATGGCTTGAAAACTCGATTCATCAAGTCCATGAATGCTGCCGGAGCATTAGTTAAACCGAATGACATTACCAAAAACTCGTAATGTCCATAATGGGTTCAAAACGCAGTCTTTGGTATGTCCTCATCCCGCACTTTCAGTTGATGATATCCTATCCGTAAGTCAATTTTCGAGAAACATTTTGCTCCTTGTAGTTGATCAAATAAGTCGTCTATCCTCGGTAATGGATATCGATTCTTGATCGTTACTCAGTTCAATTCTCGATAATCGACACAGAGCCTCATCGATCCATCCTTTTTCTTCATGAATAACACTGGTGCTCCCCAAGGAGACACATTCGGTCGAATGTAACCTTTATCTAATAGCTCTTGAAGCTGTATCATCAATTCCTTCATTTTTATTGGCGCCATATGATATGGAGCCTTTGAAATAGGTGTCATTCCCGGTGCTAGGTCTATTGCGAATTCGATTTCTCTATCTGGGGGAAGACCAGGCAGATCGTCCGGAAACACGTCTTGAAATTCATTTACTACGGGTATATCTTTAATCTCGACTCCCTTTTTCCAAGTATCTACTATGTAAGCTAAATAACCAACACCTCCTTTCCTTAACAACTTCTTGGCCTGAATTATCGTAACACAACACGATTGCTTAAGTGATGAGCTACCATGAAATACTACCTTAGACTTACTCGGAGTCTGAAGGTTCACACACTTATTCTGATAGTCAATTATCGTTGCATGGTTATATAACCAATCCATTCCCAATATTACGTCAAATTCTCCCAGTTTAATAGGAATCAAGTCTACGCTCAGTTCATGTTCTCTAATGTTTGCGCAACAATTTTGATAAACGTATTCTACAAGGATTATTTCTTTATTCATAACCTCTATGTTCAAGGAATCTTCTAAACGTTCTCGGGGTGTACTAAATTTACTAACAAATTCTTCAGATACAAAAGAACAGGTGGCACCTAAATCAAATAATACATAAGCATTTATATTATTGATTGGGATGATACCTGACACCACGTCCTTCGCAGCCACTGTATCATGGACAATCATGTTAAAGGTTTGAGTGGTCGATCGGTTGGGTTGTGCAGGTCCACCAATCATTAATTTGTTTCCTCCTCCCTGGCCTCTGCCAGCTCCACTGCTTCCTTTCTTCGGGCAATCCTTTATCTGGTTCTCTGTTGATCCGCAAGAAAAACATCCCCTGATCTTCTTTAGCTTTGGGAAATTTGGCGATATGTGCCCCTCCTGACCGCAATTATAGCAAGTTGTCTTCCCCTTCCAGCAGTCCCCCTGATGGCTCCTTCCGCACTTGTTACAAGTTTCGGTCCTCCACTTGAAATTCCCCTGGTGACTCCCACCTTGGTTATTGTTTTGGTTGTTACTGTTGTGGTTGTTATTGTTGTTTTCCCATTTCCTTTTTCACGAATTACTTCCCCCGCTGCTGCTTCCTCCACGATGCTCACTACCAGTGTTCTTATTCTTCTTCTCCTTATGATATAAAGTTAAGGCCTCACTGCTACCTTCCGCAATGATTGCCTTCTCCAACAAAGTCGTAAGGGAATCAATCTGAAAGACTGATACCTTATTATACAACCACGGCTTCAACCCTTGCTCGAAGCATCTCGCCTTCCTTTCTTCATCCCCAACTTGGTGCTTCACAAATCGCACTAGTTCTTTAAACTTAGCAGCGTATTGCGCCACCATCATATTTCCTTGTTTCAATTCTAGGAACTTCACTTCTATCCTACTCTTCATACTATTCAAAAAATAATTCTCAAAAAATAGCGTCGTAAACCTTTCCCATGTTATCGTTCCTTCCCCCGCTCTCTGCTGATTTATTTCCCACCAATAGTTTGCTTCGCCCCTCATCATGTATGTAGCAAATACAGTCTTCTGGTCTTCACCCACACGTGCTATAGTGAAGGCCTTCTCGATCTCCTTGATCTAGGTTTGCGCAACTATCAGGTCAGTAGTTCCAGTGAATTCTGGGGGTCCTATACTCTTAAAGTCTTTGAAGGTTGTTATTGGGACAGCTCGGGGAACGGGTGGTACAGGTTCATTTCTTCCCCTCAAAGCTTCTCCCAATAAATCTACCAGTCGCTGTATCGGATCTACCAGACATCTCTCATCATTAACTGACTCTTCTGGGACAGGTATTCTACGTCTGGGCGGCATTTTCTGCATCAAAAATTTTTAATCTTATTATCTAACTATCATATTAAACATTTCTCAAATGAAAAGAACTAAAAGTTTATAACACATTTCTGAAATAAGATCATTTATATTCATATACCAAATGGTTATAATACACGTTCTTTTCTAGCATACTACTATAAATGGAAACACATATCCCCTAATATCACAAAAGACGAGGACAACACTAGCTTACTACCCTTCCAACATTTTTTATTTTTTATTTCAAAAGTTTGGGGTTACCATCCTCTCGCATCTTACGCAAAAGATTGGGATTACAACAACATATTGACAACACATAAATAAAACTACTATATTATTGAGCTTTTCCCTCTAGACTCGATCTAACATTCCACGCTCTACGGCGCTTTTATACTCCTTCTGTGAGATGTGTGCCACCATATCCCGACTTATGGTATGCCGGGTCTGTCCTTCCTCAGGGGGATAGTGATTTACCACATCAATCAATCTCTCCATGGCCGTGCGTAGAGCATAGCCCATCTTGTTCATCTTCCTCCTCTTGCATCGCACCTCCTCTTCAAGATCACCCACTCTGTCATTGGAATCCTCCCACTTCTCCTCAAAGTGGATCCTATCCATCACCTCCATCTCTAACTGGGTTCGGAGAGCCTCCTTCTCCGTCTTCTCACTTAATACCCTTTGTTCCAAGTCTTCTAATTTTCCTGCCAACTCAACATTCCTTGCCACCGATCGGTGAAACAAGGCACCCATCTGGATCCCTGTCTCCTTACGGTGAGCAATTTCCACCTCCATCTCCTGCATCACTAGTTGACTCTCAAGAGTCTTTGTCTCTAGCTCTTCGACTTTACTCCCTAACTCTAAAATCTTCTCCTCATACTCTCCTAGCATCCGATCCTCAAAAGTAGTCTTGCCGGAGTCCTCTATGGGCTCGGGTTCCTCCCCCACGATTTCCTCATCCATAGGCTCCTCCTCCGGATCAGACTCCTCAAGTAGAGGCACCATCTCCTCCTCCTCCTCCTCATCATCATCACTAATAGGGACAACTATTGATATAGGCTCCGTTATCACGGGTGCCTCATAAACTACGTGGATATCACGTGGCTCCTCCTCAACTACTCAGCTAGGTCCTCCCATGTCAGTCATCCTACAATCACCCACATAAGACAAGACAAGCAACAACTCCATCAGAATGTTAAATAAACATAAGTTCATTGTATAGAATGAAGTTATATTTCATAACATGCTAAGTCTTTCAGGGAGAACTCTACATGAGTTATATCCCCTTTCCTAACTTCTAAGTTTTCTTAAGTTATAGTCTAAGGAGTCTCATTCCTAAGGTTTATAACTATGGCTTTGATACCAACCTGTGACGTCCCCAAATTCTGACCTCCACTTGGTCACCCGAATTCAGTTCATCACTTTCTCAAAATATTACCATAATAGCTAAAATCATACATTTACAACGAAAGATCTAATTTAGAATAATATACAACGATTTATTATAATTATTCCCACAAGTCTCGCAACCTACAGTATTTAATAGATTACATAATAATATCGAATAAAGACTTATTACATAATCCAACTTAAGTTTAAACTTAGTCTTAATACATCAACATAATAATTTAAATATAAAAGGGACAAACTAGTCGGTAGCCTTGCCTTTGCCCTTGTTTTTCCCAGATAGACCTTCCTATTCCGCCTTAACTGAAAGGTTTTAAATAAGCAAGGATGAGCACAAATTGCCCAGCAAGTAATATACAACAAGGGTGTAGGATATATATATCACAAGGTTTAAAATATCGAAGGTTATTTCTTGGATAGTTCAAAGTGTCAGAATAACATCATGAATAAGAAATATCAACAATTCTTGGAATAAGAACGACAATTCAATATAAATCAACAGAAATATATACGAATTCAATGACTATCAAGGTGTCCAACTGGATAAACAATTTATACTGAGTAGTCACTAAGGACTATTAAACATCTACTAGAATCATCAATATTAAACTGATAACCCAAAAGAACAAGTATTATAGAGGATCAGTCTACAATACTCCACGTTATGCATAACACTACAGTAATAATATAATCATGTATTGGGGTTTCCAACAACATACAATCCCCTTACCATAAGGGTTATTCAACTCAGTTTTCAGATTTCCGCACCAATCAATTGGCTTGGACAGTTTTATAAACATGTATAAAATAATGGCATAGATACTTTCACAATATTCAAGGACAATACTAAGTTCACATTGATAATAGTTTTCACAAGGGTTTAAGCATAATGGCTTATTTGAACGAGAAAGCAATATAACTTGTAAAAGAGATAAGCTCACGGTATTCGCCAAATAAGGAATGCAAAGATGCTTGCACAATGTAATAAGATAGGTTTATAAAAACTTGCCTTAAGTGTAGTTTAACCACGTTAATAACTCAACCTTTCGAATCCTATTTATAGCGTACTATATGTATACAAGGTTCATTAGCTAACACAGTCCTTAATTAAGCTTGACACGATATAAGTGCTCATATATGGTACAAAATCAGTTTATACATCATCACAAGTTCAACGCACGTAACTTTGTTTTGATATCACATAAACATTCTTTTGGTCTTATTATTTGAAAGTTATGAAGAACCTTTATTTCTATCATAGGGCATGTTCCTTAACACATTACATAGCATATTAGTCACATAAGATAAGCTAAGGTAATCACGTAAACATGCTTTAAACATCAGACCCAAAAAAGAATCGACGCGTGATCAAGCTACATCCAAGTAATTGCATACTGCTCTGAGGCTTTAGGGATGGCAGTAACAAGCGCTTATCCTCCGCCATACCAGACCGAAATGCTGTGACCTTCAAGTTTCTATCCGGTCTTGACCCAAGCTCTCACACCTGTTATATATGTCATGTTAAGGGTCTTTTCATGTTTCTCAAATACATCTAGGTTCTCGTTTATAACATATTTCTAAATTAAACACTTAAACCATTTAAGGCCATTCGAGGTTATGGATTCACAAGATCTAGCATGCTTGCTTTCTAATCATATAAGTTAGTTCTAAAACTCATATTAAGCATGCGCACGAGTATTCACAACATATATGTGAAACGAATATCGCTTTAGTTGAAAATAGACTTCGTTTATGCTTTTCTTAAAATGTGATACCTAAGCATGGTATATATATGTTTATGCTACATGAGCGAGTCTAAGAGTGTCATCAAACATGCTCACAAATGTCAAATTTTAGTCCTCATGGTGTCTTGACAATATTCACATTCAAAGCTTGTTAATAGGTTCAACATGTTCATGTTTCTCCGCCAATCAAGTAAACACAATCTAAAGGTTTAATCATGCATTTCTAAGTCATGCTAACATGTTTGGAAAGTTAGAATATATATATATATATATATATATATAAATCATGCATGTTAGTTCACTAGGCTAAGTCTTTTCTTGAAAACCTTTCTACACAAGGCATATTACGTTTGATCCCGTTCAAATGAACTATGTATACTACAACATGCTTATCTCTGTGCTAAATCAGACATGTATAGCTCACTAGGTTCACAATTTGTAGAACATGACCTTTTTAACATAGTTTATTTTCAAAACTTAGTCCAAATCTCCATGTAAACCATACGCCTTCATTTAATCATGTAAGTTTATCAAAACATGCTCAACTTAGGTTCATATACTTACATATACATCTTAAACATGATTTTGCACTAGTTTAAGCCATAGCCTTATATCAAATTGCAAAATAGAAATTGAAAACTGATTTCAAAGAATCGGGTCATACTCCATACAAAAAAAAAGTGGCGCAATTGTCATGCAGTTCTGGTTTAGGCGCAAAAAAAAGAACCTCGAGAATCGCTTACCCTAAACACAAAATTTACTCACGAAATCACTCCTAAACACTTATTTATCAGATTAGACATGCTTATAAAGCCATATAAAAACTATATGAACGTTACTCCACCATATTAACATCCATTTCCATGAATTCAAGAAATTGAAATTTTGAGAACTCAAGACTCTGTTTAACAGAAACTGAAAATGGAATGCTAGGAATAGAATTATACCTCTGAATTGTAAAAGAACTTGCTACTACTGAACTCTTAGCCTCTTAACACACTTGTATGCTCTCAACCTTACTACCTAGCAATTTCTCAGATAAATCTCAGCAACATTAACAGATAACCATGGCTGCCACTTATAGAAGAATTGTGGACTGCACATTGGTGTTACACAAAGTGGGAATCCATGGTGCAATGAGATGGAACAATGGTTCATGAAGGGTGGCTCAACAACCCCATACCAACCACCTAGCTAGCCATGATCATCTAGGATATAGCTTTGTGAGGAATACGTATTCTAGCTGCCATTCACTGTTCATTGTACTTGGTGACTCTTATTTTGGGACAAGAAGTTCTCAGCACACTTAGCCCACATACTTGTACACATTTAGTTACTTTATTACCATAAGGGTTTTAAATGTCCAAGTGTTACCATATAAGGAGAGTTTAGGGATTAATTATATACTTACATCATATAGTCCATGTACATTAAATATAAGCAATAAAATACTTTAGTCATGTATTATTGTCATGGCAGTTCCATAATTAAGCCTACTACTCATATAACCATATTATAACCTTACTATAATAATAACTTATTTATTTATGTTAAATAATAAATTATTCCTTTCCTTGATTAATTACCACTTAATATACTATAGTTTAATATGTAGTCACACAAATGTCACACTACACTATATAGTAGAGTTGTAATATCACTTATATACACATAACTGAATATAATATTATTATATTAATAACTTACTTATTTATGTTAAATAAATTAATCATGTACTTCCTTAATTTATTAATACCAATATTAATTAATCCAATAATTAATTAATTTAATTATGGACTTTCACAATCATTATCAATTGATAATATTCTCATTACATTTATAGGTATATTGCAAAAAATAATAATCACCTATTATTAATTAATTGTAAAGAAATCCATTTCCCACAACTAATTAATGGTTTAATAATTCCGTCGTCGGACATAACCCATTTCATTGCAATATACTCTTATCATATGGTTTCGCCCATGTCACACATATAACATTAATGTCCCCAATTCGATCTTTACGTAAGAAAGTCACCAACTTAAAGCGATGATGGCGGCAATCAAGGCCATGGTTTATCTTCTTGAGACGGCCCATGTTGCCCATGCCTCAGATAAAGGCAAGATCGAGCAATTTACGCTTTGCAAGGCTGACGCTTCTTTCGTTAAACATAACATGAATTGATCTCCACAAAAGTGTTACTACAAGTCCATGAGCGTATTAATTACTTATACGAAATCACATGATCGATACGATTAATCTTTCTAATTCCCGTTCTAATTCACTTAATGAATTTTCTCGTTTTGCATTATGCCACACAAGGCATTTCACAAATCTCTTTGTTACTTCACACATCTTAACATGCATTGATCAAATACAATCAATTGTATTATCCAACTCATAAATCAATAATATTTATTTTCACATAAATAGTATTTCCATTAATATATTCTTTTAATAATACGTGGAAATTCTCGGGTATTACAACTTCCTCAGCAGACTACTGCTCCGAGGAAGTTCTTCTCGACACACTACGATCCTTCCTCTTCTTTCCCGATAGTCTATGAACTATGAGATCTACTATCTTGCAGACTACAATTCTGCCTTGATAGCTCTCGAGTTTTCCTTGACTCTCCTGGCAGACTACTATTTCTGGTGCAGTGCTCGACGATCAGATAAGCCTATCTATTACATTATAAGATTAACCTAACAAGCTTGATCTTTCTATATTTATAGTCCTTGTACATCATTTCTTTTTAAGGACTTTAGAAAGTTGTTTTGCTTATATAGGATCAACCTAACACATTTGATTAATTCATTCTAAGTCCTTGTACATATCTTTCTATTATTTATAATAGGACTTTATAGCTTTTCTTAATGCAAGCATACTTGCATATTCATTCATATATATATCATAATTAAATCATATATAAATAGGAATATCATTCACATGCTTATTCCTGACATAGTATTTTATATCATATAACATATATCGCTATTTAAACATTCATTATCCCTTTGTGACCACAAAAGTTGGGAATTGCTATTACAACTTATACAAGAGTTGATAACATTACATTACACACATACTTGTTATATACACATCATACATATTCAACTAATACTAGTACTACTTATTTCGTACGCCTTTTCCTTCTCTCGGACAACCTTTCACCTGATGTCCTTCCACCCCACAAACACCTTGCTTCGGATTGGGACAATGAGGAGAGATATGTCCCTCATGTCCGCAATTGTAGCTAACATTTTCCCTTTTTCTGTATAAGCCTTCATATTTCTTTTTACAGTTTTTACACTTTTCTATTTTGTTAAAGTTCCCCTGGTTATTATCGGGATTTCCTAAATCGCGGTCTTTCATCTTTTTTTCCACTTCTTGCTCGGAGTTGCACACGATTTGTTGCTTTGAAATCCCATATGATCAATTTGGATTTTAAGCTTATCTTGTTCTTCCATTATTTCGATTAACACCTTCCGCAATTGACTATTCAATAACTTTTCTATTTCCCACAACTTTTCCAGAGAAGAAACCTTGTTCCTCAGATTCTGCACATCCGTTGATGCCTGGTCATCCCTAACTTAAATGTCTGATTCACTATCTGTCAGTACCACTGTTTCTGGTTCTGGTACTACATTTTCCACTATAACCACCTCATCAGGGTTGCTTTCAAGGTGAGCCTCTATTTCAGCTATTGGCTCTGATATTGGCTTGGTTATGGAGATTTGCTCCTTCTTTACAGTCTGAAAGTATCCTAATCCTTTTCTGCCTAACATCTACACATAAATTATCTTGATTAGCATCTAATAAATATTATATACACACAACAGATAATAGTTTTATATAATTTATTTTTTATTTTGTTTTAGGATGAATTTATTTAATTCATCTCCTTTAAACTCTATTTGAGTTATTTGTATTTTCAACATTTCCCTTTGTCCTAAGGTTATAACCTATGGTACCCCACCTAAGGTTTTTAAAAGGTCAATAATAATCTAGAAGGGGGGATGAATAGATTATTACCAGTTAAAAATTATATTTAGGCCTTTTTGAATTTTTAGTTATTAATTAGCAGTTTTAGCAATTAGCATGCAAGATAATAAAAATTCAATCACAATGCATAGAGATTTATCTGGTTCACAACATACACCCCTTGGTATGTTGCTACATCCAGTCTCAAGTTCCTACTTGGAACATGAGATCCAATTACTATCAATAATAAAAACTTCTTCAACAGGCGGAGAAGCCTATACAAAGTTTTATAGTCAAACTTCCAACTGTTCCCAACTAATTTATCTTGGACAACAAGCTCCTAACTCCCTCCTCAAGCTTAGTTGTACTTCTTTTGAGTTCAGTTCTATTCTGTGATCTGGTCTTGAAACAACAGCCTCTTCCTCACCTCACAAGTACACTAGAGACCCAACTTCCTGCTGACCTCTCTACGACTCTGGTCTTGGTCGAAGATTTACTTGTCTTTCTCACTAGTACATAAAATAAACTAACTTTAATCCTTTCTCTATTTATAAATAAGTTTACAAAAAAGTGCTTCTTCAAAAAGCTGATAAGAGTTAAGTACAGATTAATGCTTCTCAATTAAGTAGATAGAAAATTAAGAGCAACTATATCAGTATAAAAGTTCAAGGACTTTTATATTCAACAATAAGCCTTTTTAAAGCAGATAGAACTTTTGTTTAGATCCACTGATGCTTCTGATTAAGCAAATATAAGAGGTTAAGGCACTTTGTAAAGAGTTAACAATTCTATAAAATAAAGAGTATTTTTCTATGGATAATATAGAATTGTTCCTTAGTTAGTCTTTATAAATTATCAATACTTGTAGAAAATAATAAATCAATTTAAACAATATTTATCAAGTATAATCTCAGTTAAGCACAAACTGATATATCAAATATTACTTGTTTAACTCAAACAATATATAAGAATATTTTATCTATTATGTGAACTTTTATAGATAATGTCACTTAGTACTATAAGGAATCGTACGGTTTGAATTCCTCTTGGTAAAGGTGTATCTCCGTAGCCTTGTGGCGTCTAAGTATGACAAAATTTATAATTTTCACAATTGATATTTATATAGATATTTTCAATAGATCACTACGTTCTCAAATCCGGTTCGGATGACTACTTTTTTTGGAGCAGTATCTCAGTGTTGTTTTGAGCTATCAAGTGTCGTATCTATTTTAGGATATTTATATAAATAATGTCGATAAAAGATTACTGAAGACTATAAGGAATTGTACGGTTCGAATTCCTCTCCGTAGAGGTGTATATCCGTAGCCTTGCGGCGCCCAAGTATCCTTTTATTTGACAAATTGATGAAATATGGATATATAAAATTGTGTAGAACAGTGTGTATTTGTATATCTATAGATATAATGCAAGTAAGAAATAATTCAACAGAAATTAAACTTATCTCAATACTTGGACCAATTTTTCTCTTCAAAAATAATCAGAACTTTTGTAAGAAGAGATAAAGTTTAGAGAGAATGTAGGCAAGGAGAGTATGATTTTCTTTTCTCTAAATTGGTAAAAACCAAATGAATGAAATACTTCCTATTTATAGAATTTATGAAGTTAGGGGCAAAAATGTAATTTTGAAAATTTGATTTTTGAATGTATGGTATAGATTAGAAATTTTTAAATTAACGGACCAGATAAAAAAAATTTTATGCGGAAGTAGCTTGAAAATAGCCCGGTCTAAATCCCATCAATTTATCATTTAATGCTTAGTTTTGACCATGTGTGTTTAAGCCAAGTTAATGCCAACAAAAGAACTAACGCGATTTTTTGTCCCAAAAAGAATGGCATGGTTTTTGTTAAGACAAAAATTGTCAGCTCATGCTCCTAACACTTAATATATGTATATAAGATTATTTAAGCACACACACATGAATTACACGCATACATACACACTGATATATTATATATATATATATATATATATATATATATATATATATATATTATATCTTTTCAATTTATAAATATACTACCAAATATATATTTGTTTTATTGTAAAAATATTTTGCCCAACTTTAGTTTAAAAAGAAATATGGTTTCCTTGCTTGAATATTATATGAATTAATTTATTTAACACTAGACATATAATTTATCAAGGTCAATAAAAAATTAATTCAAGTTAAAAATGTAAAATAATAAAATAAACAAATAATTACATATTTATTTAAAACATAATTGTTATCATCAAAATATAAAATAAAAATATACCTATCAATCTCCCCTTTTGATGATGACAATTATAAAAAATATTTTTAGTTTTTAAGAAAACTCCCCCTTAAACTATGAACCCTTATAACATCCTTTATAACAGTATATATTCAATTTCATGGCAGATTATAACAGTTTCTATAATCCATTCATAGCCATTTATATATAATTCATTCATAGCAGTTATATAATCCATTCATAGCAGTTATATAATCCATTCATAGCAGTTTGTATCCATATTTTTCTTCTCCCCCTTTGTCATCATAAAAAGTGACGAGGTAAAAGAAAAAAATAAACTTGCAGGAAATATGTTAGAAAACCTGCAAAAAGAGTTAGTTAACAAAAAAAATATATATAAAATAAGTAAGTAGTATTAGTAGTAGTAGTAGTAGTAATAGCAATGGTAGTTAGTGTAGTAAGAGATGGGAAAGGGTTTAAGGGTTACAGTTATCCGAATAGTTAGTTTACACAAGTTTATGCAAATAGTTAGTCAAGTTGGTTACAAAGTCAGATTTCCTCGAGATCGAGAGGAGAGAAATAAGACAGATTAGGAATGTTTCCTTCAGGATCAGCTGGTGGGGGAATAGGAGCACTGAAGTTAGTAGTGGTACTGACATTATAGGGGTCCATCAACAGATTGTTGTTCTCCAAGAGCAAGCATGCCACAAATTTAATCTTGTGTAAAGAGAATTGAAAATCTTCTAATTTTTCCAGCATAAGAGATTGATTTTGCAACAAAAGTCGATTCATACTATTGAGGGAGTCGATTTTTGTAGCCATGTTGATGTTTGCTTCAAGAGTTTCATGATCAAGGGGTTTAAAAATAATGAGAGGTTGTGGTGGCAGATTTAGGTGAGATACGATGTTGCTGGTAGGGACTAGTTGTGACGCCCCCAAAATAGGTATACATTACCTGTAAGACCCCAACTTTTATGAATAAAGATGAATTTTCTATAAATATCATTTTTGATTATTAAGGAGTAATTTGATATAATGTTATAGTTGTGGGTAATATTTATAAATTTTGCAAAGTACGCAAGTTGTTATATAATATTCGATTGGTCGAGAAATATTCGTTTTAACAGGGAATATTCGTAAGACGGCACAATCATTGGTGGACCCCACAAACAAAATTATTATCGAATTTAGAAAACGATAAAAATATCTTTTTATGAAAATAATAGCGGAAGTTTTACCGTTAACTGTTGAAACACCCGGTGTTAAAAGTATAGTAATACGCGTAGTTGTATAGTAGCACACGGTATTGATCATTGATGCTTACGTGAGAAGTCACTCAGTTTTGTTCAATTATTGCTACAGTAATTGTTGCATAGTATCTCACGTTATTCGATTCAATTATTGTCGATATTTTATATATTATTAAATCAATAATTGAGATGACAGAGTTATTAATATTATTATTTGCAATATTGACAATGTCTAGAAGTTCTGTCAAGGAGAGGTTTGGTCACCTAATTGCGTGCCAATAGGGAGAAATCCTTATTGGAAAGCCCCCCCTTTCCTGGGAACGACCAGGTTGTTAAATATTGCGAATTATAATAATGATGATAAATGTTGTTAAAAATATTGAGGGGATTTTTATGAAATATTTGATGGACCCCCATTTACCCATTTTTTAAAATAATAGATAAAAAGTTATTTTAAGAGGTCGGGGCCACGGGTGGGGCCCACATGTGTAACAAAGTCTTTGGAGGAGGGGATTATTTGGTTTGTCACGAGAATGAATGTAATGGAAGGAATGGCAGGTAATGTTATATATATATATATATATATATATGTTATTAGTATTATATATATATATATATATATATTTTGAAAAAGTTGCCAGAGGTATACAAAATGGATTCACGGGGATCACCCTGTGACTTATTTAAGCTTCGTGTTATATATATATATATATATATATATATATATATATATATATATATAATATTATATTTTATTTAAAATTTTTGTTTTATTTGAATATTTTATTGCATAGTAGTAATTTGCATAGTAAAATCAAAATTTTCAAACGAATTCAAATTGATTCTTCGTCTGAACCTCGGTCTTGGACACCCCCAAATCTCTTGTATTTCATTACCTCAAGATTTGGTGTTCACGTAATCAAAATATTCATTTATAACTACCCAATCATAAATAAAATTGAATAATAAACCTGCCCATACAGGAATTACATAAAATAAAATCTCCAAAGTTATCTAACCTTTACAAACAATCATTCATGCAAAAATTTAAATAAACTTCATTACATTCTTTAAACCAAAGTCCGATAATAAAACTATCAAAACTATTACAAGTCTTCAAGATTTGTTCATCTTTCCCTTTCCTTTATCGTGCTAGGTACGCCACCCTTTCCATCTTTAGTCAGTAAGGATTTTACAGGCAAGAGTGAGAAAACAAGGTTCACTTGAAATAACAATGAATAACTTTTACATTCTCTGCCCATTCAGGGGCTCAATAGAACTGAACAATAGGTTCTATTAACATCTTAAACATTCCTTGCCCATTCAGGGGCTCAATAGAACAAAATAATAAGTCCTATTAACATCTTAACATTCTTTGAGGGTCTAATGACCATGAACCTTGTCCACAGTTATAAGTAATCTTTCAACTTAAACTTTTACAGTTATACGACCATAATGAATTTAAGGTACTTAGGGGATCAACCTTCGTATATGTATCAGATACAAACATTTTAAATAAGAAAGTACAAAATAAGCATAACCCCTATAAATAGGGTTGTTTATCTCAAGATTTTGAGTATAAGTCCGCCTCAAAGATAGTTTGGTTTGGATACACTTCAAGGTAATTTGAATTCAACGACATCAACTAAGGATTAGTTGAATGAAAGATAATAATACAATGTTATTGAATAATCATAACTGAATAAATATTTCATTCTAAGTTCATGCTTTAGGGATAATCTAATAGCATAACTATTGAATAACACATCATACCTTGCTTTGAATAACATTAAGCTAAGGTTACATCTTAGAATTTAATATCAAGTATGAACAACAAATAATAACTTGAACGATAAACTAAAGGTACTTGCATGCTAATATAACAAGTTTAGAGTAAAGAAAACTTAAATAATCATAATAACTATCTCAACAAAAGTGTGGAGATGGGAAACTTGTATCATCATGAATAACTGGATACAATGAAGTTGCTTAATGGAAATACTTTACTCAATAAAGTATAGCATATGAAATTTGCATAACGAAGCTTTAGAATTAGAAAACTTGCTTAAACATAACAAACTAACTCAACGAGAGTATGGAGTTAGAGAACTTGCTTAATGTAAAAAGATAGGTTTAGAAACTTGCACAATTATAAAAGTAGAGTTAGAGAACTTGCCTAATGTAAAAGTAGTTTATAAAAACAATTACTAATCACGTTCACCCCAATTCAAGTCCTACACATAACATATGTATTGACAATACACATTAGTTACACTAACATTACCTTTATGAGTTACTTTACTACTCTTAGTATAGCTACTAACTAAGTTTAAGTTTAAACAACATCACATCTTTTCATGAACATTACTTTTTAGCTTTATTACAACTACTTAAGTGATCATGTCATTGCACCACATGCACATTAACAACTTGATACAACATCCTATTACATGTCCAACATGTTATCATTAAGTTATACTAATACCCAAAGGGTTGCACTTGCATTCGTGGCATCCCGACGCCTGAGTCCTAAAGATGGCCATTTTGACTACTGTTACAGACCTCAAATTAAAAAACTTAAAGCGTGAAAGTTGTAGGTCTATTCGTCCTCGTTCCGGATCATCTTAAATCAACTCAGTCGGAGTTCGTATGAGAAAGGTATGGCCATTTTACTACAGGTCAAACTTTTCCGTCCTGCATCACTTTTCCAAGATAGATGAGACAAGGGAAAAGAATTCGATCTTTCAAATCGAATTCTAACTTCCGCCACGAACTTCTGGCCTATTTTTTGGCATCATGCCAAATTTGATTTGGAGCGTGAATTTTGACGTCAAGGCGCCAAACTCACAGTAACAAAACGAAGAATGTGAGCCAAAGCTACTGCCTTTAAATTTGTAACAACAATTCACCCCAAACAACATGTATAACTAATATAAACTACACATAATTGCTAACAATTATCCATATACCAATTTCCAACAATTGAACAACAAATTTAAAAGACTTAAATCACTAAAATAATATTTGGTTAAAACTCAAAACTCCATTGTTGATATCTAAAGCACAAATGAACGAAATATTCACCGTTATCAACCAAATTTGATTCCTTTGAAATACAAGTATACCAACATATAACAAATTAACATGTATAGTTCAATTCCTCGCTTAGCATACATAACTTTTGATATTTCTACAAAACATATATTCAGATATATATACTTCAATTAACAAATCAATTTCTTCCTTTAGCCTATAATTAGCATATATATATATATATATATATATATATATATATATATATATATATATATATATATATATATATACGTATACACATGCTAGTGATAATAATTACAACTGTATATATATATGCTTCTAAACCAATTATACAAACATAGTTTTACTGAGAGAGTTTTGTAAAAATCTTATACACCGAAAGTTGAAGAACACAAAAGGCATTAGGCATCATGAAACCACAAATATATATATATATACATAAATTAAGGTTAGAGAAACCCACCTTTTTGCTTGCTTACGAATCTTTGTTAATCTGGACTTGCTTTTGAAAATCACGCTCTCTCTCAAACTCAACTTCTATCTTTTTCTCAAAACTCTCTCTAGCCCTTCTTTCTTTTCTTAGTAATAATTTAGACTACTAACCACGTAACTCAACCGATATCCAATACGCTGTAATATAAAATGGACATGGCCATAATAAGCCTAATCAATAATAACATCGCTTAAAAAATATATAACGCATTATTTATTTATAAATATATATATATATATATATATATTATTTAGTTTATTTTATAAACAATTTAAATTTCAAAAATCCAAAAGCCATAGGGCTTTGTTTGGCAAATCCTTTAAAATAAAATAGTTTATATCCTTAAGCTTTGTTTGGGTAAAACAAAATTAAAATTACTTTAATTTATTTTAATAACTCTTTATAACATAGTTATTTGTCACTCTTTATGAAATAACAATTTATTAAATAAATTACTTAATCACATAACTCAATCCACATAACACATTAACTATTTAACAAATAAATAATTAACTAATCACATTAATTATTTAGCAAATAAATAATTAACTAAATCAACTCAATCAATTTAAACAATTACTTATTCAATAATAAACACATCCAATAAATATTTATATAAATCAATAAATATTTATAACTTACATTTAAAAAAAATCTGGAATGTTACATCATTCCCCTCTTATAAGGATTCTGTCCCCAGAATCACAACTCAAACAACACATTCATTACATTCTTCCCTACTTATAAAGATTCTGTCCCTCGTAATCAAGACACGATTAAACAAATAACTCTGTGGTACTCTTTCATCATCATTTCTTCTTCGAGTTCCCACGCTGCTTCTTCAAAGATTGTGGTTTCTCCATATCACCTTCACAGAAGGTATCACTTTATTTCTGAGCACTTGTTCTTTCTTGTCGACTATCTGGATAGGAACCTCTTCATAAGACAAATCTTTCTCGAACTAAAACGGTTCGTACTCGATCACATGATTGTAATCGTGTTTATATGGTCGTAACACCGAAATATGAAAAACATTGTGAATATTTTCCAATTCTGGAGGTAGAGCTACCTCATAAGCTACCTCTCCAACTTTTCGCAGCACTTCAAATGGTCCAATAAACCTCGGGCTTAGTTTTCCCTTCTTACCAAAATGAATTTTCCCCTTCCACGGAGAAACTTTTAGGAATACATAGCTTCCTATGTCAAATGCACGATCTTGCCTGTGTTGATCAAAGATACTTCTTCCGCTTGGCCTCTTGAGTCGCTACCAATCTTGTCCTGATGAGTTTGATAACCTCAGTAGTTTGTTGCACTAGTTTTGGTCCTAGCAGTTGATGTTCACCAACTTCATCCCAGCACAGTGGGGTTCTGCACTTTCTGCCGTATAACTCTTCGTAAGGCGGCATGCCGATGCTCGTCAAGATAACTATTATCATAAAGCGAATTCCACCAATGGTAATTGTTCTTCCCAACTTCGCTTTGAAATCCATTACGCATGCTCTCAAAGATATCTTCCAATGTCCGGATCGCTCGCTCGCTTTGGCCATCTGCTTGTGGATGATAAGTCGTACTCATTCGCAATTGAGTTCCCATGCATTCTTAGTAGTCTCTTCTAGAAATTTGAAGTGAATCGCGGGTCTCTATCGGACACAATTGACACCGCACTCCATGTCTCAAATGATCTTTTTGATGTACAATCTTGCCAACCGATCAAGATTGAACCTAATCTTTATTGGTAAAAGTGCTACCGATTTCACACCGTCCACTATTATCACCCAAATTGTATCGCATCCTTTCTCGAGTAGTTGGAAGACCCACCACAAAATCCATCGTGATGTGTTCCCACTTCCATTCCTAGATTTCCAACGGTTGAAGTAATCCGCTGGGTCTTTGATGTTCCGCTTTTACTCTTTGACATGTCAAACATTTAGCCACGATTCTCGCAACATCCCTTTTCATATTCTACCACCAAAATGTCGGCAAGAAAAATTGATACATCTTCGTGCTTCCCGGATGAATCGAATATTTTGAGCTATGAGCTTCGATCAAGATTTCGACTTTTCGCCTCGTGTGTCATTGAACCTAGATTCTTCCCTCGCATCAGAGTAATCCTTCTAGATCGACCTTGTATTTCGTATCGCTACCATCACCCATATTCTCTTTTATCTTTCCACATTCTTCATCTTGTAATCGAGCGCTTTTCACTTTGTCCAAGAAAAGTTGGACCTACTTCTAACCGAAAATAGTCGTCATTGGATTCTTGTGGAAATTTGATTTCCAAATTTAACTTTTTGTCATTCTTTCGAAATGAGCTCCTCCCGAGTTGTTATCAAGATCAACTTCTCCCGACCTTTCCTCTTAAAGCATCTCAGAACCACATTCGCTTTGCTCGGATGATAAAAGATCTCACAATCGTAATCCTTTATCAATTCCATCCATCTTCTCTGACGCATGTTCAGTCCTTCGAAGTGAAAATATACTTCGGACTTTTGTGGTCTGTGTAGATCTCACATTTCTCTCCATACAGATAGTGTCTCCATATCTTGAGAGCAAATACTATCGCAGCCCAATTCCAAATCATGAGTCTGATAACCTTTCTCATAATCCTTCATTGTCTTGATGCATAGGCAATAACTTTGTCGCTTTTGCATAAAGAACACAACCCAATCCTTTGTGTGAGGCATCACTATACACCACAAAATTTCCTCAGATTATCCTAGGGTTAACACAAAAGCCACACTTTTCTTCTTCAAATCTTGAAAGCTCTTTCACATTTCTCCGTCCAAACGAATTTCACAAATTTTCCGTGTCAAATTTGTTAACTGAGTGGCTATCTTGGAAAAATCTTGAATAAATCTTCTATAATAACCTCGCAAATCCCAAAAAAACTCCTCACCTCCGAAGGTGTCCTTGGTTGTTCCCAATTTATTATAGCTTCCACTTTCGATGGATCCACTGAAATCCCATCTTTGTCAATCACATGACCCAAAAAATGTACACGATCGAGCCAAAATTTGCACTTAGAGAATTTTATGATAATTTTTCCTTTTTCTTAGTGTCTCCAATGTCAAACGAAAATGTTCCACGTGTTCTTCTTGAGTTTTGAATACACCGTAATGTCGCCGATAAACACCACTACGAACTTGTCTAAGAATGGTTTAAATACCTTGTTCATCAAATCCATGAACGCAGTAGGGGCATTTGTTAAACCAAAAGACATTACCAGAAACTCGTAATTTTTGTACCGAGTTCTGAATGTCGTTCTAGGTATATCCTTCTTTCTTACCTTAAATTGGTGATACCCACTTCTCAAATCAATTTTCGAGAAATACTTAGCACCCTTCAACTGATTAAACAAGTAATCTATTTTAGGTAACGGATACCTATTCTTAATAGTGACCTTTTTTAACTCTCTATAATCAATGCAAAGATGCACTGATCCATCCTTCTTCTTCACAAATAATACCGCAGCGCTCCCACTTGGTGATACGCTTGTTGAATATACTTCTTGTCCAAAGAAGCTTCTTGCAGTTGCACCATCGCCTTTCATTTCTACCGAGCCATTCTATACGGGGACTTCGATATCGGTGCAGCTTCTCGGCGCTAAAGTCAATTACTTAACTCAATCTCTATCAAAGGTGAAGTCCCGCAAATCTTCCGAAATACATCTACTAATTCTCTAACCACCGTATCTCCTCTAGTTTTACACCCTTCTTCTTCGAGTATCGACTATGTAAGCTAAATAACCCACACAACCTTTACTTAACAACTTCGCCTCGCATAATAATCGCCGACATTTCATTTGTTTAGGCGATTTGCTACCATGGAAAACTACCTTTGACGGAGTCATAAGGTTTACACACTTCTTTTGACAATCAATTACTGCTCCATATTTGAACAGCCAATCCATTTCCAAAATTACATCAAATTCCCCGAGTTTAATCAGAATTAAATCTACCATCAGGATATTCCCTTTAATGTTCACTCTACAGTTCTTGTATACAAACCTAACAGGAATTACCTCCCTATTCGTAATTTCTATGTTCAAAGGGAAATTCAGTTCTTCTCTAGGCAATTCTAACCTCTTAGCAAACTCATCAGATATAAACGAACAAGTAGCCCCCGAATCAAATAATAAATAAGCATTAATATCGTTGATTGGGATAATACCTGACACCACATCTTTTGATTGCACAGCATCTTGCACAGTCATGTTAAAAGTTCTGGCTATGGGCTTGTTTGACGCTGTAGGTCAGTTAATGGCCCAAGTATCTCCACTGCTGTCTCCCTTACTTCTTACTGTTTCTCCGACCATCTTCTGAGGGCATTCACGAGCAAAATGATCCTTGGATCCACATGTGAAGCAGGCATTCTTCTTGGGTTGGGTGCAATTTGAGGCGATGTGACCCTCCTGGCCACAGTTGAAACATGCACATTTCCCCATCAAGCACACACCCTTATGAAACCTCCCGCATGTAACACATGCTTTAAACTTCCTAAACTGTTGGTTACCATGCTGGTTTCCAGTACCCTCATTTCTGTTCCACTTCCTCTTCAAGTTGTTGTTGTTGTTGTTGTTGTTGTTGCCACTTCCATTGCCTCCGCCACTATTCTATACTTCCACCTCATTCTTATTCTTCTTCTGCTCTTGATTGAATTTTGTCACTGCCTCGCCTCCACCTTCAAATGAGTACAACCTTTCCATCATCATCATCACAGAAACGCTTTTCAATCGAACAGAAACCCTCATCAGATGCCAGTGGCTTCACCCTGTTTGAACCTCTTTACCATACACTCGTCTGTGCTGACTTAATATGGCGCAACCCTCGCCAATTCGTTGAATTTCACGACATACTCGTATACACCGCTATCGCTTCCCTCGCTTCAGCCCAAAAAATCGAACTCTAATCGACTTCTTCGAACTCTCTCGGGAAGTAGGTCTCAAGAATAACTCCTTAAACCTATCCCAAGTCATCACTCCCGGTCCTTCCCGGTTTTATTGGCTTGCCACCAATAACTAGCTTCGCTTTCAACATAAATGTTGCAAAAGCGCCTTCTTCTGCTCATCCACTACCCTAGCGACTTCAAATATCTTCTCAATCTCTATAATCCAGTCTCAGGCTCTCGACCGGATTCGTTGACCCACTAATTCGGTGGTCCGACCGCCTTTAAACTCCTTAAACGTTGTGCCTTGGTTTTGAGGTTGATTCTCGCAACGCCTCCCAGTAGTAATGTCACTAGTTGTTGGACTAATTATCCTCAACATCGCTATTGTTAGTTCTCGCATTGGTTCTCTAACGGGGTGGTTCACGCCCTGGGAGGCATTTTCTCGTTAAAAAAACATCTATTAGACTATTACCCAACTTCTTTAAGTATTTTCTAATTATCTTGCCTCCATAAAAGAAATAACCACATAACACTTTTTGAATAAAATAATATCTTTTATTTATTCATCATAACTTTTAAAAACATAAAAATAATAAAGATCATCGCTATTTACATTCCTTTCCCGAACTACAAAAGTTACAGTGACAACATCATCATTCTCATATCCCATGGTTACTTAACACTAGGGATTTACACATTATTTAACACTTATTACTTGCAAAATAGACACATTTCCTACGATGATCTATTAAGATACTCAAGAGCCTTTTGACGCTCTTTTCTTCCATAACACACTAACATGGTTCGGTGATCTAACACGTATGATGGCGTAGTCTCGAATCAATTGATAACCCATGACCCGATCTTGAGCTCGATTAATCACCGTATTTGAATACTTTATCCATCTCTTCCATCTTCATCCTCTTTGCTTGTCGTCCTTTATCGCTTCTTCCAGCTTCGTTGATAAGCTTCCTCAGATGCGCCTTCAGCCTCTCGCCTCTTGTAGCTTCTTCATTCAAATTTTTCTTCGCCCACGACCATCTCGATCATTATTCCTTCTCTCCTTCACCGCATCGCCTTCTCTTCAAAGATTAGTTAGACGTTCATCTCGATCCTGGATGTCGCCGTCCTTCCGTGTCATTGCGCCTCATTGTTCACCTACTATCTCCTCGCAACTCCTCAACTGTGGTCCTCAAGTTCCACATTACGGTCGTACTTCATCATATATACGAAAGCAAACATCGAGGTTAGTGGAGTCTCTTCCTCCTCGTCCTCGTTTATCCTCATCCTCCCGTGGCAACTCCACGGGATCCTCCTCATCCGCCTCCACATCATCATCCTCATCTTCTTCAACCACGTGACCAATCTGGCCGACTCCGTGGCGAGAGTTGTTCCCAAACAACTCAATGTCGCGAGGCTCTCCTCTATAGGCATTTGAGGTCCCTCCTCCCTAGCCTCGACCGGATTCTCCCACATTAGTCATCTTGACAACAAAATTTTAAAGTTTTAGTTATTAATCATTCTACTCGACACTCATGAGCACATAAGTTATAAACACATGCACATATAAGTGTTTTATTACTTCTTCCTTAAAACTCGATAAGAGTTATCTCCACTATCTTTTCAAAGGTTACTTCCTAAGGCTTTTTCCCCACCTAAGGTTCATAACCTAAAGCTTTGATACTAACTTCGACACCCCCAAATCTCTTGCATTTCATTACCTCAAGATTTGGTGTTCACGTAATCAAAACATTCATTTATAACTACCCAATCATAAATAAAATTGAATAATAAACCCGCCTATACAGAATTACATAAAATAAAATCTCCAAAGTTATCTAACCTTTACAAACAATCATTCATGCAAAAAATTTAAATAAACTTCATTACATTCTTTAAACCAAAGTCCGATAATAAAACTATCAAAACTATTACAAGTCTTCAAGATTTGTTCATCTTTCCCTTCCTTTATCGGTGCTAGGTACGCCACCCTTTCCATCTTTAGTCAGAAGGATTTTACAGCAAGAGTGAGCAAACAAGGCTCACTTGAAATAACAATGAATAACTTTTACATTCTCTCGCCCATTCAGGCTCAATAGAACCGAACAATAGGTTCTATTAACATCTTAAACATTCCTTGCCCATTCAGGGGGCTCAATAGAACTAAATAATAAGTCCTATTAACATCTTAACATTCACCGAGGGTCTAATGACCACAAACCTTGTCCACGCTTATAAGTAATCTTTCAACTTAAACTTTTACAAATATACTAACCATAATGACTTTAAGGTACTTAGGGGATCAACCTTTCAGATATGTATCAGATACAAACATTTCAAATAAGTAAAGTACAAAAACTAAGCGTAACCCCTATAAATAGGGTTGTTCATCTCAAGATTTTGAGTACAAGTCCGCCTTCTAAAGATAGTTTGGTTTGGATACACTTCAAGGTAATTTGAATTCAACGGACATCAACTAAGGATTAGTTGAATGAAAGATAATAACACTATGTTATTGAATAATCATAACTCAATAAATATTTCGCTTCTAAGTTCATGCTTTAGGATAATCTAATAGCATAACTATCAATAACACATCATACCTTGCTTTGAATAACATTAAGCTAAGGTTACATCTTAGAATTTAATATCAAGCATGCACAACAAATAATAACTTGAACGATAAACTAAAGGTACTTGATGCTAATATAACAAGTTTAGAGTTAAGAAAACTTGCATAATCATAATAACTATCTCAACGAAAGTGTGGAGATGGGAAACTTATATCATCATGAATAACTGGATACAATGAAGTTGCTTAATGGAAATACTTTACTCAATAAAGTATAGCATATAAAATTTGCATAACGAAGCTTTAGAATTAGAAAACTTGCTTAAACACAACAAACTAACTCAACGAGAGTATGGAGTTAGAGAACTTGCTTAATGTAAAAAGATAGGTTTAGAAACTTGCACAATTATAAAAGTAGAGTTAGAGAACTTGCCTCATGTATCGTATGTAGGTTAAACAATTACTATTCACGCTCACCCAAGTCCTACACATACCATATGTATTGACAATACACATTAGTTACACTAACATTACCTTTATGAGTTACTTTATTTCTCTTAGTATAGCTACTAACTAAGTTTAAGTTTAAACAACATCGCATCTTTTCATGAACATTACTTTTTTTAGCTTTATTACAACTACTTAAGTGATCATGTCATTGCACCACATGCACATTTACAACTTGATACAACATCCTATTACATGTCCAACATGTTATCATTAAGTTATACTAATACCCAAAGGGTTGCACTTGCATTCGCATCCCGACGCCTCCGATTGGCTCCAAATACACAATAATAGTCCTAAAGATGGCCATTTTGACTACTGTTACAGACCTCAAATTAAATAACTTAAAGCATGAAAGTTGTAGGTCTATTCGTCCTCGTTCCGGATCATCTTGAATCAACTCAATCGGAGTTCAGATGAGAAAAAATATGGCCGGTTTTACTACAGAGGTCAAAATTGTCCGTCCTGCACCACTTTTCCAAATAATAAGCGAGACAAGGGCGCCGGGGCACGAATTCCAGCGCCGGGCGCGAATTCCCTATTTTTGGGGGCGAGCGAAATTACGCTATATTTTGACGCCAAGCGCGAATTTGATACTGAGCGTGAATTTTGACGTCAAGGCGCCAAACTCACGTAACCAAAACGAAGAATGAGCCAAAGCTACCGCCTTAAATTTGTAACAAATAATTCACCCCAAACAACATGTATAACTAATATAAACTACACATAATTGCTAACAATTATCCATATACCAATTTCCAACAATTGAACAACAAATTTAAAAGACTTAAATCACTAAAATAATATTTGTTAAAACTCAAAACTCCATTGTTGATATCTAAAAAGTACAAAGAAATCTAATTTTCACCGTTATCAACCAAATTTGATTCCTTTGAAATACAAGTATACCAACATATAACAAATTAACATGTATAGTTCAATTCCTCGCTTAGCATACATAACTTTTGATATTTCTACAAAACATATATTCGTATATATATATATATTCAATCAATTAACAAATCAATTTCTTCCTTTAGCCTATAATTAGCATATAATATATATATATATATATATATATATATATATATATATATGCTATAATAATGCTAGTGATAACAATTGCAATCGCATACATACATGCTTCTAACCAATTATACAAACATAGTTTTACAGAGAGTTTTGTAAAAATCTTATACACCGTAAAGTTGAAGAACACAGAGACATTAGGCATCATGAAACCACAAATATATATATACATAAATTAAGGTTAGAGAAACCCACCTTTTGCTTGCTTTTTAATCTTTGTTAATCTGACTTGCTTTTGAAAATCACGCTCTCTCTCAAACTCCTCAACTTCTATCTTTTTCTCAAAACTCTCTAGCCCTTCTTTTTTTTCTCTCAAGAATAATTTAGACTACTAACCACGTAACTCAACCGATATCCAATACGCCAAATATAAAACCAGACATGGCCATAATAAGCCTAATCAATAATAACATCGCTTATAAAAATATATAACGTACCATTTATAAATATATATATATATATATATATATTATTTAGTTTATTTTATAAACAATTTAAATTTCAAAAATCCAAAAGCCATAGGGCTTTGTTTGGCAAACCCTTTAAAATAAAATAGTTTATATCCTTAAGCTTTGTTTGGGTAAAACTAAATTAAAATTACTTTTAATTTATTTTAATAACTCTTTATAACATAGTTATTTGTCACTCTTTATGAAATAAAAATTTATTAAATAAATTACTTAATCACATAACTCAATCCACATAACACATTAACTATTTAACAAATAAATAATTAACTAATCACATTAATTATTTAGCAAATAAATAATTAACTAAATCAACTCAATCAATTTAAACAATTACTTATTCAATAATAACACATCCAATAAATATTTATATAAATCAATAAATATTTATAACTTACATTTAAAAAATCTGGAATGTTACATCATTCCCCTCTTATAAGGATTCTGTCCTCAGAATCACAACTCAAACAACACATTCATTACATTCTTCCCTACTTATAAAGATTCTGTCCCTAAATCAAGACACAGATTAAAACAAATAACTCTGTGGTACTCTTTCATCATTTTCTTCTTCGAGTTCCCACGCTGCTTCTTCAAAGATTGTGGTTTCTCCATATCACCTTCATGTAAGGTATCACTTTTTATTCTCGAGCACTTGTTCTTTCCTCGTCGACTATCCGGATAGAACCTCTTCATAAGACAAATCTTTCTCAAATCTACAACGGTTCAGACTTTCGATCACGTGATTTTAATCGTGTTTATATGGTCGTAATAATCAAAAATATGAAAAACATTATGAATGTTTTCCAACTCGAGGTAGAGCTACCTCGTAGCTACCTCTCCAACTTTTCGCAAAGACTTCAAAGGGTCCAATAAACCCTGCTTAGTTTTCCTTCTTACCAAAAATGAATTTTCCCTTCCAAGGAGAAACTTTTAGAATACATAGCTTTCTACGCCAAATGCACGATCTTGCCTGTGTTGATCAAAGATACTTCTTCCGCTTGGCTCTGAGTCGCTACCAATCTTGTCCTAATGAGTTTGATAACCTCGCAGCTTTTTGTTGCACTAGTTCGGTCCTAGCAGTTGACGCTCACCAACTTCATCCCAAAGACAAAGGGGGTTCTCGCACTTTCTCGCCAGATAACGCTTCGTAAGGCGGCATGCCGATGCTCACGATAACTATTATTATAGGCGAATTCCACCAATGGTAATTGTTCTTCCCAACTTCTTTTGAAATCCATGATGCATGCTCTCAAAGATATCTTCCAATGTCCGGATCGCTCGCTCGCTTTCGCCATCTCGTTTGTGGATGATAAGTCGCACTCATTCGCAATTGAGTTCCCATGCATTCTCAGTAGTCTCTTCCAGAAATTTGAAGTGAATCACGGGTCTCTATCTGACACAATTGACACCGCACTCCATGTCTCAAACGATCTTTTGATGTACAATCTTGCCAAACTCGATCAAGATTGAACCTAATCTTTATTGGTAAAAGTGCTACCGATTTCGTCACCGCCCACTATCACCCAAATCAGATCGCATCCTCTCTCGAGTAGTTGGAAGACCCACCACAAAATCCATCGTGATGTGTTCCCACTTCCATTCCTAAGATTTCCAACGATTGAAGTAATCCGCTGGTCTTTGATGTTCGGCTTTTACTCTTTGACATGTCAAACATTTAGCCACGATTCTCGCAACATCCCTTTTCATATTCTACCACCAAAATGTCACAAATCTTGATACATCTTCGTGCTTCCTGGATGAATCGAATATCTTGAGCTATGAGCTTCGATCAAGATTTCGCCTTTCGCCTCGTGTCATTGAACCCAAATTCTTCCTCGCATCGTAGTAATCCTTCTAGATCGACCTTCAGATTTCGTGACGCTACCATCACCCATATTCTCTTTATCTTTCCACATTCTTCATCTTGTAAATCGAGCGCTTTTCACCTTTGTCCAAAGAAAGTTGACCTCGCTTCTAACCGAAATAGTCGTCATTTGATTCTCATGTGGAAATTTGATTTCCAAATTTAACTTTGTCATTCACGAAATGAGCTCCTCCCGAGTTGTTATCAACATCAATTTCTCCCGACCTTTCCTCGCTAAAGCATCTGCAACCACATTCGCTTTTGCCGATGATAAAAGATCTCACAATCGTAATCTTTTATCAATTCCATCCATCTTCTCCGACGCATGTTCGTCCCTTCCGAGTGAAAATATACTTCAGACTTTTGTGGTCTCGTGTAGATCTCACATTTCTCCATACGATAGTGTCTCCATATCTTGAGAGCAAATACCATCGCAGCCCAATTCTAAATCATGAGTCGGATAACCTTTCTCATAATCCTTCATTGTCTTGATGCATAGGCAATAACTTTGCCGCTTTTGCATAAGAACACAACCTCAATCCTTTGTGTGAGGCATCACTATACACCACAAAATTTCCTCAGATTATCCTAAGCAGGTTAACACAGTGCCATACTTAGCTTCTTCTTCAAATCTTGGAAGCTCTTCACACATTTCTTCGTCCAAACGAATTTCACAAACTTTTCCGTGTCAAATTTGTTAATGGAGTGGCTATCTTGGAAAAATCTTATAAATCTTCTATAATAACCTACCAAATTCCCCAAGAAACTCCTCACCTCCGGGTGTCCTTGGTTGTTCCCAATTGATTACAACTTTCCACTTTCGATGGATCCACCGAAATCCCATCTTTGTCAATCACACGACCCAAAAATTGTATACGATCGAGCCAAAATTCACACTTAGAGAATTTCGCATACAACTTTTCCTTTCTTAGTGTCTCCAATGTCGAACATAAATGTTCCACGTGTTCTTCTTGAGTTTTGGAATACACCGTAATGTCGCCGATAAACACCACTACTTAACTTGTCTAAGAATGGTTTAAATACCCTGCTCATCAAATCCATGAACGCAAAGGGGCATTTGTTAAACCAAAGACATCACCGTAAACTCGTAATGTCCGTATCGAGTTCAATGTCGTTCTAGGTATATCCTCCTTTCTTACCTTCAATTGGTGATACCCACTTCTCAAATCAATTTTTGAGAAATATTTAGCACCTTCAACCGATCAAACAAGTCATCTATTCTAGGTAATCTGATACCTATTCTTAATAGTGACCTTGTTTAACTCCCCTATAATCAATGCAAAGACGCATTGATCCGCCCTTCTTCTTCATAATAATAATACCGCTCCTCCCCACTTGATACGCTTGGTTGAATATACTTCTTCCTCCAAAGCAGCTTCTTGCAATTGCACCATCGGTTCCTTCATTTCTACCGAGCCATTCTCAGACGGGCCTTCGATATTTGCAGCTCTCGGCGCTAAGTCGATTACTTAACTCAATCTCTCTATCAAGCGGAAGTCCCGCAAATCTTCCGTAAATACATCTACGAATTCTCTAACCACCGGTATCTCCTCCAGCTTTTACACCCTTCTTCCGAGTATCGACTATGTAAGCTAAATAACCCACACAAATTTTTACTCAACAACTTCTTGGCTCGCATAATCGCTAGACATTTCATTTGTCTCAGCGATTTGCTACCATGGAAAACTACCTTCGACGGAGTCATAAGGTTTACACACTTCTTGTGACAATCAATTATCGCCCCCATATTTGAATGTACCAATCCATTCCCAAAATTACATCAAATTCTCGAGTCTAATCTAATTAAATCTACCATCGATATATTCCCTTTAATGTTCACTCTACGCTTCTTGTATACAAACCTAACAGAATCACCTCCTATTCGCAATTTCTATGTTCAAAGGGAAATTCATTTCTTCTCAGGCAATTCTAACCTCTTAGAAAATTCATCGATATAAACGAACAAGTAGCACCCAAATCAAATAATACATAAGCATTAATATCGTTGATTGGGATAATACCCGACACCACATCTTTTGATTGCACAAAGATCTTGCATACCATGTTGAAAGTTCTGCTATGGGTTTGTTTGACGTCAGAGGTCCAAAGAATGGCCCAAGTACCTCCACCGCCGCCTCCCTTACTTCTTATCAAGTTTCTCCGACCTTCTTCTCGAGGGCATTCACGAGCAAAATGATCCTCGATCCACATGTGAAATGTACATTCTTCTTGGGTTGGGTGCAATTTGAGGCGATGTGACCCTCCCGCCACAAATGAAACATGCACGCTTCCCCATCAAGCACACACCCTTATGAAACCTCCCGCATGTAGTAGACATGCTTCAAACTTCCTAAACTGTTGGTTACTCACTGGTTTCCAAGACTTCGCTTCCGCTCCACTTCCTCTTCAAGTTGTTGTTGTTGTTGTTGTTGCCATTTCCATCGCCTCCGCTACCATTCTTCACTTCCACCTCATTCTTCTTCTTCTTCTTCTTCTTCTTCTTCGCTTCAATTTTTTGTCACCGCCGCTTCCACCTTCAAAATGAGTAGTACAACCTTCTCCATCATCGCTACAAACGTCTTCAATCGAATAGGAAACCCTCATCAGATGTACCAGGGCTTCACCCCTGTCAACCTCTTTGCCTTTACGCCGTCTTCAGGCCGACTTGATATGGCGCAAAACTCACCAATTCGTTGAATTTCACGGCATACTCGCACACCGCTATCGCCTCCCTCGCTTCTTCAGCCCAAAAATCGAACTCTAATCGACTCTTCAACTCTCCGGGAGTAGGTCTCAAGAATAACTCCTTAAACCTATCCCAAGTCATCACTCCCGGTCCTTCCCGGTTTTATCGGCTTGCCACCAATAACTAGCTTCTTCGCTTTCAACATAAATGTTGCAAAAGCAGCCTTCTCTGCTCATCCACTACCCTAGCGACTTCAAATATCTTCTCAATCTCCATAATCCAGTGTCTCGTGCCTCGACCGGATTCGTTGACCCACTAATTGTGGTCCAACCGCCTTTAAACTCCTTAAACGTTGTGCCTTGGTTTTGAGGTTGATTCTCGCACGCCCTATTAGTAATGTCACTAGTCATTGGACTAATTATCCTCAACATCGTTATTGTTAGTTCTCGATTGGTTCTCGACGGGTGGTTCACGCCCGGGAGGCATTTTCTGTTAAAAAACATCTATTAGACTATTACCCAACTTCTTTAAGTATTAACTAATTATCTTGCCTCCATAAAAGAAATAACCACATAACACTTTTGAATAAAATAATATCTTTTATTTATTCATCATCTCTTCAAAAAATATAAAACAATAAGCAGATCACCGCTATTTACATTCCTTTCCTCGAACTACAAAAGTTACAGACAACATCATCATTCTCATATCCCATGGTTACTTAACACTAGGGATTTACATTTTATTTAACACTTATTACTTGCAAAATAATACACATTTCCTACGATGATCTATTAAGATACTCAAGAGCCTTTTCGACGCTTCTTCTTCTTCCATAACACGTAAACATGGTTCTACGATCTAACACGATGATGGCAGAGTCTCGAATCGAATTGATAACCCATGACCCGATCTTGAGCTCGATTAATCACCGTATTGAATACTTTATCCATCTCTTCCATCTTCATCCTCTTTGCTTGTAAGGTCCCTTTATCGCTTCTTCCAGTTCTTTGATAAGCTTCCTCAGATATCGCTTTCACTCTCGCCTCTTGGTAGCTTCTTCATTCAGCTTTTTCTTCGCCCACGACCATCTCGATCAGTTGTTCCTTCTCTCCTTCACCAGATCGCCTTCTCTTCAAAGATTAGTTAGACGCTCATCTCGATCCTCGATGTCGTCGTCCTTCCGTGGTCATCATAGCTTCATTTGTTCACTACTATCTCCTCGCAACTCCTCAACTGTGTCCTGAAGTTCCACGTTACGGTCGTAGACTTCATCATACATACGAGCAGCCATCGAGGTTAGTGGAGTCTCTCCTCCTCGTCCTCGTTATCTTCATCCTCCTGTGGCAACTCCACGGGATCCTCCTCATCCGCTCCACATCATCATCCTCATCTCCAACCATCGCGACCAACCTGGCCGACTCCCGTGGCGTAGTTGTTCCCAAACAACTCAATGTCGCGAGGCTCCTCCTCTATAGGCATTTGAGGTCCCTCCTCCTTAGCCTTGTGATCGATTCTCCGACATTAGTCATCCCGACAACAAAATTTTAAAGTTTTAGTTATTAATCATTCTACTCGACACTCATGAGCACATAAGTTATAAACACATAAAGCACATAAGTGTTTTATTACTTCTTCCTTAAAACTCGATAAGAGTTATCTCCACTATCTTTTCAAAGGTTACTTCCTAAGGCTTTTTCCCCCCACCTAAGGTTCATAACCTAAAGCTTTGATACTAACTTGGACACCCCCAAATCTCTTGCATTTCATTACCTCAAGATTTGGTGTTCACGTAATCAAAACATTCATTTATAACTACCCAATCATAAATAAAATTGAATAATAAACCCGCCCATACAGAAATTACATAAAATAAAATCTCCTGTGTTATCTAACCTTTACAAACAATCATTCATGCAAAAATTTAAATAAACTTCATTACATTCTTTAAACCAAAGTCCGATAATAAAACTATCAAAACTATTACAAGTCTTCAAGAGTACTTGTTCATCTTTCCCTTTCCTTTATCGGTGCTAGGTACGCCACCCTTTTCCATCTTTAGTCGTAAGGATTTTACAAAAGAGTGAGCAAACAAGGCTCACTTGAAATAACAATGAATAACTTTTACATTCTCTCGCCCATTCAGGGGCTCAATAGAACCAACAATAGGTTCTATTAACATCTTAAACATTCCTTGCCCATTCAGGGCTCAATAGAACTAAATAATAAGTCCTATTAACATCTTAACATTCACCGAGGGTCTAATGACCACTAAATGACCTTGTCTCACAGCTATAAGTAATCTTTCAACTTAAACTTTTACAATCATACTAACCATAATGACTTTAAGGTACTTAGGGGATCAACCCTTCAGACATGTATTGTATACAAACATTTCAAATAAGAAAGTACAAAACTAAGCGTAACCCCTATAAATAGGGTTGTTCATCTCAAGATTTTGAGTACAAGTCCGCCCCAAAGATAGTTTGGTTTGGATACACTTCAAGGTAATTTGAATTCAACGACATCAACTAAGGATTAGTTGAATGAAAGATAATAACACTATGTTATTGAATAATCATAACCTAATAAATATTTCGCTCTAAGTTCATGCTTTAGGGATAATCTAATAGCATAACTATTGAATAACACATCATACCTTGCTTTGAATAACATTAAGCTAAGGTTACATCTTAGAATTTAATATCAAGCATACATAACAAATAATAACTTGAACGATAAACTAAAGGTACTTGCATGCTAATATAACAAGTTTAGAGTTAAGAAAACTTGCATAATCATAATAACTATCTCAACGAAAAGTGTGGAGATGGGAAACTCAGATCATCATGAATAACTGGATACAATGAAGTTGCTTAATGGAAATACTTTACTCAATAAAGTATAGCATATGAAATTTGCATAACGAAGCTTTAGAATTAGAAAACTTGCTTAAACACAACAAACTAACTCAACGAGAGTATGAAGGTAGAGAACTTGCTTAATGTAAAAAGATAGGTTTAGAAACTTGCACAATTATAAAAGTAGAGTTAGAGAACTTGCCTCGTGCGTAGGTTAAACAATTACTATTCACGTTCACCCCAAGTCCTACACATACCATATGTATTGACAATACACATTAGTTACACTAACATTACCTTTATGAGTTACTTTATTTCTCTTAGTATAGCTACTAACAAAGTTTAAGTTTAAACAACATCACATCTTTTCATGAACATTACTTTTTAACTTTATTACAACTACTAAAATGATCATGTCATTGCACCACATGCACATTAACAACTTGATACAACATCCTATTACATGTCCAACATGTTATCATTAAGTTATAATAATACCCAAAGGGTTGCACTTGCATTCGTGCATCCCGACACCCTCCGATTGGCTCCAAATACACAACAGTCCTAAAGATGGATTTTTTAACTATTGTTATAGACTTCAAATTAAAACATTTAAAGCATGAAGGTTGTAGGTCTATTCGTCCTCGTTCCGGATCATCTTGAATCAACTCAATCGGAGTTCGTATGAGAAAGTTATGGCCGTTTTACTACAGGAGGTCACAAACTGTCCATCCTGCACCACTTTTCCAAATAATGGGGCGCGAGACAAGGGCCCGGCACGAATTCCAAAGCAAGCGCGAATTCCAGCGCTGGGGCGCAAACTTCTGGCCTATTTTTGGCATTGGGGCGCGAAATTTGGCGCTGGAGCGTGAATTTTGATCAAGGCCAAACTCACGTAACCAAAACGAAGAATGTAGAGCCAAAGCTACTGCCTTAAATTTGTAACAACAATTCACCCCAAACAACATGTATAACTAATATAAACTACACATAATTGCTAACAATTATCCATATACCAATTTCCAACAATTGAACAACAAATTTAAAAGACTTAAATCACTAAAATAATATTTGGTTAAAACTCAAAAAACTCCATTGTTGATATCTAAAATACAGTGAACAAAATTTTCACTATTATCAACCAAATTTGATTCCTTTGAAATACAAGTATACCAACATATAACAAATTAACATGTATAGTTCAATTCCTCAGTTAGCATACATAACTTTTGATATTTCTACAAAACATATATTCGTATATATATATACTTCATAACAAATCAATTTCTTCCTTTAGCCTATAATTAGCATATAATATATATATATATATATATATATATATATATATATATATATATATATATATATATATATATATATATATACACATGCTAGTGATAACAATTGCAATCTGACATATATACATGCTTCTCTAACCAATTATACAAACATAGTTTTACAGAGAGTTTTGTAAAAATCTTATACACAATAAAGTTGAAGAACACAGACATTAGGCATCATGAAACCATCATAATATATATATATATATATATATATATATACATAAATTAAGGTTAGAGAAACCCACCTTTTTACTTGCTTACTTAATCTTTGTTAACGGACTTGCTTTGAAAATCACGCTCTCTCTCAAACTCCGAACTTCTATCTTTTCTCAAAACTCTCTCTAGCCCTTCTTTCTTTTCTCAAGAATAATTTAGACTACTAACCACGTAACTCAACCGATATCCAATACGCTGTAATATAAAACGGACATGGCCATAATAAGCCTAATCAATAATAACATCGCTTATAAAAATATATAACGTACCATTTATATATATATATATATATATATATATATATATATATATTATTTTTAGTTTATTTTATAAACAATTTAAATTTCAAAAATCCAAAAGCCATAGGGCTTTGTTTGGCAAATCCTTTAAAATAAAATAGTTTATATCCTTAAGCTTTGTTTGGGTAAAACTAAATTAAAATTACTTTAATTTATTTTAATAACTCTTTATAACATAGTTATTTGTCACTTTTTATGAAATAACAATTTATTAAATAAATTACTTAATCACATAACTCAATCCATATAACACATTAACTATTTAACAAATAAATAATTAACTAATCACATTAATTATTTAGCAAATAAATAATTAACTAAATCAACTCAATCAATTTAAACAATTACTTATTCAATAATAAACACATCCAATAAATATTTATATAAATCAATAAATATTTATAACTTACATTTAAAAAAATGTTACATGAATGTTACATTCTCCTATAATATTTTCTTTCATACTCGTAGTATGTAAGTAATAATATTTTGTTTCAAATTTCGAAGTCTATACTCATTTGGTTAAAGTTTTGGCTTCTATACTCCATAAAATTAGTAGAATATCCTTCATATTTGCGTTTCATCCAATACCTTTTCATAAAAATATTATTCTGAGCATTTTTGATTAGTTTTAACTTTTTCATGCTGGAGTACTATTCACGGGGTTACTATTCTTGAATTACTATTCATAGGGTACTATTCACTCGAGTACTATTCACCCGGGGTACTATTCATGATAAAAATTGATTCGTTATCGATCCAAATTATTTTTGGTACAATATTATTCTTGAATTTTACTTCGCAAAGCAGTATCATGTTGACAATTTGGACGTTATTGTTTTATTGAATTCTTATATCATTGTCATCATCCTCATGTTTATATTATGTTGAAAGTCATCTGTGGCCTGTAGTGCATAGATGGACATGGTATGATTATGACCAGGGATTATTCGGTATAATCATGACCGTAATGATACAAATGATGCGGTTAAAGTCCTCATTGGCTTGTAGTGCATTGATGGACAGTTGTTGGCATGATCATGACCATTGATGAATACACGAATATCCTTGGCCCGTAGTGCATGGATAATTTGTGGTCGTGATACTAATGAATATCCTTGGTCAGAGTCTTGGGGATGATGTGGATTATTTATTGTTTTGAGTCTCAAATGATAAAAGTGATGAAAAACCTTTTAAATCATAGAAGATAGTAGATTTTATTCTCTACTTGACTCTTCTAATGGATTATTTGTTCCGCTGCAGTTAAACTTGATGTTTGTTATATTTTATCAGTTTAACATTGTTGAAGGCTAACGATAAATTATTCTGCATTATCTTAGTCATAATATTTCTTACTGGGCTAGTTGAGCTCACCCTTTTGCTTTCATTGGTCTCTTCAGGAAAGGAGAACGTAGCCGGGGCTAGTCGGGGAACGGAGTGACGGTCCAGATGATATCATTAGTAGTCCTCACTATTCTATGAAATAGTGTGATAATAAATGTAATGAGTACTCTATTTGAGAGTGGATATTGTCTAGAAGGAAATATTCTTGTTTAAACTCTCAACTATATTTTGTCGTATTTTACACGACAGTTGTATTATTAAGTTGTATTTGAAATTTCTACCATGTATTTGTCGACTCAAGATAGGTGATATATACCTATTTTGGGGGCGTCACAGTTGGTATCAAAGCTTAGGGATATGATCCCTGGCTGAGATGTGAGACAAGAACTAGGAGAGGAGAGACGGGGAATTCCTTCGCTCGTATGACCTACCTAAGTTTATTTGGTATTTAATTGGTCGGTCAGAGTATAGGGATAATATGTGACATGTCAATTAACCCTTGTTTTGTGGCAGTTGTTGAAAATGACATCCGGTAATGTTGAGAATAGAAATGGAGCACAGGAGATCGTTGAGTCACCACAGATCAACACCCAAGATAATGTGCATCAGGAAGACAATAATCCTCAGGTGAACAACAACACCGACCAAATGGCGAACGACGAAATATTTAGGAGCTTTCTGCAATTCGTACAACATCAGGCATGAAAAAGTTCTATCCAAAATACAGGTGGAAAAACTGGTAACTCTCGGACGGTCACCGCTAAATAGTTCAAGGAGCTGGGACCACCAGAGTTTATTGGAGAGCCAAAACCACTTAAGGCGGAAACGTGGATAAAGCAAATCACTAAGATATTTGATGTCTTGGGATGCTCCGAGGAGCAAAAGGTTCCCTTTGCCACCTTTATGTTGCGAGGAGAGGCAGATTACAGGTGGGAATCAGTAAAGCGTACTCAACCAGCTGCACTGAAGATGTCTTGGTAGAAGTTCCAAGAACTATTCAACGACAAGTACTTTCCCGAAAGTATTCGTCACATGAAAGAGGTAGAGTTCATCAAGTTGGAGCAAAACAATATGACCGTGTCGCAGTACGAAGCCAAGTTTGCCGAGTTGTCTCGATTTGCATCCCACTTAGTTGATAATGAGGAGAGAATGATGCGGATGTTTCTAAGAGGTTTGAAACCCGAGATACATCAATATCTAATTTCTCATAAACTGTGTTTGTATTCAGATGTTGTAAATAGGGCTTAGTTATTGGAATGCAATAACGAGTCAACCCAACCAAGAGAAAGCAACCAGCAAAATGATAATACCAGTGGTAGTTGTAAGACCCCAACTTTTTGAATAAAGATTAAATTTTCTCGAAATATATTTTTGAATATTATGGTGTGGATTTGATATAATGTTATAGTTGTGGGTAATATTTACAAATTTTGCAAAGTACGCAAGTTGTTATATAATATTCAATTGGTCGGGGAATATTCGTTTTAACAGGGAATATTCGTACAACGGCACAATCATTGGTGGACCCCCCACAACGGAATTATTGTCGGATTAAGAAAACGATAAAAATACTTTATGAAAATAACGGCAGAAGTTTTACCGTTAACTGTTTAACTACCCGGTAGTAAAAATACAGTACTACGCGTGGTTACATAGTAGTACACGGTATTGATTATTGATGCTTACGTGAGAAGTCACTCAGTTATACTCAATTATTGCTACAATAATTGCTGCATCATATCTCTCATATTATTGATTCGATTATTATCATAGTATCATCTGCATAATATGTTATTTTATTAAATCAATAATTGAGACGACAAAGTTATTCATATTATTAAATTGCAATATTTACAATGTCTAGAAGTTCTGTCAAGGAGAGGTTTGGTCACCTAATTGCGTGCCAATAGGGAGAAATCCTCATTGGAAAGCCCCCCTCTTTCCTGGGAACGACCTGTTTGATAAATATTGTGAGTTATAATATTAATGATGAATGTTATTAAAATTAAAGTTGTGTTTGGAGTTGAATTTGGAGACGCGGACGTGATATTTGAATCTGGAACGATGAAATTAGTAAGAATAGTCTATAAACACAAAATTTTCCGGAATTCACTATTTGGTCAAAAAGTCAACAGTTGACTTTTTCGAGAAAAGTCAAACTTCGAAATTTCAAAATTTATATTTTTGATAAAAATGGTTTCATTGTGTTGGAATTATTTGTGTGAGTGAAAATCGACAATTATTTCGATAATAATTTATGTCTGGAGGTTATATTGACCAATTGGGTATTTAACCGGATAAATGAGCAATTGAATGCTATTATTTCACATGATTATAACTATTTGTTCACATGTGTATACTATTGTTTCACATTCTTGTTACTATTAGGGGAGTTGGTGCAAGATTGATAATACTTGCATTACTAAGTTAAAAATGTAGGTATAGATGGAGGTAATATACTGTAATTCGTATTTTCACATGTCTAGAACTATTGATTCACATAATTTACTATTGAATCACATTATTTACTATTAGGGGAGGTGGTGCAAGTTTGATAATACTTCCATGACTAAATTAAAAATAAAGGAAAAGTTGGAGGTATTGTACTGAAATTTTTTGAGCCCCAAAACGTGCAATTATCGAAACTATATTTTTCTATAAATAGAAGCTCATTCTTCCTTCATTTCTCACCAATTCACAAAAGCTTTAGAGCGATTATTATAGTGAGAAATTATAGAAAGAAGAAGAGAAGTCTGCTACCTCACTATTCCAGTATCCAGTTTTTCTAAAGGTAGGGAGTATTATTTCTTTCTTATCTATGAAGAGAACTTACATTATTCCATTCTTTATTATTACATTGGAATAACTTTGTATACTGTGAGCTACTATACTTGGTGAAATTCTTACATTGTTCCATTCTTTATCATTACATTGGAACATCACATCATTGTCTTTGTTTACGTTTTCTTTATTATTACATTGGAATCTCATCTTTAATATTTCTATTGAATATCATTACATTGGAATATCACATGCATGCGTTTCTGTGGGACTGATTCCATCTTTATTATTACATTTGGAATATCACATGCATGCGTTTTACTGGGACCTGATTCTCGTTATTTATTATTACATTGGAATAACTTTTTATGTGCGATTGATCTATCGCATGCTGGTGATTTCTTTTGTTATTCCATTCCTTATTATACTCGGTTGGTTAAAGTTTTGACTTCTATACTCCATGAAATTAGTGGAATATCCTTGATATTTGCGCTTCATCTAGTATTTTTATGGAAATATTCTTACGAGCATTCTTGAATTTTACTCTACAAAGCGATATCATGTTGACAATTTGGGCGTTATTAGTTCATGGATAAAATAATTCTTGAACTTGTTTTATTGAATTCTTATATCATTGTCATCATCCTCATGTTTATATTTTGTTGAAAGTCATCATGGCCTATAGTGCATAGATGGACTTGGTATGATTATGACGAGGATTATTGATTGTAATCATGGCCGTAATGTTACAAATGATGTGGTAAAAGTCCTCATTGGCCCGTAGTGCATTGATGGGCGATTGTTGGCATGATCATGACCATTATTGAATACACAAATATTCTTGGCCCGTAGTGTGCATGGATAATTGTGGTCGTGATACTAAAGAATATCCTTGGTAGTAGTGCGGGGTGATTCGATGATGTGGATTATTTATTAAAATTTGAGTCCCAACGATAAAAGTGATGAAAAACTTTTAAATCATAAAAGATAGTAGATTTTATTCTCTACTTGACTCTTTTAATGGATTCCTTGTTCACATTGCAGATTAAACTTGATGGTTGTTATATTGTATCGGTTTAACAACATATTGAAGAAGGCTAACGATAATATATTACGCATTATCTTAGTCATAATATTTCCTCTTTGGGCTAGTTGAGCTCACCTTTTTACTTTTATTGTTCTCTTGAAATGAGAACATAGCGAGGACTAGTCGGGGAGCGGAGTGACGGACTAGATGATAGCATTAGTAGTCCTCACTATTCGGTGAAATAGTGTATAATAATAATAATGAACTTGAGTTTGAATATTGTATAATCTCTAGTAGACAATATTTGTATTAAAACTCACGACTTATGTTTTTGTCTTTACTTTACACGACAGTTGTATAATTAAGTTGTATTTGTATTACGTACCATGTATTTGACTTCGAGATAGGTGATGTATACCTATTTTGGGGCGTCACAGTTAATATCAAAGCTTAGGGATATGATCCTGGCTAAGATGTGAGACTAGAACTAGGAGGGAGGCAGGGAATTCCTTCGCTTACTATGACCTACCTAAGTTTATTTGGTATTTAATTGGTCGATCGGTATATAGATAATATGTTTCATGTCAATTAACCCTTGTTTTGTGGCGATGTTTGAAAATGGCATCAGAATGTTGAGAACATCAATGGAGCACAAGAGAGACCGTTGAGTCTCCACGGATCAATAACCGAGACAATGTGCATCGTGAGGCGACAATCCTCATGCAAACAACAACATTGACCAAATGATGAGCGATGGAATGTTAGGAGGCTTCATGCAATTCATGCGACATCGGTGAGGCGCGGCTCCATCCAAAATGCGGTGGAAACACTGGCAACTCTCGGACGGTCATCGCCAAAAGCAGTTCAAGGAGCTGGGACCACCGAGTTTATTGGAGAGCCAAAACCACTTAAAAGGCGGAAGCATGGATAAAGCGAGATAACCAAGATATTTGATGTCTTGGGATGCTCCAGAGACAAAAAAGGTTCCTTCTTCACCACCTTTATGTTGCGTGAAGAGGTAGATTCTTGGTGGGAATCAGAAAAGCGTATCCGACTGGCCTTTTCAAGATGTCTTGGGAGAAGTTCCAAGAGTCATTTCAACGATAAGTACTTTCCGAAAGTATTTGTCATATGAAGGAGGTGGAGTTTATCAAGTTGGAACAAAACAATATGGCCAGTGTCGCATGATCTGAGGCTAAATTTGCGGAGTTATCCGGTTTGCATCCCATTTGGTTGATAATGAGGAGCGAATGACCCGAATGTTTTAAGAGGTTTGAAATCGGAGATCGACAATATCTTATTTCTCATAAAGCGTGTTTGTATTCGGATGTTATAAATAGGGCTCGATTGTTGGAGCGCGATAACGAGTCAACGCAACCAAGAGAAAGCGGTAGGTAGAATGAAAATACCGATGGTAACGATCATCGAAGCGGTGACAACAAGCGTGGAGGAATCAACATGCGAAATGGTAACCACTTGATGGTAATCATAGCGAAGACAATAAAATGGACATTTCAAGAAAAGGAGATTCAACAATGATGGAAAGATCGTCACCGAGACCCGTTGTTAAGGAAGGAGAACGACCACCTATCATATACTTCAAATGCGGAGGAGGGACACATCGGTCAAACTAGCGATGATGCCATCCAAAGCATGTTATAATTGTGGAAGAGAAGGTCACTTAGCTCGATTTTGTCGTTCATCAAAAGACAAATTCAGCTAGGATGGAGGCACCAAAGTAGTCCCCGGAAAAGTCAAAGCCGGTAGTGCAAGGAGGCGTTTGTTGTGACCTCCCGGAAAGCAAGGAACCCGAACGAGGTTATCACGGGTAAGCTTATCATAAACTCTAGTGAAGTCTATACCTTATTTGATACTGGTTCTACCCATTCTTTTATTTCTCCTACTTGCGCTCAACGTTTAAATTTGACTCAGGAGAAATTAGACTTTGACTTATCTCGTGAAACTCCATTAGGAGAAACCTTCATTACATCCACTTTGTTTATAAGTCTTGTTTGAATTCAAATCGGTAACCATACGTTACTGTCGATCTTATCTCCTTAAAAATACTTGCATTTGGCGTGATTCTAGGGATTGATTGGTTAACTACTCATCATGCTAAAATTGATTGTTTTAAATAAGTTGTTAGCTTTCATATTCCTAATAAACCTATTATGCGAATTCAAGCGACCAAACCATTAAAATCAATCACGGTCATCTCAAGCCATAAAGCTATTCGTTTATTGAAAAAAAGCGGATGTCAAGCTTTCTTAGCTCATGCACGGAATTTAAACAAAAATACGTCGATTTGAAGGATATTTCTATTGTTAATAAATTTCTGACGTATTCCACTGAAGAACTTCTGGCCTACCCCGAAGCGTGAAGTTGAATTTTGTATCGACCTTGAACCCGGTACAAAACCCATTTCAAAAGCCCCATATCGAATGGCTCTATTGAACTTGAGGAGTTAAAGACCCAATTGCGAGAATTGTTAGACATTGGTTTCATTCGTCCTAATCACGTCTCCTTGGGGTGCTCTGTTCTATTAAGTGAAGAAGAAAGATGGGAGTATCGACTTTGTATTGATTATCGAGAGTTGAATCATGTCACCATCAAAAATAGGTACCCATTGCCACGTATTGATGACTGTTTGATCGATTACAAGGAGAATAATTTTTTCAAAGATCGATCTTAGTTACGGATATCATCAAATTGAAGGTTAAAAGCGAGGATATTCAAAGACCGCCTTGAAACTCGATGCGGGCATTATGAATTCTTAGTCATATCTTTTGGATTGACTAATGCTCCTGCTACCTTCATGGATATGATGAACCGAGTATTCAAGGAATATTTGGATCACTTTGTGGTCGTCTTAATTGATGACATCCTTATTTATTCCAAAAGCTGTGAAGATCATGAGCAACACTTGAGGCTGATATTCCAAAAGCTTCGTGAATATAAGCTTTATGCCAAGTTAAAGAAATGCGAGTTCTGGCTTGAGGAAGTAGCATTCCTTGGGCACGTAGTATCAAGTCATGGAATATCCGTTGACCCGGCAAAGATTGAAGCTATTCAAAGCTGGGAGCAACCCAAATCAGTGATCGAATTACGTAGCTTTCTCGGTTTTGCTGGTTATTATCGGAGATTCGTGGAAGGATTTTTTCGAATCGATACTCAATTAACTCAGCTGACTCGGAAAGATATAAAGTTCGGTTGGAGCGAGGATTGTCAGAAGAGTTTTCAAGAACTCAAAAGGAGACTCATTTCAGCACATGTTCTGACAATACCATCTGGTTCGGAGGGATTTGTCATCTACAGTGATGCTTCGGGCAAAGGGTTAGGATGTGTTCTCATGCAACATGGGAAAGTCATAGCCTATGCCTCAAGATAACTCAAAGAATACGAGAGGAATTATCCTACTCATGATCTAGAGTTGACAGATGTTGTCTTCGCACTTAAAATTTGGTGGCATTACTTGTATGGAGAGAAAGTGGAGATCTTTATGGATCATAAAAGTCTAAAATATTTCTTCACTCAAACGGAACTCAACATGCGACAACGACATTGGCTGGAACTATTGAAAGATTATAATCATACCATCCAATACCATCCTGGAAAAACGAACGTGGTAGCTGGTGTATTGAATAAAAGATCATATGCGAGTACGAGTGCAATATTCACAACACAAAAGCCCATTTTGTGTGACTTGTAAAGGATGGAGATAGAGTTAAAGACTCCAGGGACCCATGTGATGATGGCGAATATACGAGTAGAACAGACTTTAATTGATAAAGTTAAAGTTGCTCAAATTCTGAATCGGAGGCGATGCGTATGAGGAAGAAAGTGTAAGAAGGTGCTATCTGCGAAAGCAAGAATCGATGAAGAAGGAATACTTGAGTCAACTCCGGACTTTGTGTTCTAACGACCACGATTTAAAATATAAAATCATGATGGAGCGCACAACACACACGTTTGCAATCCATCTAGGGAGTACCAAAATGTATCGTTATCTTCATCATACATTTTGGTGGAGCAATATGAAGAGAGAGATAGCGCTATTTATCTCAAGGTGTCTAATTTGTCAACGAGTTAAAGCGGAGCATCAAGTACCAAAAGGTCCATTGCAACCACTTGAAATTCCGAATGGAAGTGGGAGCACATTACCATGGATTTAATTTCTGATCTTCCCAAAGTTTCTCAAGGCATAGATGCGATTTGGGTCATTGTTGATAGATTGACCAAGTCTGCTCATTTCTTATCGATACGAGAAACTTATACACTTTAACGTCTTGCTCATATGTACATAAACGAGGTTGTAAGATTGCATGGTATGCCAGTATCCATAGTTTCTGATCGAGACCCAAGATTCACTTCAAGATTTTGGGTTAGTTTGCAAAAAGCTATGGGCGCAGTTTACGATTTAGCTCGGCATATCATCCTCGAGATGGACGGAGGCGTCGAGATGACGATTCAAATTCTTGAAGATCTATTAAGACTCTGTGTCCTTGACTTCAAGGGAAGTTGGGACAAGTTCTTACCATTGGTGGAGTTTTCCTACAACAACAGTTATCAAGCAAGTATTGGCATGGCTCCATTCGAGGCGTTGTATGGAAGAAAGTGTCGTTCTCGGTATCTTTGGGATGAGGTGGGTGAAGCAACGCGTTGTTGGGACCAGAGTTGATGCGTATATGACTACGGAAAAGATTCAAATGATCCGATAACATATAAAAACCTCACAAGATCGACAAAAGAGTTATGTTGATCTTCATCGAAAGGACGTAGAATTCGATATTGGAGATCATGTGTTGTTACGTGTTACTCCATAGAAAGGAGTTACAAGATTTGGAAAGAGAGAAAAGCTCAATCCTCGATTCATTGGCCCATTTTTAATCCTCGATCGAGTAGGAACTGTGGCCTATAGACTTGCATTACTGCCAAGTATGTCTCGTGTTCATAACGTTATTTATATATCCATGTTACGTAAATATGTGAAAGACCCGAACCACATTATTGAGTTAGAACCGACCGGAATAGAGGAAGATATAACATATGAAGAGGTTCCTGTTAAAATCTTGGATAAGAAGGAACATATTCTACACTCTAAGGTTATACCTCAAGTCAAAGTTTGGTGGAGAAACCACGATGTTGAGGAAATGACCTGGGAGTTAGAATCTGAAATGAAATCAAAGTATCCTCACCTCTTCGACATACCAGGTACGCACCCTAATTTTGAGGACGAAATTTCATAAGAAGAGGAGGTTGTAAGACCCCAACCTTTTGAATAAAGATTAAATTTTCTCAAAATATATTTTTGAATATTATGGTGTGGATTTGATATAATGTTATAGTTGTGGGTAATATTTACAAATTTTGCAAAGTACGTAAGTTGTTATATAATATTCGATTGGTGGGGAATATTCATTTTAACGAGGAATATTAAATACAACGACACAATCATTGGTGGACCCATGCTGGAATTATTGTCGGATTGAGAAAACGACAAAAATACTTTATGAAAATAACGGCGGAAGTTTTACAGATTAAGCTGTTGAACTACCGGTAGTAAAAATACAATAATCTGGCGTGGTTGCATAGTAGCACACGGTATTGATTATTGATGCTTACGTGAGAAGTCACTCAGTTATACTCAATTATTGCTACAGTAATTGCTGCATCATATCTCTCATATTATTGATTCGATTATTGTCGTAGTATCATCAGCATAATATGTTATTTTATTAATTCAATAATTGAGGCGACAAAGTTATTCATATTATTAAATTGCAATATTTACAATGTCTAGAAGTTACTATCGAGGAGAGGTTTGGTCACCTAATTGCGGCGCCCGATAGGAGAAATCCTTATTGAAAGCCCCTTTTTTCACAGGAGCGACTTTGGTTGATAAATATTGTGAGTTATAATATTAATGATGAATGTTATTAAAATTGAAGTTGTGTTCGGAGTTGAATTTGGAGGCGGACGTGATATTTTAGTCCGAACGATGAAATTAGTAAAATAGTCTATAAACACAAAATTTTCCTAATTCACTATTTGGTCAAAAAATCAACAGTTGACTTTTTTTGAGAAAAAATCAAACTTCAAAATTTCAAAATTTATATTTTTGATAAAAATGGTTTCATTGTGTTGGAATTATTTGTGTTAGTGAAAATCAACAATTATTTCGATAATAATTGATGTCCGGAGGTTATATTGACGATCGGTTATTTAACTTGGGATAAATGAGCAATTGATTGCTATTATTTCACATGATTATAACTATTTGTTCACATGTGTATACTATTGTTTCACATTCTTGTTACTATTAGGGGAGTTGGTGCAAGATTGATAATACTTGCATTACTAAGTTAAAAATGGAGGTATAGATGGAGATAATATCTTTGTAATTAAGTATTTTCACATGTCTAGAACTATTGATTCACATAATTTACTATTGAATCACATTATTTACTATTAGGGGAGGTGGTGCAAGTTTGATAATACTTCCACGACTAAATTAAAAATAAAGGAAAAGTTGGAGGTATTGTACTGAAATTTTTTGAGCCCCAAAACGTGCAATTATCGAAACTATATTTTTCTATAAATAGAAGCTCATTCTTCCTTCATTTCTCACCAATTCACAAAAGCTTTAGAAGCGATTATTATAGAGAGAAATTATAGAAAGAAGAAGAAATCCTGCTACCCTCACTATTCCGATATCCGGTTTTTAAAGGTAGGGAGTATTATTTCTTTCTTATCTATGAAGAGAAACTTACATTATTCCATTCTTTATTATTCTATTGGAATAACTTTTGTATCACGAGCTACTACTATACTTGGTGAAATTCTTACATTGTTCCATTCTTTATCATTACATTTGGAACATCATGTTTGTGCGTTTACTGTGGGACACAGTTACATCTTTATTATTACATTGGAATATCCTCATGCATGCGTTCTCTGTGGGACTGATTCCATCTTTATTATTACATTTGAATATCCCATACATGCGTTTTTACGGGACTGACCGACTTTATTATTATTATTATTCATACATGGAATAACTTTGCATGCATACATTTGAATAACTTTTGTCTATGCGATCTATCGCATGCTGGTGATTTCTTTTGTTATTCCATTCCTTATTATACTCGGTTGGTTAAAGTTTTGACTTCTATACTCCATGAAATTAGTGGAATATCCTTGATATTTGCGCTTCATCTAGTATTTTTTCATGGAAATATTCTTACGAGCATTCTTGAATTTTACTCTACAAAAGCGATATCATGTTGACAATTTGGGCGTTATTAGTTCATGGATAAAATAATTCTTGAACTTATTTTATTGAATTCTTATATCATTGTCATCATCCTCATGTTTATATTTTGTTGAAAGTCATACATGGCCTATAATGCATAGATGGACTTGGTATGATTATGACCGAGGGATTATTCGATTGTAATCATGGTAGTAATGTTACAAATGATGTGGTAAAAGTCCTCGTTGGCCCGTAGTGCATTGATGGACGATTGTTGGCATGATCATGACCATTATTGAATACACAAATATTCTTGGCACGTGTGCATGAATAATTGTGGTCGTGATAATAAAGAATATCCATGGCAGAAAGTGCGGGGGTGATTCGATGATGTGGATTATTTATTAAAATTTGAGTCCCAAATGATAAAAGTGATGAAAAAACCTTTTAAATCATAAAAGATAGTAGATTTTATTCTCTACTTGACTCTTTTAATGGATTGCTTATTCATTGCGAGTTAAACTTGATGGTTGTTATATTGTATCGGTTTAACCTTTGTTGAAGGCTAACGATAATATATTACGCATTATCTTAGTCATAATATTTCCTCTTAGCTAGTTGAGCTCACCTTTTACTTTTATTGTTCTCTTCTTGAAATGAGAACGTAGCGAGGGACTAGTCGGGGAGCGGGTGACGGACGGATGATAGCATTAGTAGTCCTCACTATTATTAAGTGAAATAATGTGATAATAATTGTAATTTGAGTTTTTGAGTTTGTATAATCTCTAGTACGACAATATTTGTATTAAAACTCACGACTTATGTTTTGTCTTACTTTACACACGACAGTTGTATAATTAAGTTGTATTTGTATTACATACCATGTATTTGATGACTTCGAGATGGGTGATGTATACCTATTTTGGGGCGTCACAATTTATTATCGAGCTTAGGATATGATCCTAGCTAAGATGTGAGACTAGAACTAGGAGGAGAGACGGGAATTCCTTCACTACTATGACCTATCTAATTTTATTTGGTATTTAATTGGTCGATCGAGTATATAGATAATATGTTTCATGTCAATTAACCCTTGTTTTGTGGCGATATTTGAAAATGGCATCCGAGAATGTTGAGAACAACAATGGAGCACGGTGAGACCGTTGAGTCTCCACGGATCAATAACCGAGGATAATGTGCATCGAGGCGACAATCCTCATGCAAACAACAACACCGACCAAATGATGAACGATGGAATGTTCCAGGCTTCACTTAATTCATACAACATCGGTGAGAGCGGCTCATAGCCCAAAATACGGGAAACATTTTAACTCTCTGGACGGTCATGCGCCAATAGTTCAAGGAGTCGTAAGTAAGACCCCAACTTATTATTAATGAAATTTAATTTTCTCTATTTATTATTTTGAAATAGTAAGGGTTGATTTGATTAATGTGGATAGTTATGGGTAAAATCACGCAAATATTTCAAAATAAGCAAGTGGTTATAAAATATTCATTGTTGTGGAGAATATTCGTTTGGTCGTGGAATATTCTTTTTGTCGGGAATATTAAATGCAACGACGATCTTTTATGTGGGCCCCATAACGGAAAGTGATTGGATGAAGAAAACGACAAATATAAGTTGTTTAAAAATAACGGCGTAGTTGTTACCGTTAATACTGTTAAAAATTCTCGGTGGTTAAAACACAGTAGCACACGGTATTGCACCAATTATTGATTCTTACGTAAGAAGGCACTACTCAATAATGGTTACAGTAATTACTGTTCAGTATTTTATTGATTTAATAATTGCTGCGTTGATATTTTATATTGCTATCGTTTCAATAATTGTCATTACACAGTATTTTTTATTATCGAAGCAATAATTCATATTATCTGAATAATATTATTAGATAACATTATTGGCAATGTCTAGAAAGTTCTGTCTAATGAGAGGTTTGGTCACCTAATTGCGCGCCAGTAAGGAGAAATTCTTATTGGAAAGCCCCTCTTCCTGAGGCGCTTTACAGGTTGTCAATATTGTGATTCTGTAATATTATTTGTAAATAATTAATTATTGATTCATATGATGAGGAAAATATTGATTTTATGTGGATATAGATGGAGAAAATTTTTAATGTGACAATTGTTGAAAATTGAAATTTTATCTTTTTTTGATAAAATAATTCATTTAAATATATTATTATATTTTAATAATATAATAATGATGATATTTTTACGATGAATGTGGGATATATGAGTATATGTGGAGGAGTATTTTTGTTACCAAAAATATTTAAAGCTTGTTTTATGCGTCGGTGGACCCCATTTCTTGACTGAAATTTGATTATAGGCTTTAAAATCGCCCATTTGTGGATTTCGGTCAATTTTTGTTTGGAATTTGGGAAAACTTTCTTCTGTAAAGTTGTAGAGAATTGAATTTCCTATAAAAAGTAGCGAGTTTTGAATTTTCTGACAAAAGGGCTATTTATTGTGAATTATTGAAGTTCCGAAGCTCGAAATAATTGATTTTTGGAAGTTTAAAATATTTTAAATAACAAAAACGTTTTTTCATTATGGTGTGTTACACATGTGTGTTGAATGAGCTGAATTCAGTTCTTGGAAGGTTGGCGTAGGAAAATTTAATTTATATATTAATATTATATTAAATTTTCTACTTTGGTGTTCTAAGCATTTTCCTATAAATAGGGTGCTTAGGTTAGAATAGAAAATTACACGAAGCTGAAGTTTTCTCTCTATATTATCGGCGTATTCTTGTGAGTATTTTGAGTATATTTTGAGTATTGCTATACTGATGCAAGTTCAAGTCATAGCTTATATCCTGTTTCAAATTTAAAATCTTGATCTTTCGAGGTAAGGGATATTATTTTTTTAATGATATTATTTATTCTAATATCATTATGCTTGAAATATTGATCTGAACTTTTTAATCAAATTTGGAACTTTTAGTGTCGGGGTTACTATTCACGTATACGACACTATTCACGTATACGGTACTATTCACGAATACGGCACTATTCATCAAAAAATGAAAATTTTCCTTTTCGTCCAAAATATCTATTATGGATACTAGCTTTGATTGTATCCATGTTTTGATCATTCTTGAATTTTACACCACTATGATTATTTTTGAGGTATTTTTGGACATGGATATTATTTGTATCCTTGAATTTTACACCACTATGCTTTGATTAGTGTAAAGATGAATATTTGATTCCAGATATATATTGATTGATGTTACAGGGATAAAAGATAGACGATGAACTTTTAAATTCATACATAGAAGATAGTAGTTTGCATTCTCTACTTAACTCTTCTAATGAATTATTATTTTTCATTGCGAATATTGATTTAAAACTTGTTGTCTATTGTATTCTATTAGATTTTTCCTGTTGAAGACTAACGATAATTTGTTGTATATTATCTTAGTCATAATATTCTTTACCTGGCTAGTTGAGCTCACCCTTTTCCTTTTTGTTCCATTTTTCTTCTTAGGAGGCGAGAATATAAGCGATGCAGTCGGGGTATGGAATGAAGGTTCTAGAGAGAGTTGTTTAGTAGTCCTCACCATTTTTGTAAAATAATGTATCAATAAATGTGATGAGGATTTATTTGAGTATAAATATTATCTAGAAGATAATATTTGTATTCAAACTCACGCATTTCTTGTTGTAATAATAAAGTTGTAGTTGTTTTACGTACCATGTATTGACAACTCGAATGGGTGATGTATACTTATTTTGGGGGCGCCAAAGTTGGTATCGAGCTTAGGGATATGATCTTTGGCGGAGATCGGGGAATAGAACTAGGAGGGAGACGAGTAAATCCTTCAGCTAGTGTGTGTCCTACCTAAGCTTATTTGTTAGTTGGTCGATTATATAGGGATATTATGTGATATATTGATTTCCTTAATTAACCCTTGTTTTATGACATTATTTGAGAATGTCGATGAGAGAATATTAACAATGGAAATGAGACCGTGGAGACGCTTTGTACTCACCAACGAGGAGAACATGCAACAGATGGCAATGTTCGTCCTGTGAACAACACCCAACCGAAAGCGATGATGAGCGAGGGGATGTTTAGAAGCTTTTTGCGATTCATGCAAAAATCGACGAGGAGACTCGTGTTCAAAATACATAAGGAAATGATAGCAATTCACGGGTTGTCACAACCAAGCGATTCAAAGAGTTGGGACCACCGAATTTAAGGAAAGCCAGATCCGATCATGGCGGAAACATGGGTCAAGCAAATTACCAAGATATTCGATGTCTTGGGATGCACGGAGAACGAAGGTTCCATTCGCCACCTTTATGTTCCGTGGCGAAGCGGACTCTCTTGGTGGGAGTCGTGAAGCGTACCCATCCAACAACTCAAAGCATGTCTTGGGAGACATTTCAGAAACTATTTAATGACAAATACTTTCCTGAAAAGTGTTAAATTATATGAAGGAAGTGGAGTTTATTAGTGCGGAGCGAGAATAACATGGCGGTGTCCCGATGACGAGGCAAAGTTTGCAGAGTTATCTAGGTTTGCACCTCATTTGGTGGAGAATGAGGAACGTATGACGCGGATGTTTCTTAAAGGTTTGAAACCCGGCATATGTCAGTATCTCATTTCTCATAAATTTTCTCTCTATTCAGATGTTGTAAACAGGGCTCAATTATTAGAGCGAGATAATGAGTACGGTCAACCGAGGGACCACAACCTGGATAATACCGGAGATAGCAGTCAACAAAACAACGATAACCAGAGGAGAAAGAAAAAGACGGACAAAAATGGTTACCACTCTGGTGGTAATCATGGCCATGAAAATAGAAGAAGCGAGTCAGGAGGAGATTTTAAAAAGAGGAGATTTAATAACTAACATGTGAAGACGCAGCGGTCTTGCATCATCAATCGGTTCTAAGGGAGGAGAACGACCACCGGTCGTATCTTATAAATCGGGGAAAGAGGGACATATCACCAAAAGCGCCCACAATAGTTCAAGGTATGCTATAATTATGGAAAGGAAGGACATATCGCTCAAGAATGTACGGTAGCGAAACCCTAGTTCGATGGGGACGGTGACTCAAAAGACATCCCCGAAAAAGTCAAAGTCAACGGTTTTGGAAGAGCGTTTGTTGTGACTAGTCAAAATGCGAGGAACCCAAACGAGGTGATCACGGGTAAGCTATTTATAAATTCTTGCGAAGTTTATACCTTACTTGATCTGGTGTGCTACCCATTCATTTATCTCTCCCGCTTGTGCTCAACGTTTAAACTTAACTTCCGGAGAAATTAGACTTTGACCTATCTCATGGAAACTCCGTTAGGAGAAACTTTCATCACATCCATCGTTTATAAATCTTGTTTGATTCAAGTTGGCACCATCACCTTACTGTTGACCTTATCTCTTTAAAGATACTTGCTTTTAATGTGATTTTAGGGATTTATTGGTTAACTACTCATCATGCCAAAATTGATTGTTTTAAATAAGGTTGTTAGTTTTCATATTCCTAACCAACCTGTTATGCAATTCAAGCAACTAAACCATTAAAATCAATCAACGTTGTATCTAATCATAAAGCTATTCGTTTATTGAAAAAGCGGATGTCAAGCTTTCTTAGCCCATGTTATGGATTTGAATAAAGACACATCAAATTTCAATAATATTCCTGTTGTTATTGACTTTCTGACGTATTTCTGAAGAACTTCCTTCCCTACCCCGAACGTGAAGTTGAATTCTTTATTAATCTTGAACTCGGTACAAAGCCCATTTCTAAAACCCCATATCGAATGGCTCCTATTGAACTTGAGGAGTTAAAGGTCCAACTACGAGAGTTGTTGGACATCGGTTTCATTAAATCCCTAGTACATCTCCTTGGGGTGCTCCAGTTTTATTCGTAAAGAAGAAAGACGGTAGTATACGACTTTGTATTGACTATCGGGAATTGAACTATGTCACCATCAAGAATAGGTATCCTCTACCTCGTATTGATGACTTGTTTGACCATTGCAAGGAACACAATTCTTTTCAAAATCGATCTTCGCTCGGATATCATCGGTTGAAGATTAGAATCGAGGATATTCAAAGATCGCCTTTTTAAAACTTCGATGCGGGCATTATGAATTCTTAGTCATGTCTTTCAGATCGACTAATGCTCCTAACGACTTTCATGGATATGATGAACCGAGTATTCAAGGAATATTTGGATCAGTTCGTTGTTGTCTTTATTGATGACATCCTCACATATTCCAAAAGTCATGAAGATCATGAGCACCATTTGAAGCTGGTACTCCAAAGGCTTCGTGAAAAAAACTATATGCCAAATTAAAGAAATGTGAGTTCTGGCTTGAGGAAGTAGCATTTCTTGATCACGTGGTGTCAAAACATGGAGTATCCGTGGACCCAACGAAGATTAAAGCAATACAAAGTTGGGAGCAACCGAAGTCGGTGGCCAAAATCGTAGCTTTAAGGCTTAATGGGTTATTATCGGAGATTCGTGGAAGGATTTTCTCGAATCGCTACTCCATTAACTCAGCTGACTCGGAAAGATATAAAATTCGTATGGAACGAGGAATGCGAGAAGAGTTTCCAAGAGCTCAAGTGGAGACTCATTTCGGCACCTGTTCTAACAATACCATCTGGTTCGGATGGATTTGTTATCTACAGCGATGCTTCGGGAAAAGGGTTAGGATGTGTTCTCATGCAACGCGGGAAAGTCATAGCCTATGCCTCGCGACAACTTAAAGAATATGAGAGGAATTATCCTACTCATGATCTAGAGTTAGCGGCCGATCGTTTTCGCTTAAAGATCCGGAGTCACTATCTATATAGGGAGAAAGTGGAGATATATTCAGACCATAAAAGCCTTAAATATTTCTTCACTCAAAAGAACTCAACATCGCGGCGGCGTTGGCTCGAGCTATTGAAAGACTACGAGCACACTATTCATTCAATACCATCCTCGGAAAAGCGAGCGTGGTAGTATTGACGTTGAGTAGAAGATCATATGCGAGAATGAGTGCGATGATGTCAAGTATACGTATAGAGCCAACTTTAATAGAAAAAGTTAAGATTGCTCAAGCCACCGACCTGGAGCTGATGCGTATGAAGAAGAAAGTACAAGAAGGTGCTATTCCAGAAGCGAGAATTGATGAAGAAGGAATACTTCGAGTCCACTCCAGACTTTGTGTCCCTAACGACTCTGATTTGAAGTACAAGATTATGATGGAGGCACACAATACACTATTTGCAATCCATCCTGGAAGTACCAAAATGTATCGTGATCTTCGACATACATTTTGGTGGAACAATATAAAGAGAGAGTGCAAAGTTTATCTCAATGTGTTTAACTTGTCAACGTGTAAAGGCGGAGAATCTAGTACCTAAGGGTCCGTTGCAACCACTTGAGATTCCGAAATGGAAGTGGGAACACATTACCATGGATTTCGTTACGGGTCTTCCTACGGTTTCTCAAGGCATCAATGCTATTTGGGTTATTGTTGATAGATTAACCAAATGCGCTCTTTTCTTGCCAATTCACAGAGACTTATTCCTTGAACGTCTTGCTAGTATATATGTAAATGAGATTGTGAGGTTGCATGGCATGCCAAGATCCATAGTTTGGGATCGTGACCCAAGATTCACTTCAAGATTTTGGGTTAGCTTGCAAAAAAGCTATGGGCACGGTTTATGATTGATTCGGCATACCATCCTCAAACGGACGGACAATCGAGAGAGGACTATTCAAACTCTTGAAGATTTATTAAGACTCGTGTCCTAGACTTCAAGGCGGTTTGGGATAAGTATTTACCATTGGTGGAATTCTCCTACAACAATTGCTTATCGAGCAAGTATAGGTGTGGCTCCATTCAAGCATTATATGGACGAAAATGTCGCTCTCCGGTATGTTGGAACGAGGTGGGTGAAGCAACATTGTTGGGACCCGAGTTGGTATGTATGACTACGAAAAAGATCCAAATGATTCGACAACGTATACAAACGGCACAAGATCGACAAAAGAGTTATGCAGATCTTCATCGATAAGACGTGGAATTTAGTATTGGGGATCGCGTATTGTTGCGTGTAGCTCCATGGAAGGGAGTTACAAGATTTGGGAAGAGAGGAAAGCTCAATCCATAATTTATTGGTCCATTTCAAATTCTTGACCGAGTAGGAAATGTAGCTTTATAGACTCGCGTTACCTCAAAGTATGTCTCGTGTTCATAATGTGTTTCACATATCTGTACTTCGTAAATATGTGAAAGACCCGAACCACGTTATAGAGTTAGAGCCGGACGAGATAACCGAAGGCTTAACGTATGAGGAGGTACCTGTCAAGATCTTGGATAGGAAGGAGCATGTCCCACGCAAAAAGGTCATACCACAAGTTAAAGTTTTGTGGAGGAATCATGCTATAGAGGAAATGACACGGGAATTGGAAACGGAAATGAAAGCGAGGATCCTCACCTTTTGAAACACAGTGTGCGTACATCAATTTCGAGGACGAAATTTCATAAGGAGGGAGGTTGTAAGACCCCAACTTATTATTAATGAAATTTAATTTTCTCTATTTATTATTTTGAAATAGTAAGGGTTGATTTGATTAATGTGGATAGTTATGGGTAAAATACGCAAATATTTCAAAATAAGCAAGTAGTTATAAAATATTCATTGTTGTTGTTTGGTGGAAATATTCGTTTGGTCGTGGGAATATTAAATGCAATGGTATGCGATCTTTAATGGGCCCCATAATGAAAAGTGATTGGATGAAGAAACAACAAATATAAGTTGTTTAAAAATAATGGCGTAGTTATTCTGAGTTAATCTTTATTAAAAATACTGGTTAAAACACAAATTGGTTAAAACACAAGATTGATTCTTAAGTATTGCAATAATTATTGTAATTCATTTTTTATTGATTTAATAATTCTTGCGTTGATATTTTATATTCTTTGTTGTTTGATAATTGTCATTACACGATATTTTCATTATTGAAGCAATAATTCATATTATCTGAATAATATTATTAGATAACATTATTGGCAATGTCTAGAAAGTTACATCTAATGAGAGGTTTGGTCACCTAATTGCTGGCGCCCGAAGAGAGAAATTCTTATTGGAAAGCCTCCTCTTTCACAGGAACTGCACAGTTGTCAATATTGTGATTACGTAATATTATTTGTGAATAATTAATTATTGATTCATATGATGAGGAAAATATTGATTTTATGTGGATATAGATGGAGAAAATTTTAATGTGACAATTGTTGAAAATTAAAATTTTATCTTTTTGATAAAATAATTCATTTAAATATATTATTATATTTTAATAATATAATAATGATGATATTTTTACGATGAATGTGGGATATATGAGTATATGTGGAGAAGTATTTTCGTTACCAAAAATATTTAAAGCATGTTTTATGTGTCGGTGGACCCCATTTCTTGACTGAAATTTGATTATAGCCTGTAAAATCGCCCGTTTGTGGATTTCGGTCAATTTCTGTTTGGAATATGGGAAAACTTTCTTCTGTAAAGTTGTAGAGAATTGAATTTCCTATAGCGAGTCGAGAGTTTCGAATTTTCTGACAAAAGGGCTATTTATTGTGAATTATTGAAGTTCCGAAGCTCCGAAATAAGTGATTTTTGGAAGTTTAAAATATTTTAAATAACAAAAACGTTTTTTCATTATGGTGTGTTACACATGTGTGTTGAATGAGCTGAATTCAGTTCTTGGAAGGTTGGTGTAGGAAAATTTAATTTATATATTAATATTATATTAAATTTTCTACTTTGGTGTTCTAAGCATTTTCCTATAAATAGGGTGCTTAGGTTAGAATAGAAAATTACACCAGAAACTGAAGTTTTCTCTCTCTATATTATCGAGCGTATTCTTATGAGTATTTTGAGTATATTTTGAGTATTGCTATACTGGTTGCAAGTTCAAGTCATAGCTTTATATCCTGTTTTTATTAAAGTCTTGATCTTTCGAGGTAAGGGATATTATTTTTTTAATGATATTATTTATTCTAATATCATTATGTCGAAGTATTGATCTGAAGTTTTTAATCAAATTTGGAACTTTTAGTGTCTGGGGTTACTATTCACGTATCACGGCACTATTCACGATATCTGATCTTATTCACGAATACTGCACTATTCATCAAAAATGAAAATTTTCCTTTTAAGTCCAAAATATCTATACGGATACTAGCTTTGATTGTATCCATATTTTGATCATTCTTGAATTTTACACCACTATGATTATTTTTGAGGTATTTTTGGACATGGATAAAACAAAGTACGAATCCTTAATCCTTAATCCTTGTCATTTTGTTTCACCGGATTCGTTTCTTTAAAATATTTTTCATCATCCTCGATCTTAAATGATGATATTATTGAATATCTTTAGCTTTGTAGTGCAAAGATGAATGATTTCGATAAATATCTTTGGCCGTAGTGCAAAGATGAGCAGTGTTTAGATGACCATGACCAATGATGAATATCTTTGGCACGTAGTGCAAAGATGAATATTTGATTCCGGATATATATTGATTGATGTTACGAGGATAAAAGATAGACGATGAACTTTTAAATTCATACATAGAAGATAGTAGTTTGCATTCTCTACTTAACTCTTCTAATGAATTATTTTTTCCATTGCGAATATTGATTTAAAACTTGTTGTCTATTGTATTCTATTAGATTTTTCTCTGTTGAAGACTAACGATAATTTGTTGTATATTATCTTAGTCATAATATTCTTCTTGGGCTAGTTGAGCTCACCCTTTTCCTTTTTGTTCCATTTTTCTTCTCAAGAGGGAGAATATAAGCGAGTGCAGTCGGGGTATGGAATGAAGGTTCTAGAGAGAGTTGTTTAGTAGTCCTCACCATTTTTGTAAAATAATGTATCAATAAATGTGATGAGGATTTATTTGAGTATAAATATTGTCTAGAAGATAATATTTGTATTCAAACTCACATTTTCTTCGTTGTAATAATAAAGTTGTAGTTATTTACGTACCATGTATTGATAACTCGAAATGGGTGATGTATACCTATTTTGGGGGCGTCACAGCTAGGACCACCGGAGTTTATTGGAGAGCCAAAACCAATTAAGGCGGAAGCATGGATAAAGCAGATAACCAAGATATTTGATGTCGTGGGATGCTCCGAGGAACAAAAGGTTCCCTTCGCCACCTTTATGTTGCGTGAAGAGGCAGATTACTGGTGGGAATCTATAAAATGTACCCAGCCTGACACACTCAAGATGTCTTGGGAGAAGTTCCAAGTGCTGTTCAACGACAAGTACTTTCCCAAAAGTATTCGTCACATGAAGGAGGTGGAGTTTATCAAGTTGGAACAAAACAATATGATCGTGTCGCAATACAAGCAATCAAACCATTAAAATCAATCACTGTCGTCTCAAGCCATAAAGCTATTCATTTATTGAAAAACGAATGTCAAGCTTTCTTAGCTCATGTCACGGAGTTAAACAAAAATACATCAGTTTTGAATGATATTTCTATTGTTAATAAATTTCCTGACATATTCCCTGAAGAACTTCCTGGCCTACGCCCAGAGCGTGAAATTGAATTTTGTATTGACCTTGAACCCGGTACAAAACCCCTTTCCAAAGTCCCATATCGAATGGCTCCTATTGAACTTCAGGAGTTAAAGACCCAACTACATGGTTTCATTCGTCCTAGTACGTCTCTTTGGGGTGCTCATTTTCTATTCGTGAAGAAGAAAGATGGGAGTATGCGACTTTGTATTGATTATCGAGAGTTCAATCATGTCACCATCAAAAATAGGTACCCATTGCCACGTATTGATGACCTGTTTGACAAGTTGCAAGGCGCTAAATTCTTTTCAAAGATTGAACTTTGTCCGGATATCATTAGTTAAATATTAGAACTGACGACATTTCAAAGACGGCTTTCAAAACTTGGTACGGGCATTATGAATTCCTAGTCATGTCTTTTGGATTGACTAATGCTCCTACTACCTTCATGGACATGATGAACCGTGTATTCAACGAATATTTGGATCACTTTGTAGTCGTCTTTATTGATGACATCCTCATTTATTCCAAAAGTCATGAAGATCATGAGCAACACTTGAGGCTGATACTCCAAAAGCTTCGTGAAAACAAGCTTTATGCCAAGTTGAAGAAATGTGAGTTCTGGCTTGAGGAAGTAGTATTCCTTGGGCACGTAGTATCAAGTCATGGAATATCTGTTGACTCGGCAAAGATTGAAGCTATTCAAAGTTGGGAACAACCTAAATCGATGGATCAAAATCGTAGCTTTCTCGGCTTAGCTGGTTATTATCGGAGATTCGTAGAAGGGTTTTCTCGAATCGCTACTCCATTAACTCAGTTGACTCGGAAAGATATAAAATTCGGTTAGAGTGAGGAATGTGAGAAGAGTTTTCAAGAACTCAAGAGGAGACTCATTTCAGCACCTGTTCTGACAATACCATCTGGCTTGGAGGGATTTGTCATCTACAGTGATGCTTTGGGCAAAGGGTTAGGATGTGTTCTCATACAACATTGGAAAGTCATAGCCTATGCCTCTCGACAACTCAAAGAATATGAGAGGAATTATCCTACTCATGATCTAGAGTTGGCAGTAGTCATTTTTGCACTAAAGATTTGGAGGCATTACCTATATGGAGAGAATGTGGATATCTATACGGATCATAAAAGCCTTAAAAATTTCTTCACTCAAAAGGAACTCAACATGCGATAACGAAGTTGGCTTGAACTGTTCAAAGATTATGATCATGCCATTCAATACCATCCTGGAAAAACGAACGTGGTAGCTGACGCATTGAGTAGAAGATCATATGCAGGTACGAGTGCGATATTGTCAACGCAAAGGCCCATCTTGTATGACTTGCAAAGGATGGAGATAGAGTTAAAGACTCCAGGGACCCATGTGATGATGGCGAATATACGAGTAGAACAGACTTTAATCGATAAAGTTAAAGCTGCTCAAGCTACAGACCTGGAGGTGATGCGTATGAGGAAGAAAGTGCAAGAAGGTGTTATGCCAAAAGCAAGAATCGATGAAGAAGGAATACTTCGAGTCAACTCCAGACTTTGTGTTCCTAACGACCTTGATTTAAAGTATAAAATCATGATGGAGGCGCATAACACACCGTTTGCAATCCATCTTGGGAGTACAAAAATGTATCGTGATCTTCGACATACATTTTGGTGGAGAAATATGAAGAGAGAGATCGCGGAGTTTAGCTCAAGGTGTCTAACTTGTCAACGAGTCAAGGCGGAGCATCAAGTACCAAAGGGTCCATTGCAACCATTTGAAATTCCAGAATGGAAGTAGGAGCACATTACCATGGATTTTATTACCGATCTTCCCAAGGTTTCTCAAGGCATAGATGCAATTTGGGTCATTGTTGATAGATTGACCAAGTCTATGACACCCCCAAATCCCGGTACTTCATTACCTCAAGATTTGGTGTTCACGTAATCAAAACATTCATATCTAGCTACCCAATTATAATAAATTGAATAATAAAAACCTGCTCATACAGGATTGCTGTAATAAAAACATTATCTTCCAGGTTCTCTAACCTTTAATACAATCATTCAAATGCGAAAATTAAATCATTACATCACATCATTATTAAAAGTCTATCATCATAACGATAAAACAAAATTACAAGTCTTCATTACTTGTACATTTTTCCCTTTCTTTTGCTAGTTGTAGGTTTATCTACCTTCTCATTCATAGCTGCAATAAATGTATAAATATGCAAGAGTGAGCAAATAAAGCTCACTTGAATAAGAAAAAATATCTTTACATCATTTGCCAAATAATAGGCTCAATAGAACTGAATGATATGTTCTATTAACATTAAAACATTTGCCAATTCATAGGCTCAATAGAACTGAATAACTTGTTCTATTAACATTCGTAAATATATTACTGAGGATCAAATGACCACGAATTATGTCCACAGTTATAAGTAATCTTTCAACTTTAACTTTAACAGTCTTATGACTATAACGACTCCACGTACTTTGAGGGTTCAATCCTTCGTACAATGTATTGTGCACAACCATTTCAACGCTAAGCGTAAACCCCTAAACATAAGGTTGTTCATCTCAGTATTTAGAGTATAAGTGCGCACCAAAGAAAGTTTGGTTTGGATAAGCTTTCAAGGGTAATTGAAGTTTAGTGATCATCAACTAGGGAACTAGTAGAATCCATAATGCTTGATAACACAACAGTTGTTTAATAATAACATAACTTAGAACATTTGAGAATCATAAATGAACTGATTCTACATATCTAACTCATGCTTGAAATAACTATAGAGCATAAGTATTCAATAGAATGAATAAAATGGTTAACCTTTGCTTGAACAAAGAAAATAAGCTAGGTTCAAGTTTTATAATATTATAAATGAAATTCTCGAACTTTAAGAAACTTGCTTAATCAGAAACAAGTTAGAATGAATCAATCAATTGAGAATTTCCAATAACACTAGAGTTTGAGTTTGCTCAAATGGATTTTAGGAATAATTTACTTATTCAATAACAGTTGAGATAAAAACTTGCTCAATCAAAAGTATGCATTTATAATAATAAAACTAACTCAACGAAAATGTAGAGTTATAAAACTTGCACAATGAAATAAACGAACTAGCTCAACGAAAGTGTAGAGTTAGAAAACTTGCCTTGAGCGTAAGCTTTAAAATTAAACTCACGATCACCTACACATAATTTTAGAACCACAATACCTATTAGACATGCTAACATATCATAACATGTTCATTACCATTCACATTTCAGAAACTCTAAGTGTTTTACTTCACAACACTTGTCTAACTTTCATTATGTATACTAAATTACCACATAACGCGTTTTTGATTTACTAATCATTTTTGCAACTTTGATCATACTAACCACAACTCACTATGTTATGTTAACCTTAACATTACACATTTAACATGCTAACATAATTTCAGACCATACTAGGATGTTTCCCCAAGTCTCGTAATATAATGTAAGTCGAATCTCAAACCAGTAGTATGGGTAACAAATTGCATTACAACAAAGGCTTGGGACCGACGCAATTTTCCATTTTTTCCTTGGCATCTACAAGTAAAATTGCGTGTTAAGTGTTCGATTGACGCGAGAAGGCTATGAACAAAGAGTGAACTTTAGCCCAACAAACACAAATTTCACCCAATAAACAAAGAATATTAACACGTAAAATAAATATACAACTATCATAAACATGATTGCTCACATTTACAACCAATTAGAACAATTTAACACTAACTAAAACCATTTTAATTTCTCAAAACTCATGTTTTTTCATAAAAACTCAATTTTCTTGACATTCGTTCTAGAAATCATCACTGTAAATTCATTAGTTGGCCAAATCACCTCATTCAAGTTACGTTAGGATCTCATAGAACTAACATATACAAGCTTCAATTTACACTTTCACATACTAATTAGCCACTAGAATTGATACTTTTCATGAACATATGAAAAATATATATATACAACCATGTACTGTCGAAAATTTCTTCTACTGACAAATGAAATTAGCATGCAATTGTTGTTTAAATATAATCTCTATCATCATATACACACATAATCAAAAGTAATCTATTATAAAGCAACAATTCAAAATATGAAATTCACAGAACATGCAATTTTGCCGTAAAACCCATATATGCATATATATATATATAATACTAATTGCTGGAAATTCGTAACTCCCTCTCAATCTTTTCTGAAGCTCTCAAACTCTCTCTTTTCACAACTTTTAACAAACTAGTTTATCAAACTTGTAAAAGAAAACTAAAACAAAAAAATAAAACTAATATAATATAATAATAAAGCCGATAACTTAATACTACTAATTATAAAATCAACTAACGTATATAATATAAATATTATATTTATTATTTATATTATTTATTCTATTTATTTTATTAAATGAAAACTAGAAATCTCAAAAGCCATAAGGCTTGTTTGGCAAAAACTCTTTAAATATTAAAGAATTAATATATTAAGCCTTGTTTTGTTAAAACTAAATTAAAACTACTTTAATTTATTTTAATAACTCCTTATAAAATAGTTATTTGTCACACTATATTAATCAAGCTTTCATATTTAATTTTAATTAATGCAAATCACAATTAATTAAATAAATCCTTTAATCACATAACACAATATAAATAATTAATCATTATATTGAAATATCAATATAATAATCATTTCCTTAATTCATCAATTATTTATTTAACAAATAATTCTCCAAATAATATTAAATCAATTAAACAAATATTCATTTACCGATAATCACATCTATTAAATATTTATATAACTCAATAAATATTTAATATTACATTTAAATTTTCTGGAATGTTACATCATTCCCTCCTTAAAAGGATTTTATCCTCAGAATCACAATTCAAACAATCAAATCGTCACATTCTTCCCTACTTACAAAGATTCTGTCCCCGAATCAAAGACATAGATTAAACAAATAACTCTTCAGGTAACTTTTTATCATTTCAGTTTTGAGTTTCCACGTTGCCTCTTCGACATTGTGGTTTCTCCATATCACCTTTACAGAAGGTATCACTTTATTTCTGAGCACTTGTTCTTTCATGTTGACTATCTGGATAGGAACTTCGTCATAAGACAAATCTTTATCGAATTGCAATGGTTTGTACTCGATCACGCGTGCAGAATCGGGTTTATACTATCGAATATCAAATGTGAAAAACATTATGAATGTTTTCCAATTCTAGGTAGAGCTACCTCATAAGCCACTTCCCCCACTCTTCGTAGAGTATCTCAAACGGTCCAATAAATCTTGGTGAGCTTTCCTTTCTTGCCAAAACGAATTTTCCCTTCCAAGGAGAAACTTTTAGGAAAATAAAATTTCCTACTTCAATTTCGATTCCGCCAATGTTGATCGGCAAGATACTTTTCGCTGGCTTCGGTCTTGGGTCTACCAATCTTGTCCTCGATGAGTTTGACAACTTCAACAGCTTTGTTGTACCAGCCACGATCCTAACGATTGGCGCTCATCGACTTTCATCCCAAAGACAAAGGAGTTCGCACTTTCTTGCCGCATAATGCCTCGTAAGGTGGCATGTCGATGCTCGTGTGGTAACTATTGTTGTAGGCAAATTCAACCAACGGTAAATGTTCATCCTAGCTTCCTTTGAAATCCATGATGCATTCTCTCATCATATCTTCCAACAATTGGATTGTTCGTTCACTTTGTCCGTCGGTTTACGGGTGATATGTTGTACTCATTCGCAACTGTGTTCCCATACATTCTTGTAGTCACTTCCAGAAGTTTGATGTGAACCTTGGATCTCTATCTGACACAATTGACACTGGAACTCCATGTCTTGACATGATCTCTTTAATGTACAGTTTCGCTAGCTGATCAAGATTAAATCTAATCTTTATTGGCAAAAAGTGTGAAAATTTTGTCAATCTGTCCACTATTACCCATATCGCATCTTATCCTTTCTGAGTCATTGGAAGTCCTACCACAAAATCCATTGTGATATGCTCCCATTTCCATTCCGGTATTTCCAACGGTTGAAGTAACCCGCTTGGTCGTTGATGTTCATCTTTCACTTTCTGACACGTCAAGAATTTTGCAACGCATTCTGCAACGTCTCTTTTCATATTCAGCCTCCAAAAATGTCACCACAAATCTCGATACATCTTTGTAGTTTCTAGATGAATCGAATATCTTGTGGTGTGTGCTTTGGTCAAGATTTTGTCTTTAAGCTCTGGTACTGCTGGAACCCAAATTCTTTCCACGAATCATTGTAGTTCTTCGGTATCGATCTTGTATTTTACATCACTACCGTCAAACACTTTCTCTTTGATTGTTTCGCATTGTTTATATTGTAGTTGAGCATTCTTCACTTTGTCCACCAAAGTTGGACTAACATCTATCTGGAATAGTCGTTCATCAGATTCCTTTGGAAATTTGATTTCCAACTCTAGCTTTGTCATTGCTGAAATAAGCTCCTCCTGAGTAGTTATTAGCATCAACTTCTCCCAACCTTTCCTTCTTAAAGCATCTGCAACCACATTCTCTTTGCCCGGGTGATAAAAGATCTCACAAATGTAATCCTTTATCAATTCCATCCATCTTCTTTGTCGCATATTCAGGTCCTTCTGTGTGAAAATATACTTCAGACTTTTATAATCTCTGTAGATTTCACAGTTCTCTCCATAGAGATAGTGTCTCCATATCTTGAGAGCAAACACTACTGCAGCCAATTCCAAATCATGAGTCGGATAATCTTTCTCATAATCCTTCAGTTGTCTTGATGTATACGCAATTACTTTGTCGTTCTGCATAAGAACACATCCCAACCCTTTATGTGAGGCATCACTATACACCACAAAGTTACCTGTACTATCTGGTAATGACAACACAGGTGCCATACTTAATTTCTTCTTCAAATCTTGGAAACTTTCTTCACATTTCTTCGTCCAAACAAATTTCACTGTTTTCCTAGTCAAATTTGTTAATGGAGTGGTTATCTTAGAAAAATCTTGAATAAATCATCTATAATAACCGGCCAATCCCAAGAAACTCCTCACTTCCGACGGTTTTCTTGGTTGTTCCTAATTTATTACAGCTTCCACTTTTGATGGATCCATGGAAATCCCATCTTTGTAAATCACGTGTCCAAGAAATTACACACGGTCTAGCCAAAATTCGAATTTAGAGAATTTCGCGTACAAATTTTCCTTTCTTAGTGTTTCGAATGTCAAACGTAAGTGTTCCACGTGTTTTTCTTAAGTTTTGGAATACACCAGAATGTCGTCGATGAATACCACTACAAACTTGTCTAAGAATGGTTTAAACACCCTATTCATCAAATCCATGAATGCAGCAGGTGCATTGGTTAAACCAAAAGACATCACCAGAAACTCGTAATGTCCATACCGAGTTCTGAATGTCGTTCGAGATACATCCTCCTTCCTCACTTTCAATTGGTGATACCCACTTCTCAAATCTATGTTCGAAAAGTATTTAACACCCTTCAACTAGTCAAACAAGTCATCTATTCTTGGTAATGGATATTTGTTTTTAATAGTGACTTTGTTTAATTCTCTATAATCAATGCAAAGACGCATTAAACCATCCTTCTTCTTCACGAATAATACTGGCTCTCCCCACGGTGAAACGCTTGGTTGAATATACTTCTTGTCTAATAATTCTTGCAACTGTACCATCAGTTCCTTCATTTCTGATGGAGCCATTATGTACGGGGCCTTCGATATCGGTGCTGTCCCCGGCACTAAGTCAATCACGAACTCAATCTCTCTGTCAGGTGGAAGTCCTGGCAAATCCTCTGGAAACACATCCTCAAATTCCCTCACCACGGGTATCTCTTCCAGTTTCACATTCTTTTTCTAAGTATCGACTATGTAAGCTAAATAGCCCACACAGCCTTGACTCAACAATTTCTTGGCCTGCATAATCGTCAGACATTTCATTTGTCTAGGCGATTTGCTACCATAGAATACTACCTTTGACGGAGTCATAAGGTTTATACATTTCTTTTGGCAATCAATTACCGCTCCATATTTGAACAGTCAATCCATTCCCAAAATTACATCAAATTCTACAAGTCTAATCGGAATCAAATCTACCATTAGAATATTCTCCTTAATGTTCACCCTACAGTTCTTGTATAAGAATCTAACATGGATTATCTCTTTATTCGCAATTTCTATGTTCAAAGGGAAATTCAGTTCTTCTCTAGGCAATTCTAACTTCTTAGCAAATTCATTAGAGATAAACGAGTAAGTAGCACCCGAATCAAATAATACATAAGCATCAATATCATTGATTGGGATAATACCTGACACGACATCTTTTGATTGCACAACATCTTGCACAGTCACGTTGAAGGTTCTAGCCGTGGGTTTGTTTGATGTTGTACCTCCATTGTTACGTCCATTGCTTCTGGTTGTCACTCCATCCTTCTTCTTAGGGCATTCACGAGCAAAGTGATCCTTGGATCCGCACGTGAAGCACACATTCTTCTTAGGTTGTGTGCAATTTGGGGCGATGTGACCCTCCTGGCCACAATTGAAGCATACTCGTTTCCCCATCAAGCACGCACCCTTGTGAAACTTCTCGCATGTAGCACAAGCTTCAAACTTTTTATTCTGCTGGTTTCCCTGCTGGTTTCCAGCACCCGCATTTCCATTCCACTTCCTCTTCAAGTTGTTGTTGTTATTTCCACCACTACCACCTCCATTCTTAATTTCCACCTCATTCTTCTTCTTTTTCTTCTTCTGTTCCTGATTGAACTTTGTCACTACCTCGCCTCCACCATCAGCTAGTATTGCTTTCTCCATCACTGCTGCGAAAGTCTTCAATTGAAATAGGGAAACCTAACTGTACAACCAGGGCTTCAGTCCCTATTCAAACCTCTTCGCCTTGCGTTCGTCCGTGCTAACTTGATAAGGCACAAACCTCGCCAACTCGTCGAATTTAGCGACATACTCAGATATCGTCATCGTTCCCTGCCCCAGTTCCAGAAATTGTACTTCCAGCTGACCCTTCGAACTCTCGAGAAAATAGGTCTCAAAGAATATCTCCTTAAACCTATATCAGGTCATCATTCCTGGTCCTTCTCGAGTTTTATTGGCCTGCCACCAATAACTAGCTTCTGCTTTCAACATGAATGTTGCGAAAGTAGTCTTCTGATCATCTCCTACCCTAGCAACATCGAACACCTTTTTTATCTCCATAATCCAAGTCTGTGCCTCAACTGGATTCACTGACCCAAGAAATTCAGGTGGTCCAACCGCCTTGAACTCCTTAAATGTTGTTCCTTGGTTCTGTGATTGATTCTACAACGCTCCTGTCAGTAACGTCACTAATTATTGAACTGGGTTAGCATCAACATTGTTGTTATTGTTGGTTCCTTCGTTGGTTCTCTGTCGTGGTGGTTGACGTCTGGGAGGCATTTTTTGTTTAAAAATACACCCATTAGATTATTACTCAACTCTTTTAAGTAATTTCTACTTAACTTGCTTCCACAAAAGAAATAACCACAAATCACATAACACTTTGAATAAAATAACAACTTTTATTTATTCATAACCTCTTTGAAAACATAAAACAATAGCATTATTGCTATTTACATTACTTCCTGAACTACAAAAGTTTCAAGACAACATCATCCTCATATCCCATAGGTTTCATAACACTTGGGATTTACAATTTATTTAACATTTTATTCATCGTACAACAACTACGATGTTTTACTAAGATACTGCTTAGCCTTACTATGTTCTTCCTCCATGACTCGGAACATTGTTCTGCGATCTAATACGTACGATGGCATCGTCTCGAACTGAATAGGATATCCCATGACTCGATCTTGAGCTCGATTAACCATGGAGTTGAATACTCTATTCATCTCTTCCATCTTCATTCTCTTTGCCTGTGCATCTTTTACTACTATCCAGGCTCGTTGAAACATTACCTCATATGCGTCCTCAGCTCTTGTCCTCTTCGTAGCTTCTTCCCTTAGCTTATTCTTCAGTTCAGTGACCACTTCAATCAGTTGTTCTTTTTCTCCTTCAGTATGTACTAGTTTCTCCTTGACATTTATTAGTCGTTCTTCCCGATCCTGGATCTCACCGTCTTTTTGTGTCATTGCAATCTGTTGTTCAGCTACTATTTTTTGCAATTCCTCGACTGTATCCTAAAGTTCCACGTTATGGTCGTAGACTTCATCGTATATCTCGAAAGCAAATTCATCGAGGTTAGTGGAGTCTCCTCCTCCTCGCCCTCATCATCCTCATCCTCCCGTGGAAACTCAACAGATCCTCCTCATCCGCCTCCACATCATCATCCTAATCTTCAACCATCGTGACCAACCAGGTGACTCCGTGGCGAGAGTTGTTCCCAAATAACCTGAATGTCTCGAGGCTCCTCCTCTATAGGCATCTGAGGTCTATCCTCCCTAGCCTGACTGGATTCTCAGACATTAGTCATCTTGACAACAAAATTTTAAGTTTCAATTATTAATCATTACTACTCGACACTCACGAGCACATAAGTATAAACACACAATCACATAAGTGTTTTATTATTTCTTCCTTAAAACTCGATAGGTGTTAATCACCACTATCTTTTCAAAGGTTACTTCCTAAGGCTTTTTCCCACCTAAGGTTCATAACCTAAAGCTTTGATACCAACTTGTGACACCCCCAAATCCCGGTACTTCATTACCTCAAGATTTGGTGTTCACGTAATCAAAACATTCATATCTAGGTACCCAATTATAATAAATTGAATAATAAAAACCTGCCCATATAGGATTGCTTTAATAAAAACATTAGCTCTCAGGTTCTCTAACCTTTAATACAATCATTCAAGTGCGAAAATTAAATCATTACATCACATCATTATTAAAAGTCTATCATCATAACGATAAAACAAAATTACAAGTCTTCATTACTTGTACATTTTTCCCTTTCCTTTGCTAGTTGTAGGTTTATCTTCTTTCTCATTCATAGCTGTAATAAATGTATAAATATGCAAGAGTGAGCAAACAAAGATCACTTGAATAAGAATAAATATCTTTACATCATTTGCCAAATAATATGCTCAATAGAATTGAATGATATGTTCTATTAACATTATAACTTTTGCCAATTTATAGGCTCAATAGAACTGAATGACTTATTCTATTAACATTCTTAAATATATTACTGAGGGTCAAATGACCACGAACCATGTCCACAGTTATAAGTAATCTTTCAAATTTAACTTTAACAGTCTTATGACTATAAGGACTCCACGTACTTCGGGGGATCAATCCTTCGTACAATGAATTGTGCACAACCATTTCAACGCTAAGCGTAAACCCCTAAACATAGGGTTGTTCATCTCAGTATTTAGAGTATAAGTCTGCACCAAAGAAAGTTTGGTTTGGATAAGCTTTCAAGGGTAATTGAAGTTTAATGATCATCAACTAGGGAACTAGTTGAATCCACAATGCTTGATAACACAACAATTGTTTAATAATAACATAACTTAGAACATTTGAGAATCATAAATGAACTGATTCTACATATCTAACTCATGCTTGAAATAACTATAGAGCATAAGTATTCAATAGAATGAATAAAATGGTTAACCTTTGCTTGAACAGTAAAATAAGCTAGGTTCAAGTTTTATAATATTATAAATGAAATTCCTGAACTTTAAGAAACTTGCTTAACTGTAAACAAGTTAGAATGAATCAATCAATTGAGAATTTCCAATAACACTAGAGTTTGAGTTTGCTCAAATGGATTTTAGGAACAAATTACTTATTCAATAACAATTGAGATAAAAACTTGCTCAATCAAAAGTATGCATTTATAATAATAGAACTAACTCAACGAAAATGTAGAGTTAGAAAACTTACACAATGTAATAAACGAACTAGCTCAACGAAAGTGTAGAGTTAGAAAACTTGCCTTGAGCGTAAGCTATAAAATTAAACTCACGACCACCAACACATAATTTTAGAACCACAATATGTGACGCCCGCAAAACAGGTATACATCACCTATTCTGAGTCGCCAAATACATGATACAGAATACAAATACAACTTAATTATACAACTGCTGTGCAAAGTACGACAAAACATAAGCTGTGAGTTTTAATACAAATATTGTCGTCTAGACAATATACAAACTCAAATTCAATATTATTACATTTATTTTCCCACTATTTCACTGAATAGTGAGGACTACTAATGCTATCATCCGTCCGTCACTCCGCTCCCCGACTAGTCCCTCGCCATACGCTCATTTTCTGAAGAGAACAATGAAAGTAAAAGGGTGAGCTCAACTAGCCCAGTAGGAAATATTATGACTAAGATAATGCATAATATATTATCGTTAGCCTTCAACAGTGTTAAACTGATATAATATAACAACCATCAAGTTTAACTGCAGCGGAACAAGCAATCCATTAAAAGAGTCATGTAGAGAATAAAATCTACTATCTTTTATGATTTAAAAGGTTTTTCATCACTTTTATCGCTAGGACTCAGCTTAATAAATAATCCACATCATCGAATCACCCCTGCACTACGGCCAAAGATATTCTTTAGTCTCACGACCACAATTATCCAAGCACTATGGGACAAGAATATTTGTGTATTCATTAATGGTCTTGATCATGCCAACAACTGTCCATCAATGCACTACGGGCCAATGAGGACTTTTACCACATCATTTGTAACATTACGGTCATGATTACACCGAATAATCCCTGGTCATAATCATACCAAGTCCATCTATGCACTACAGGCCACAAATGACTTTAAAAAAAATATATAAACATGAGGATGATGACAATGATATAAGAATTCAATAAAACAAGTTCAAGAATTAATTTATACAGGAACTAATAATGTCCAAATTGTCAACATGATACTGGTTTGTAGAGTAAAATTCAAGAATGCTCAGAAGAATATTTCCATGAAAAGATATTGGATGAAGCGCAAATATCAAGGATATTCCACTAATTTCATGGAGTATAGAAGTCAAAACTTTAGCCAACTGAGTATAACAATGAATGGAATAACAAAAGAAATCACCAAACATGCGATAGACCGCATATGCAAAGTTATTCCAATGTAATAATAAATAACGGAATCAGTCCCGCAGAAAATGCATGCATGTATGTGATATTCCAATGTAATAATAAAGATTTTAATCAAGTCCGGCCAGAAACGCATGCATACATATATTCCAATGTAGAATAATAAAGATTTAACCAGTCCGCAGTAGAAACGCATGCATGTGATGTTCCAATAGAATGATAAATAATGGAACTAGGTCCCAAGAAACGCATGTATATGATGTTCCAATGAATGATAAAGAATGAAATAATGTAAGAATTTCACCAAGTATAAGGTAGCCCACAGATACAAAGTTATTCCAATAGAATAATAAAGAATGGAATAATAGTTTCTCTTCATGGATAAGAAAAAAATAATAATACTCCCTACCTTGGAAAAAACCGGATACTAGAATAGTGAGGTAGCAGTACTTCTTCTTCTTCTCTCTCTCTATAATTTCTCTCTATAATAATCGCTCTAAAGCTTTTGTGAATTGGTGAGAAATGAATGAAGAATGAGCTTCTATTTATAGGAAAATATAGTTTCGATAATTGCAGACGCTTTTGGGGCTCAAAAAAAACAAAGATAATACCTCCAACTTTTCTTTCATTTTTAATTTAGTCCCGCAAGTATTATCAAACTTGTACCACCTCCCCCTAATAGTAAATAATGTGAATCAATAGTTCAATCATGTGAATCAATAGTATAATCATGTGAAAAATACGAATTACAAAGATAAGACTCCATCTATACCTCCATTTTTAACTTAGTTATGCAAGTATTATCAATCTTGCACCAACTCCCCTAATAGTAAATAATGTGATTCAATAGTACACACATGTGAACAAATAGTTATATAAGTATGTTAATTAGTAGCAATTAATATCTCATTTATCCGATAAATTACCCGATTTATCAATATAACCCCTAGACATCAATTATCATCGGAATAGATGTCGATTTCCACTAACACTAATAATCCCAACATAATGGAACTATCAAAATTCATTTTAATCAACACAACTTATTAATCATTAATATTATAACTCATAATATTTAACAACCGTGTCTTTCCCAGAAAGAGGGGCTTTCCGATAAGGATTTCTCCTTATCATGCCAAATTAGGTGACCAAACCTCTCCTCGATGTAACTTCTAGACATCATCAATATTGCAAATAAATAATAATAATAACTTTTTCGCCTCAATTATTAATTTAATAATATAAAATATTATGCAAATGATACCGTGACAATAATAATCAATCAATAATACGAGAGATATGATGCAACAATTATCAGTAGCAATAATCGAGTATAACCGAGTGACTTCACACGTAAGCATCAATAATCAATACCGTGCCTACTATGCAACCACGCCAGACATCGCACTTTTAACACCGGTGTTTCAACAGCTAACGTAAACTTCCGCCGTTATTTTCATAAAAAAGTATTTTTGTCGCTTTCTCAATCCGACAATAATTCCGCTGTGGGGGTCCACCAATGATTGTGCATTGTATTTAATATTCTCTCGTTAAAACGAATATTCCCCACCAATCAATATTATATAACAACTTACGTACTTTTGCAAAATTTGTAAATATTACCCACAACTATAACATTATATCAAATCCACACCATAATATTCAAAAATATATTTCGAGAAAATTTAATCTTTATTCAAAAAGTCAGGGTCTTACAACCTCCCTTCTTATGAAATTTTGTCCTCAAAATTAGGTGCGTGCACTGGTATGTCAAGAGGTAAGGATATCTTGATTTCATCTCAAATTCTAACTCCCAGGTCATTTCTTCCACATCGTGGTTTCTCCACAAAACTTTGACTTGAGGTATAACCTTGGAGCGTAGAATATGATCCTTTTTTTCCAAGATTTTAATATGTAACTCTTCATACGTTAAATCTTCCTCTATCTCATTTGGTTCTAATTTAATAATGTGGTTCGGGTCTTTCACATATTTACGTAACATAGATATGTGCAAAATATTATGAACATGAGACATACATGGCGGTAAAGCGAGTCTATACGCCACGCTCCTACTCGACGAGAGGATTAAAATGGGCCAATGAATCGAGGGTTCGAGCTTTCCTCTCTTTCCAAATCTCGTAACTCCTTCCATGGAGCAACACGTAATAACACATGATCTCCAATATCGAATTCCACGCCCTTTCGATGAAGATCAAGATAACTCTTTTGTCGATCTTGTGAGGTTTTTATACGCTGTCGGATCGTTTGAATCTTTTTCCGTAGTCATACGCACTCAACTCCGTCCCCAACAACGTTGCTTCACCCACCTCATCCCAAAGATACCGAGAACGACACTTTCTTCCATACAACGCCTCAAATGGAGCCATGCCAATACTTGCTTGATAACTGTTGTTGTAGGAAAACTCCACCAATGGTAGGAACTTATCCCAACTTCCTGTGTCAAGGACATAGAGTCTTAATAGATCTTCAAGAGTTTGAATGGTCCTCTCCGACTGTCCATCCGTCTGAGGATGATATGCCGAAAGCTAAATCGTAAACTGCGCTCATAGCTTTTTGCAACTAACCCAAAATCTTGAAGTAAATCTGGTCTCGATCGTAAACTATGGATACCGGCATACCATGCGCCTTACAATCTCGCTTTATGTACATACGAGCAAGACGCTCAAGTGTATAAGTTTCTCGATAGGTAGGAAATGAGCGCACTTGGTCAATCTATCAACAATGACCCAAATTGCATCTATGCCTTGAGAAACCTTGGGAAGACTAGTAACGAAATCCATGGTAATGTGTTCCCACTTCCATTCTGGAATTTCAAGTGGTTACAATGGACCTTTTGGTACTTGATGCTCCGCCTTGACTCGCTGACAAGTTAAACACCTTGAGATAAATTCGCTATCTCTCTCATATATTTCTCCACCAAAATATATGTCAAGATCACGATACATTTTGGTACTCCTGTGATGGATTGCAAACGGTGTGTTGTGCGCCCCATCATGATTTTATACTTTAAATCGTGGTTGTTAGAACATAAAGTCCGAGTTAACTCAAGTATTCCTTCTTCATCGATTCTTACTTCCTATAGCACCTTCTTGTACTTTCTTCCTCATACGATCACCTCCAGTGTCCGTAGCTTGAGCAAATTTTAACTTTATCGATTAAAGTCTGCCTCTACTCAGATATTCTCCATCATCACATGGGTCCCTCGAGTCTTTATCTCTAACTCCATCCTTTGCAAGTCATACAAAATGGGCCTTTATATGACAATATTACACTCATACCCAGAGATATGATCTTCTACTCAACAAGATCACCTACTACGTTCGCTTTTCCAGGATGGTATTAAATAGTATGATCATAATCTTTCAACAGTTCGAGCCAACATCGTTGCCGCATGTTGAATTCCTTTTGAGTGAAGAAATATTTGAGGCTTTTATGATCCGTATAGATCTTCACTTTCTCCCCATACAGGTAATGCCTCCAAATTTTAAGCGCAAAAACGACAGCTGCCAACTCTAGATCATGAGTAGAATAATTCCTCTCATATTCTTTGAGTTGCCGTGAGGCATAGGCTATGACTTTCCCATGTTGCATGAGAACATATCCTAACCCTTTTCCCGAAGCATCACTGTAGATGACAATTCCCTCCGAGCTAGATGGTATTGTCGTAACAAAATAAATGAGTCTCCTCTTGAGTTCTTGAAAACTCTTCTCACATTCCATGCTCCAACCGAATTTTGTATCTTTTTGAGTCAGCTGAGTTACTGGAGTAGCGATTCGAGAAAACCCTTCTACGAATCTCCGATAATAACCAGCTAAGCCGAGAAAGCTACGTACTTTGGTCACTAATTTAGGTTGCTCCCAACATTGAATTTCATCAATCTTTGCCGGGTCAACAGATATCCCATGATTTGATATCACGTGCCCAAGGAATGCAACTTCCTCAAGCTAGAACTCGCATTTCTTCAACTTGGCATATAGCTTGTTTTCACGAAGCTTTTGGAGTATCAGCCTCAAGTGTTGCTCATGATCTTAACGGCTTTTGGAATATATGAGGATGTCATCAATAAAGACGACCACAAAATGATCCAAATATTCCTCAATACTTGGTTCATCATATCCACGAAGGCGTAAGGAGCATTAGTCAATCCAAAGGACATGACTAGGAATTCATAATGCCCGCATCGAAGTTCGAAAGTCGCCTTTGAATGTCATCGGCTCTAATCTTCAATTGATGATATCCTAAAGGAAGATCAATCTTTGAAAAGAATTTGGCGCCTTTACAACCGGGTCAAACAGTCATCAATACGCGGGTAATGGGTACCTATTTTTGATGGTGACATGATTCAACTCCCGATAATCAATACAAAGTCGCATACTCCCATCTTTCTTCTTTACGAATAGAACAGAGCACCCCAAGGAGACGTACTTAGGACGAATGAAACCAATGTCTAACAATTCCTGCAACTAGGTCTTTAACTCCTGAAGTTCAATAGGAGCCATTCGATATAGGTCTTTGAAATTGGGTTTTGTACTAGGTTCAAGGTCGATACAAAATTTAATTTCACGCTCTGGGGGTAGGCCAGGAAGTTCTTCGGGTCAGGAAATTTATTAACAATAGAAATATCATTCAAAACTGACGTATTTTTGTTTAGATTCGTGACATGAGCAAAGAAAGCTTGACATCCATTTTTCAATAAACGAATAGCTTTATGGCTTGAAATGACATTGATTGATTTTAATGGTTTAGTTGTTTGAATTCGCATAATAGGTTGGTTAGGAATATGAAAATTAACACCCTTACGAAAACAGTCAATTTTTGCATGATTAGTAGTTAACCAATCAATCCCTAGAATCACGTCAAATGCAAGTATTTTCAAAGAAATAAGATTGACAGGTAATGTGAGGGTACCAATTTGAACCAAACAAGACTTATAAATAGTGGATGTAATGAAGGTTTCTCCCAACGGAGTTTCAACAGATAAGTCAAAGTCTAATTTCTCCGGAGTCAAATTTAATCGTTGAGCGCAAGTAGGAGAAATAAGAGAATGTGTAGAACCGGTATCAAATAAGGTATAGACTTCGCTAGAGTTTATGATAAGCTTACCCGTGATGACCTCGTTCGTTCCTTTTTCTCGGAGGTCACAACAAATGCTCTCCTTGCACCACCGGGCATTGACTTTTCTCGGGACGGCCTTTGGTGCCTCCATCCTAGTCGAACTTGTCTTCTGTGAACGACAAAATTGGGCTAGGTGACCTTCTCTTCCACAATTATAACACGCTTTGATGGCATCACGCAGCTTGACCGATATATCCCTCCCTCCGCATTTGAAGCATATGATAGGTGGTCGTTTCTCCTTCCTTAACCACGGTTCTTTGGTGTTGACGCCTTTCCATCATTGTTGAATCTCCTTTTCTTGAAATATCCATTTTACCGCTCTTGCCATTATTACCACCAAGTGGTTACCATTTTTTCGCATGTTGATTCCTCCACGCTTGTTGTCACCGCTCACGACCGATATCACCGGTATTTTCATGTCGCCACCGCTTTCTCTTGGTTATGCGTTAACTCGCTATCGCTACTTCCAATAATCGAGCCCTATTTACAACATCCGAGTACAAACACGCTTTATGAGAAATAAGATATCGACGTATCTCCTGCTTCAAACCTCTTAAAACATTCGTGTCATTCTCTCCTCATTATCGACCAAATGGATGCAAACCGGATAACTCCGCAAATTTAGCCTCAGATCATGACACCTGGCCATATTGTTTTTGCTCCAACTTGATAAACTCCACCTCTTTATATGACGAATACTTTCGGAAAGTACTTGTCGTTGAATAGCTCTTGAACTTCTCCCAAGACATCTTGAAAAGGCCAGTCGGTACGCTTTTACGATTCCCACCAAGAATCGCCTTTCTCACGCAACATGAAGGTGGCGAAGGAACCTTTTGCTCCTTCTGAGCATCCCAAGACATCAAATATCTTGGTAATCTGCTTTATCCACGCTTCCGCCTTAAGTGGTTTTGGCTCTCCAATAAACTCGAGTGGTCCCAGCTCTTTGAACTGTTTAGCGATGACCGTTCGAGAGTTTCCAGTGTTTCCACCTGCATTTTGAACAGGAGCAATTCTCGCCTGATGTTGCATGAATTGCATAAATCGTCTGAACATTCCAGCGTTCATTATTTGGTCAATGTTGTTGTTTGTATGAGGATTGTCGCCTTCCTGATGCACATTATTCTGATTGTTGATCTGTGGAGACTCAACAGTCTCTTGTGCCCCATTGCTATTCTCAATATTCTCGGATGCCATTTTTAAATACTTCCACAAAACAAGGGTTAATTGACATACAACATATTATCTCTATACTCTGACCAATCAATTCAATACCAAAAAAAAATTTAGGTCGGTCATACTAGTGAAGGAATTCCCCGTCTCTCCCCTCCTAGTTCTAGTTTCACATCTTAGCCAGAGATCATATCCCTAAGCTTTGATACTAACCGTGATGCCCCCAAAATAGGTATACATCACCTATTCTCGAGTCGCCAAATATATTGTATGTAATACAAATATAACTTAATTATACAACCGCCATGAAAAAGTACGACAAAACATAAGTCGTTAGTTTTAATACAAATATTGTCGCCTAGACAATATACAAACTCAAATTCAATATTATTACATTTATTTTCCCACTATTTCACCGAATAGTGAGGACTACTAATGCTATCATTTGGTCCGCTACCCGCTCCCCGACTAGTCCCTCACATTACGCTCTCATTTCCTCAAGAGAACAATGAAAGTAAAAGGGTGAGCTCAACTAGCCCAAGAGAGAAATATTATGACTAAGATAATGCGTAATATATTATCGTTAGCCTTCAACAAAGTTAAACCGATATAATATAACAACAATCAAGTTTAATCAGAAGCGAACAAACAATCCATTAAAAGAGTCAAGAGAGAATAAAATCTACTATCTTTTATGATTTAAAAGGTTTTTCATCACTTTTATCATTGGACTCAAATTTTAATAAATAATCCACATCATCGAATCACCCCGCATTACTACTACCAAGGATATTCTTTAGTATCACGACCACAATTATCCATGCACCACGGGCCAAGAATATTTGTGTATTCATTAATGGTCATGATCATGCCAACAACTCGTCCATCAATGCACTACGGGCCAACGAGGACTTTTTACCACATCATTTGTAACATTACTACCATGATTACAATCAATAATCCTCGGTCATAATCATACCAAGTCCATCTATTCACTACAGTGCCACATGTATGACTTTCAAAAAAATATAAACATGAGGATGATGACAATGATATAAGAATTCAATAAAAAAAGTTCAAGAATTAATTTATACAGAACTAATAATGTCCAAATTGTCAACATGATATCGCTTTGTAGAGTAAAAATTCAAGAATGCTCGTAAGAATATTTCCATGAAAAGATATCGATGAAGCGCAAATATCAAGGATATTCCACTAATTTCATGGAGTATAGAAGTCAAAACTTTAACCAACCGAGTATAACAAAGAATGGAATAACAAAAGAAATCACCAGTGCATTCGATAGATCAAGACAGCAAAAGTTATTCCAATGTAATAATAAATAAATAATGAGGTCCCACAAAACGCACGCATGCATGTGATATTCCAATGTAATAATAAAGATTTTAATCAAAGTCCGGCCAGAAAACGCATGAATACGATATTCCAATGTAATAATAAAGATTTTAACCAGTCCGCGTGAGAACGCATGCATGTGATGTTCCAATGTAATGATAAATAATGGAACTAGGTCCCACAAAACGCATGCATATGATGTTCCAACAGAATGATAAAGAATGGAATAACAGAAGAATTTCACCAAGTATAAGGTAGCCCGCGTATACAGGTTATTCCAATAGAATAATAAAGAATGGAATAATAGAAGTTCTCTTCATGGATAAGAAAAAAATAATACTCCCTACCTTGGAAAAACTGGATACTAGAATAGTGAGGTAGCAGACTTCTCTTCTTCTTTCTCTCTATAATTTCTCTCTATAATAATCGCTCTAAAGCTTTTGTGAATTGGTGAGAAATGAATGAAGAATGAGCTTCTATTCATAGGAAAATATAGTTTCGATAATTGCACGTTTTGGGGCTCGAAAAATTACAGTACAATACCTCCAACTTTTCTTTCATTTTTAATTTAGTCCTGCAAGTATTATCAAACTTGTACCACCTCCCCTAATAGTAAATAATGTGAATCAATAGTTCAATCATGTGAATCAATAGTATAATCATGTGAAAAATATGAATTACAGTATAGTACCTCCATCTATACCTCCATTTTTAACTTAGTCATGCAAGTATTATCAATCTTGCACCAACTCCCCTAATAGTAAATAATGTGATTCAATAGTATACATATGTGAACAAATAGCTATATAAGTATGTGAATTAGTAGCAATTAATTGCTCATTTATCTGATAAATTACCCAATTTATCAATATAATCCCTAGACATCAATTATCATCAGAATAGATGTCGATTTCCACTAACACTAATAATCCCAACACAATGGAACTATCAAAATACATTTTTAATCAACATAACTTATTCATCATTAATATTATAACTCACAATATTTAACAACCAGTCGCTCCTGTGAAAGAGGGGCTTCCGATAAGGATTTCTCCTTATCATGCCGCAATTAGGTGACCAAACCTCTCCTCGATGTAACTTCTAGACATCATCAATATTGAAAATAATAATATGAATAACTTTGTCATCTCAATTATTGATTTAATAATATAAAATATTATGCAAATGATATCGCGACAATAATTGAATCAATAATATGAGAGATATGATGCAAAAATTATCAGTGAGTAATAATTGAGTATAACCGAGTGACTTCTCACGTAAGCATCAATAATCAATACCGTGTGCTATATGCAACCACGCCAGACATCGTATTTTTTTAACACCGGGTGTTTCAACAGCTAATCTGTAAAACTTCCGCCATTATTTTCATAAAGTATTTTTTGTCGCTTTCTCAATCCGACAATAATTCCGCTTGTGGGGTCCACCAATGATTGTGTCGTTGTATTTAATATTCCCTCGTTAAAACGAATATACCCCACCAATCGAATATTATATAACAACTTCATGTATTTTGCAAAATTTGTAAATATTACTCACAACTATAACATTATATCAAATCCACACCATAATATTCAAAAATATATTTCGAGAAAATTTAATCTTTATTCAAAAAGTTGGGGTCTTACACAATACCTATTAGACATGCTAACATATCATAACATGTTCATTACCATTCACATTTCAGAAACTCTAAGTGTTTTACTTCACAACACTTGTCTAACTTTCATTAATTACCACATAACGCATTTTTCGATTTACTAATCATTTTTGCAACTTTGATCATACTAACCACAACTCACTATGTTATGTTAACCTTAACATTACACATTTAACATGCTAACATAATTTCAGACCATGCTAGGATGTTTCCCCCAAGTCTGCTGTAATAGCAGAAGTCTAAATCTCAAACCAGGGTATGGCGCAGCTGTGCCATACAAAGGCTTTGGGACCAAATAATACTAACATACGCCCTTTTGCCTTGGCACCAGGTAGCAATTGCTGCTTTGTTCGACATGCGCAGAGAAAGCTATGAACAGTAGCCGACTTTAGCCTAACAAACACAAATTTCATCCAATAAACAGTAATATTAACACGTAAAATAAATATACAACTATCATAAACATGATTGCTCTCATTTACAACTAATTAGAACAATTTAACACTAACTAAAACTATTTTAATTTCTCAAAACTCATGTTTTTCATAAAAACTCAATTTTCTTGACATTCGTTCTAGAAATCATCACTGTGAATTTATTAGTTGGCCAAATCACCTCATTCAAGTTACGTTATGTTCGTATCTCATAGAACTAACATATACAAGCTTCAATTTACACTTTCACATACTAATTAGCCACTAGAATTGATACTTTTAATGAATATATGAAATATATATATATATATACAACCATATACTGTCGAAAATTTCTTCTACTGACAAATGAAATTAGCATGCAATTGTTGTTTAAACATAATCTCTATCATCATATACACACATAATCACAAGTAATCCATTGTAAAGCAACAATTCAAAATATGAAATTCACAGAACATGCAATTTTGTCTTAAAACCCATATATGCATATATATATATATAATACTAATGTTGTGTACAAATATCTTGAAGTTGCTTGCAATCTTTGTTAACTCACTGAAATTGCTGGAAATTCGTAACTCTCTCTCAATCTTCTCTGAAGCTCTCAAACTCTCTCTTCTCAAAGCTTTAGCAAACTAGTTTATGCGTTAAAGAAAACTAAACTGATATGCGTACTAATATAATACAAAACTGATAACTTAATACTACTAATTGCAAAATCAGTTACTAACGTATATAATATAAATATTATATTTAATATTTTAATTTTATTATTTATATTATTTATTCTATTTATTTTATTAAATAAAAACTAGAAATCTCAAAAGCCATAAGGCTTGTTTGGCAAAAACTCTTTAAATATTAAAGAATTAATATATTAAGCCTTGTTTGTTAAAACTAAATTAAAACTACTTTAATTTATTTTAATAACTCCTTACAATATAGTTATTTGTCACACTATATTAATCAAGCTTTCATATTTAATTTTAATTAATGAAAATCATAATTAATTAAATAAATCCTTTAATCACATAACACAATATAAATAATTTATCATTAAATTGAAATATCAATATAATAATCATTTCCTTAATTCATCAATTATTTATTTAACAAATAATTCTCCAAATAATATTAAATCAATTAAAAAAATATTCATTTACCGATAATCACATTCATTAAATATTTATATAACTCAATAAATATTTAATATTACATTTAAAATTTCTGGAATGTTACAAAGTCTGCTCATTTCTTACCTATACGAGAAACTTATACAATTGAACGTCTTGCTCGTATGTACATAAACGAGATTGTAAGACTGCATGTTATGCTAGTATCCATAGTTTTTGATCGAGACCCACGATTCACTTCATGATTTTGGGTTAGTTTGCAGAAAGCTATGGGCACAAATTTACGATTTAGCTCGGCATATCATCCTCAGACGGACGGGCAGTCGGAGAGGACTATTCAAACTCTTGAAGATTTATTAAGACTCTGTGTCCTTGACTTCAAGGGAAGTTAGGACAAGTTCTTACCATTGTTGGAGTTTTCCTACAACAACAGTTATCAAGCAAGTATTGGCATGGCTCCATTCGAGGCGTCGTATGGAAGAAAATGTCGTTCTCCAGTATGTTGGGATGAGGTGGGTGAAGCAACGTTGTTTGGACCGGAATTGGTACGTATGACTACTAAAAAGATTCAAATGATCTGGCAACGTATAAAAACCTCACAAGATCGACAAAAGAGTTATGCTGATCTTCATCGAAAGGACGTGGAATTCGATATTGGAGATCATGTGTTGTTACGTATTGCTCCATGGAAGGGAGTTACGAGATTTGGAAGGAGAGAAAAGCTCAATCCTCGATTCATTGGCCCATTTGAAATCCTTGACCGAATAGGAACTATAGCCTATAAACTCGCTTTACCGCCGAGTATGTCTCGTGTTCATAACGTTTTTCACATATCCATGTTACGTAAATATGTGGAAGACCCAAACCACATTACTGAGTTAGAACCGGACGAAATAGCGGAAGATTTAATGTATGAGGAGGTTCATGTTAAAATCTTGGATAAGAAGGAACATATTCTACGCTCCAAGGTTATACCTCAAGTCAAAGTTTTGTGGAGAAACCACGATGTTGAGGAAATGACCTAGGAGTTAGAATCTGAAATGAAATCAAGGTATCTTTACCTCTTCGACATACCAGGTACGTACCTTAATTTCGAGGGCAAAATTTCATAAGAAGTGGAGGTTGTAAGACCCTAACTTTTATGAATAAAGATGAATTTTCTATAAATATTATTTTTGAATATTAAGGAGTAATTTGATATAATGTTATAGTTGTGGGTAATATTTATAAATTTTGCAAAGTACGCAAGTTGTTATATAATATTCGATTGGTCGGGGAATATTCATTTTAACAGGGAATATTCGTACCACGACACAATCATTGGTGGACCCCACAAACGGAATTATTGTCGGATTGAGAAAACGATAAAAATATCTTTTTATGTAAATAACGGCGGAAGTTTTACCGTTACCTATTGAAACACCCGGTGTTAAAAGTACAGTAATACACGTAGTTGCATAGTAGCACACGGTATTGATCATTGATGCTTACGTGAGAAGTCACTCAGTTTTGTTCAATTATTGCTACAGTAATTGTTGCATAGTATCTCACGTTATTTGATTCAATTATTGTCGATATTTTATATATTATTAAATCAATAATTGAGATAACAGAGTTATTAATATTATTATTTGCAATATTGACAATGTCTAGAAGTTCTGTCAAGGAGAGGTTTGGTCACCTAATTGCGCGCTAATAGGGAGAAATCCTTATTGGAAAGCCCCCTCTTTCCTGGGAATGACCTGGTTGTTAAATATTGCGAATTATAATAATGATGATAGATGTTGTTAAAAATATTGAGGGGATTTTTATGAAGTATTTAATGTAAATTTTGCTTATTTTATGGACCCCCATTTACCCATTTTTCAAAATAATCGGTAGAAAGTTATTTTAAGAGGTAGGGGCCATGGGTGGGGCCCACGTGTGTAACAAAGTCTTTGGAGGAGGGGATTATTTGGTTTGTCACGGGAATGAATGTAATGGAAGGAATGGCAGGTAATGTTTTTTATATATATATATATGTTTTGAAAAAGTTGCCAGAGGTATACAAAATGGATTCATGGGGGATCACCCCGTGACTTATTTAAGCTCGTGTTATATATATATATATATATATATATATATATATATATATATATTTTATTTAAAAGTTTTTGTTTTATTAGAATATTTTATTGCATAGTAAAATCAAAATTTTCAAACGAATTCAAATTGATTCTTCGTCTCAAGTGAACCTCATGTACCTTTGTCTTCCAAATAGTATCCTTTCCGTTCTCCTATAAATAGGATGCTTAATTAGAATTGAAAATCATTCCAGAATCAGAGAATTCTTCTTCTATAATATTGAGCGTATTTTTTTAGAGTTTTAGAAAGCTTTGAGCGTGAAAAACAATGAAAGTTTTCTTCAAGAATATCTCCGCTATACCAGTTGGAATACTCTTCTTTTCAAGGTAAGGGATGTTATTTTTATTCAATATTCGCTTGAAATAATATTTTCTTCTATACTCTGTAGTATGTAAATAATATTATTTCGTTTTAGATTTCGAAGTCTATACTTATTTGGTTAAAGTTTTGGCTTCTATACTCCATGAAATTAGTAGAATATCCTTCATATTTGCATTTCATCCAGTATCTTTTCATGGAAATATTATTCTGAGCATTTTTGATAAATTTGAACTTTTTCATGCCGGAGTACTATTCACGGGATTACTAGAATTACTATTCACAGGGAACTATTCACTCAAGTACCATTCTCCCGGGGTACTATTCATGATAAAAATTGATTCGTTATCGGTTCAAATTATTTTTGGTACAATATTATTCTTGAATTTTACTCCACAAAGTAGTATCATGTTGAGAATTTGGACGTTATTATTTTATTGAATTCTTATATCATTGTCAGCATCCTCATGTTTATATTATGTTGAAAGTCATATGTGGCCTGTAGTGCATAGATGGACTTGGTATGATTATGTCAATGGATTATTCGGTATAATCATGACCGTAATGATACAAATGATGTGGTAAAAGTCCTCATTGGCCCGTAGTGCATTGATGAACAGTTGTTGGCATGATCATGACCATTGATAAATACACAAATATCCTTGGCCCGTAGTGCATGGATAATTTTTGGTCGTGATACTAATGAATATCCGTGGTCGTAGTGCAGGGATGATGTGGATTATTTATTAAGCTGAGTCTCAGCGATAAAAGTGATGAAAAACCTTTTAAATCATAGAAGATAGTAGATTTTATTCTCTACTTGACTCTTCTAATGGATTGTTTGTTCACCGCAGCTTAAACTTGATGTTTGTTATATTTTATCAGTTTAACACTGTTGAAGGCTAACGATAAATTATTCTGCATTATCTTAGTCATAATATTTCTTACTGGGCTAGTTGAGCTCACCTTTTTGCTTTCATTGGTCTCTTCAGGAAAGGAGAACGTAGTCGGGGCTAGTCGGGGAACGGAGTGACGGTCCAGATGATAGCATTAGTAATCCTCACTATTCTATGAAATAGTGTGATAATAAATATAATGAGGACTCTATTTGAGAGTGGATATTGTCTAGAAGGCAATATTCTTGTTTAAACTCTCAGTTATGTTTTGTCGTATTTTACACGACAGTTGTATTATTAAGTTATATTTGAATTCTGTGCCATGTATTTGGCGACTCAAGATGGGTGATGTTTACCTATTTTTGGGGCGTCACATCACCCATTATGAGTCACCAAATATATGGTACAGAAACAAATACAACTTCATTAATACAATTGTCGTGCAAAATATGACTACACATATAATGTGAGTTTAAATATAAATATTATCTTATAGACAGTATTCAATCTCAAAAGGAGGCCTCATTACAATTATTGATACACAATTTTACAAAAATAGTGAGGACTGCTAAACAACTTTTTAGAACCATCACTCCATACCCCGACTAGTTCCTGCTATATTCTCACCTCCTGAGAAGAAAAATGGAACAAAAAGGAAAAGGGTGAGCTCAACTAGCCTAGTAAAGAATATTATGACTAAGATAATGAACAACAAATTATCATTAGCCTTCAACAAATCAGATAAAATATAATGGACAACTAGTTTTAAATCAATATTCGCAGCGGAAATGACAATTCATTAGAAGAGTTAAGTAGAGAATGAAATCTACTACCATCTATGAATTTAAAAGTCCATCATCAATATTTTATCCCTGTGACATCAATCAATATATATCTTGCATCAAATATTCATCTTTGCACTATGGGCCAAAGATATTCATTTGTATCACCAGTTGGTCATGTTCATCTCAACACCTGTTCATCTTTGCACTACGGGCCAAAGATATTCATTAGGTAATTATTCATCTTTGTACTACAAGCCAAAGATATAAAGTAATATCATAATTTAGGACTGAGGATGACGAAAAATATGTTAAAGAAAATGAATCCAGTGAGATAAAAGATCAAAGATTAGGGATTCGTACTTTAGTTTATCCAAGTTCAAAAATACTCCAAAATAAACCATAGTGGAGTAGAATTCAAGAATGAAAATCAAAACATGGATAAAATCAAAGATAGTAACCATAATAGACAACTTGGACAAAGAAAAATAAATTTCATTTTTTCTGTGAATAGTGTCATATTCGTGAATAATGTCGTATACGTGAATAGTAACCCCGACACAACAGGTAGAAATTCCATAATAAAATTCATATCAATATTTCGGCATAATGATATTGAAGAAAATAATATCATTTAAGAAGAAAATAACATCCCTTACATCAAAAGAACAATACTTCTAACTGGAATATCGGATGTAATGCCGAAGGAAACTTGCACTGATTAACAACTCTCAAAGTATCTAAATACTCACAAAATACGCTTGATAATATAGAGAGATAGAGAGAAAAAACTTGTTTCTGGTGTAATTTTCAATTCTATCTAAGCACCCTATTTATAGGAAAATGCTAGAACGCTAAAGGAGACTAAATTAATAAAATATTCATTTCCAAAATTTTCAAGCACGCCACTTTTGATCAGATTTCAGCACACCACAGTGGGGCCCGCCAAAACCAGCCAATTCCATATCAACCAAAAGTGGGTTCCACCCATGTTTTAAATAAAAACATTTATTTCTGAAACTTCAATAATTCATAATAAATAGCCCTTTTATCAGAAAAATACGAATTTTATATCCATTCCATAGGAAATCGAATTCTCTACAACTTTGTTGATTTAAGGTTTTCCAAATTCAAAACGAAAAATAAATATTTCCTATCCATCATTTATATCCACATAAAATTAATATTTCCTTATCATATAAATCAATAATTAATTATTCACAAATAATATTACAGAATCACAATTATGACAACCAGGACGTTCCCATAAAAGATGGGGCTTTCCGATAAGGATTTCTCCTTATTGGCGCGCAATTAGGTGACCAAACCTCTTTCCTAGACAGAACTTCCTTAGACATTGTCAATAATGCTATCTAATAATATTATTCAAATAATATGAATTATTGATCTGATAATGGGAAATACTGTGCAGTGACAATTATTGAAACAATAATAAATATAAAATATCAACGCAGCAATTACTAAATCAATAAAGTAAAATATTGAACAGTAATTAGTGTAAAAATTATTGAGTAGTGTCTTCTTACGTAAGAATAAATAATTCAAAAATACTGTGCAATATAGTGTAATCACTATGCGTGCAACCACGCCAGACATCAGTATTTTAACCACTCGTGGTATTCTAACAAAGGTTAATTGCAGTAACAACTACGCCATTATTTATAAAAACTCAAACTTGTCGTTTTTTTTATCCGACCGTTTTCCGTTATGGGGCCCACAATTGGATGGACCATCGTACGAATATTCCTCGACAACAAGAATATTCCACGACCAAATGAATATTCCTCGACAACAATGAATATTTTATAACCACTTGCTTATTTTGCAAAATTTGCATATTTCACCCATAACCAAAGCATTATATCAAATTAACACCTTATTATTTCCAGATAATGAATAGAGGAAATTCAATTTTATTTATTAAAAAGTTGGGGTCTTACAACCTCCCTTTATTATAAAATTTCATCTTCGAAATTGACGTATGTACCTGGTGTTTCGAAAAGGTGAGGATACCTCGCTTTCATTACTGATTTCAACTCCCAGGTCATTTCTTCAATAGCATGGTTTCTCCACAAAACCTTAACTTGTGGTATAACCTTGGTGCGTAGGACATGCTCTTTCATATCCAAGATCTTAACAGGTACATCCTCGTACGTTAAATCTTTGGCTATCTTGTCTGGTTCTAACTCAATAATGTGGTTCGGGTCTTTCACAAATTTACAAAGCATAGATATGTGAAAAACATTATGAGCACGAGACATGCTTGGAGGTAATGCGAGTCTATAGGCCACATTTCCTATTCGGTCAAGAATCTCAAATTGACCAACAAATCTTGGATTAAGCTTTCCTCTCTTCGTAAATCTTGTAACTCCCTTCCATGGAACAATACGTAACAATACATGATCCCCAATATTAAATTCCACGTCCTTTCGATAAAGATCCGCATAACTCTTTTGTCGAACATGTGCCATTTGTATACGTTGTCGAATTTTTTGGATCTTTTCTGTAGTTATGTGTACCAATCTCACAATCTCATTCATGTACATACGAGTAAGACGTTCAAGGGAATAAGTCTCCCATATAGGCAAAAAATGAGCAGACTTGGTTAATCTATCAACAATAACCCAAATCACATCTATGCCTTGAGAAACCTTGGGAAGACCCGTAACGAAATCCATAGTAATGTGTTTCCACTTCCATTTCGAAATCTCAAGTGGTTGCAATGGACCCTTTGGCACTTAATGTTTCGCCTTTACATGTTGACAAGTTAAAAACCTCGAGATAAACTCTGCGATCTCTCTCTTCATATTGTTCCACCAAAATGTATATCGAAGATCATGATACATTTTGGTACTACCAGGATGGATTGCAAATGGTGTGTTGTGTGCCTCCATCATGATTCTATGTTTCAAGTCAGAATCATTAGGAACACAAAGTCTGGAGTTGACTCAAAGTATTCTTTTTTCATCGATTCTTGCTTTTGGAATAACACCTTCTTACACTTTCTTCTTCATACGCATCAACTCTAGGTCCGTAGCTTGAGCAGCTTTAACTTTATCAATTAAAGTCGGTTCTACTCGTATGCTTGATATCATCACGTGGGTATTTGGAGCCTTTAACTCTATCTCCATCCTTTGCAAGTCATACAAAATGGGCCTTTCTGTTAACAACATTACACTCGTACCCGCATATGATCTTCTACTCAATGCGTCAGCTACCACATTTGCTTTTTCAGGATGATATTGAATGGTATGGTGGTAATCTTTTAACAACTCGAGCCAACGTCGTTTTCGCATGTTGAGTTCCTTTTGGGTGAATAAATATTTGAGGCTTTTATGATCTGTATAGATCTCCACTTTCTCCTCATACGGGTAGTGTCTCCAGATTGTGAATGCGAAAATGACTGCTGCTAACTCCAGATCATGAGTAGGATAATTCCTCTCATATTCTCTGAGTTATCGCGAGGCATAGGCTATGACTTTCCCGTGTTGCATGAGAACACATCCTAACCCTTTGCCTGAAGCATCGCTGTAGATAACAAATCCATCCGAACCAGATGGTATTGTCAGAATAGGTGCCAAAATGAGTCTCCTCTTGAACTCTTGGAAACTTTTCTCGCATTCCTCGCTCCATACGGATTTTGTATCTTTCTGAGTCAGTTGAGTTAACGGAGTAGCGATTCTAGAAAATCCTTCCACAAATCTTCGATAATAACCAATTAAGCCCGAAAGCTACGTGCGATCCAACGACTTGGTTGCTCCCTAACTTTATATTGCTTCAATCATCGTCGGGTCAACAGATACTCTATGTTTTGACACCACGTACCCAAGGAATGCTACTTCCTCAAGCCAGAACTCGCATTTCTTTAGCTTTGCATATAGCTTATTATTACGAAGCCTTTGAAGTACCAGCTTCAAATGGCGCTCATGATCTTCATGACTTTTGGAATAAATGAGGATGTCTTCAATAAAGACAACAATGAATTGATCCAAATATTCTTTGAACACACGGTTCATCATATCCATGAAAGCAGCAAGAGCATTAGTCAATCCAAAAGACATGACTAAGAATTCATAATGCCTGTACCGAGTTCTGAAAGCAGTCTTTGGAATATCCTTAGTTTTAATCTTCAGCTGATGATATCCAGAACGAAGATCGATCTTTGAAAAGAAATTTACTCCTTGCAACTGGTCGAATAGGTCATCAGTGTGAGGTAGCGGATACCTATTCTTGATGGTGAAATGATTCAATTCCCGGTAGTCAATACAAAGTTGCATACTCACATCTTTCTTCTTTACGAATAAAATAGGAGCACCCCAAGGAGATGTATTGGGAAGAATGAAACTGATGTCTAACAACTCCTGTAGTTGGACCTTCAACTCCTGAAGTTCAATAGGAGCCATTCGATATGGGGTTTTAGAAATAGGCTTTGTACCAGGTTCAAGGTCAATAAAGATTTCAGCTTCACGTTCTGGGGGTAGACCAGGAAGTTCTTCAGGAAATACGTCAGGAAATTCACTAGCAACAGAAATATTATTCAAATCTGACGTGTTTTTGTGTCAAGTCCATGACATTGGCTGAGAAATCTTGACATCCGTTTTTCAATAAACGAATGACTTTATGGCTTGATATGACAGTGATTGACTTTAGAGGTTTGGTTGCTTGAATTCGTATAACAGGTTAGTTAGGAATATGAAAACTAACAACCTTACAAAAATAATCAATTTTAGTATGATGAGTGGTTAACCAATCAATCCCTAAAATCACATCAAATGCAAGTATTTTCAACGAAATAAGATCAGAAGGTAATGTGATGGTTCCAACTTTAATCAAACAAGATTTATAAACAGTAGATGTAATGAAAGTTTCTCCTAACGGAGTCTCAACAGATAAGTCAAAGTCTAATTTCTCCGGAGTCAAGTTCAAATGTTGAGCACAAGCAGGAGAGATAAAAGAATGGGTAGAACCGGTATCTAATAAGGTATAAACTTCGCCAGAGCTTATGATTAGCTTACCCGTGATCACCTCGTTCAGATTCCTCGCGTTTTGGGCCGTCACGACAAACGCCCTTCCAGGAACCACCGACTTTGACTTGTCCGGGACAGCCTTTGGAGTCACCATCCCCATTGAACTTGGTTTCGCAACAAGATAATCTCTAGCTATATGACATTCCTTTCCACAATTATAACATACCTTGGATTGTTGTGGGCAGTTTGGGCTGATATGTCCCTCTTTCCCACATTTATAACAAACGACCGGTGCTCGTTCTCTTCCCCTAGAAATAGCTGATGTTTGTGCTGACGTCTTCACGTTATCAATGTTGTACCTTCTCTTTTTGAAATCTCCCCCAGACTCGCTTCTTCTACCATCATGGCCACGATTACCACCAGAGTGGTTACCGCTTTTGTCCGAATGTTTTCCTCCCCGCTGGTTGTCATTTCTCCGATGACTACTACCACCGGTATAACCGTGGTTGTTGTCCCTCGGTTGAACATACTCATTATCTCTCTCTAATAATTGAGCCCTATTTACAACATCTGAATATAAAGAAAATTTATGAGAAATAAGATATTGCTGAATCTCGGGTTTTAGACCTCTCAGAAACATCCGTGTCATTCGTTCCTCATTCTCTACCAAATGAGGTACAAACCTGGATAACTCTGTGAACTTCGCCTCGTACTAAGACACAGTCATGTTTTTTTAATCTAGTTTGATAAACTCTACCTCCTTCATATGACGAATACTTTCAGTCATTGAATAGTTTCTGAAACGTTTTCCAAGACATGTTGAGTGTGGCAGGCTGGGTACACTTCTCAGATTTCCACCAGTAATCTGCCTCACTGCGGAACATAAAGGTGGCGAATGGAACCTTCTATTCCTCCGTGCATCCCAAGACATCGAATATCTTGGTAATTTGCTTGACCCACATTTCCGCCTTAATCGGATCTGGCTTTCCCACAAATTCTGGTGGTCCCAACTCTTTGAACTGCTTAGCTGTGACAAGCTATCATTTCCACCCGTATTTTGTACATGAGTCTCCCTCGTCTGATTTTGCATGAACTGCAAAAATCTTCTAAACATCCCACCATTCATCATTTGTTCGGTAGTGTTGTTTACAGGAGGAATATTGCCTTCCTGTTGCACGTTCCCCTGAGGTGGTGATTAAATGTGTCTCCACGGTTTCATTCACTCCATTGTTAATATTTCCAACTGCTATTCTTAAATACTGCCACAAAACAAGGGTTAATTAACATATCACACATTATCCATATGCTCCGACTGACCAACCAAATAAGCTTAGGTAGGACACACTAACGAAGGATTACTCGTCTCTCCCCTCCTAGTTCTATTCCCCGATCTCCGCCAGAGACCATATCCCTAAGCTCTGATACCAACTGTGATGGTCCCAAAATAGGTATACATCACCCATTATGAGTCACCAAATACATGGTATAGAAACAAATACAACTTCATTAATACAATTATCGTGCAAAATACGACAACACATATACTGTTAGTTTAAATACAAATATTGTCTTATAGATAGTATTCAAACTCAAAAGGAGTCCTCATTACAATTATTGATACAGTATTTTACAAAAATAGTGAGGACTGCTAAACAACTTTCTAGAACCATAACCCCATACCCCGGCTAGTTCCTGCTATATTCTCACCTCCTGAGAAGAAAAATGGAACAAAAAGGAAAAGGGTGAGCTTAACTAGCCTAGTAAAGAATATTATGACTAAGATAATGAACAACAAATTATCGTTAGCCTTCAACAAATTAGATAAAATATAATGGACAACCAGTTTTAGATCAATATTCGCAGCGAAAATAACAATTCATTAGAAGAGTTAAGTAGATAATGAAATCTACTATCATCTATGAATTTAAAAGTCCATCATCAATATTTTATCCCTGTAACATCAATCAATATATATCTTGCATCAAATATTCATCTTTGCACTACGGGCCAAAGATATTCATTTGTTTCACCAGTTGGTCATGTTCATCTCAACACCTGATCATCTTTGCACTACGGGCCAAAGATATTCATTAGGTAATCATTCATCTTTGCACTACAAGCCTAAGATATAAAGTAATATCATCATTTAGGACTGAGGATGATGAAAATTATCTTAAAGAAAATGAATCCAGTGAGATAAAAGATCAAAGATTAGAGATTCGTACTTTAGTTTATCCAAGTTCAAAAATACTCCAAAATAAACCATAGTGGAGTAAAATTCAAGAATGAAGATCAAAACACGAATACAATCAAAGATAATAACCATAATAGACAACTTAGACAAAGAAAAGAAAGTTTCTTTTTTTCTATGAATAGTGTTGTATTCGTGAATAGTGCCGTATACGTGAATAGTAATCCCGACACAAAAAGGTGGAAATTCCACAATAAAATTTATATCAATATTTTGACATAATGATATTGAAGAAATTAACACCCCTTACATTAAAAGAACAGTACTTCTGACTAGAATATCGGATGTAATGCCAAAGAAAACTTGCACTGATTAGCAAATCTCAAAATATCTAAATACTCACAAAATACGCTCGATAATATAGAGAGAGAAAAAACTTGTTTCTAGTGTAATTTTCAATTATAACTAAGCACCCTATTTATAGGAAAATGTTAGAACGTCAAAGAAGACTAAATTAATAAAATATTAATTTTCAAAATTTTCAAGCACGCCATTTTTGATCAGATTTCAGCACACCACAGTGGGGCCCACCAAAACCAGTCAATTCCACACCAATCAATAGTGGGTTCCACCCATGTTTTAAATAAAAATATTTATTTCTGAAATTTCAATAATTCATAATAAATAGCCCTTTTATCAGAAAAATACGAATTTTATGTCCATTCCATAGGAAATCGAATTCTCTACAACTTTGCAGACTTAAGCTTTTCCAAATTCCAAACAAAAAATGACTGAAATCCACATACGGATGATTTTTAATACCTCCATTCCAATGAAATACTGATAAAATACCTCAGCATTAATTCCTTCATTTATATCCACACAAAAAAATATATTTCCCTATCCATCATTTATATTCACATAAAATAAATATTTTCTTATCATATAAATCAATAATTAATTATTCACAAATAATATTACAGAATCACAATTATGACAACCAGGTCGTTCCCAGGAAAGAGAGGGCTTTCCGATAAGGATTTCTCCTTATTGGCGCGCAATTAGGTGACCAAACCCCTTTTCTAGACAAAACTTCCTTAGACATTGTCAATAATGTTATCTAATAATATTATTCAAATAATATGAATTATTGATCTGATAATGGGAAATACTGTGCAGTGACAATTATTGAAATAACAATAATATAAAATATCAACGTAGCGATTATTGAATCAATAAAATAAAATATTGAACAGTAATTACTGTAACAATTATTAAGTAGTGCCTTCTTACTTAAGAATCAATAATTCAAAAATATTGTGCAATACTGTGTGCTACTGTGGAACCACGCGTATTATTGTATTTTAATCAACGGATATTCAAACAGTGTTAATGGTAACAACTACGCCGTTATTTATAAAAACTCAAACTTGTCATTTTCATTATCCGACCGTTCTTCGTTATGGGGCCGTCGTACGAATATTCCCCGACAACAAGAATATTCCACGACCAAACGAATATTCCCCGACAACAATGAATATTTTATAACCACTTGCTTATTTTATAAAATTTGCACATTTCACCCATAACCAAAGCATTATATCAAATTAACACCTTATTATTTCAAGATAATGAATAGAGGAAATTTAATTTTATTTATTAAAAAGTTGGGGTCTTACACTAGTTGAGACTGAAGATTGGACAAAGGAATATTCAAATAATGGAAGATATGCGTGAGAAGTAGACCAAAACCAAGACAATTTTTTTGAAAACAGTATTCAAACGAAGACAGCAAGAAGTAAGCCAGATTGTAGGGCATGCATTCATTTAACAGACTTTTGATAATTTCCAGATCAAAGGGTAACATTTTTCGATCATCTCGTACATGCATAAAATTTTTTCTTAAAATTTTGCCTAAAAACTAGCACTCAGCAGTTAAAAATTTCAGACCAACTTTGCATGGATAGTCAAATAAAAGAGCTGGTACTAGTTGATCAGTTACAATAGATAAATTAAACTTGAATAACATGCATTCTTCTACAGATATTCCGGATGGATGAAGATATGAATCAATCCTAGGCAATTCAAGAGTGGAAGGATGCAACTGAAGGGCATGAATAAGAAATAATTTATCTATGATGTAAGTTTGTCCTTGGATGCAAGTGGTAATGGTCTTTAATAAACCATATGAGTCATGTGAAAACTCCATATGAGCGTAAAATTCTGCTACACGAATAGGATAAATAGATTTATCATAGAAGGAAACCAAACATTCCCACCCAACATTTTTGAAAATATCAAACAGTTTTGGAAAGCTGTGAAATGTGATGACATTTCCCGGACACAGGTTATGTCTCATACACCGATATTTTGACTGGGCAGAAGGAGTAGTAAGATGAGGGACAACATTGGAGAATTGCAACTCCGAATTGAGAGGAAGAGTTTTTCTTTTAGAAGAAAATAAGTAAGACATGATAAATATGGATGCAAGAAATATAGGGGAAAATATTAAGCTGAAGAGAGAAGTTATATAGAGACGCAACATTTTTTGAAAGAGCTTATACATATAGGTAGAGAAAAGAGGGATGATGTGTGGTAGGTAATATACACTCCAAGTAATCAAGTAAAGGAAGCATTTAATAAACTGAGGTGGGAGAAAGTAAAACTGAAGAACAATTAAATTTTTTAAGTTAAACAGTAGGATAAACACTATTTAAAATCTGTCATTTAAGAAGGTAGAGGGAGTAGTAAAAAATATCCACATGTCATATGAAGAACACAGAGAACAAAAGATTTCAGTCAAACTTAAAAATGATTACCAAAGCATGAAGGATGTATTATTTAAAACCATTTTGATAAAAACGACAAGAAACTATCATTTCAGAAAACAGTTTTTCAAGGAGGCAGGTAATTTGAAAGATTTTACATTTATAACAAATCTTAAGAAAGAGTAGATAACAGAAAAGCAATTAATTCAGTGGACCTCAATATCCACACAATATATAAGACAGATAAAAGTAAATCCAGTAGACATCAGTATCCACACAAGTAAGAATATACAGAGAGATAGAGAGTTTATACCTGAGTTGGTAGCTATAATATTTCAATTGCAGTATGACATGCTCTTCGTTGTACAGATTACTCAAGAAAAATAGTGAGTTCAGCAAAGATGTATAGTAATAGCAATATATATATATATATATATATATATATATATATAATAAAAAAATGTCGACAGCATTAAAAAAATTGAAAAAAAAACTGGGAAAGATAAACAAATGCTTTTTGTTAAAACTATTTTAAAAAAATAGATGTCAAAAATTTAAAAAAATTAGGGTTTGTTAAGAAAGTTGGGTTTAAAAAAAATCTCAGAAAATACCCCTTTTTAAAGTGAAGCAATTGACGAAAGAAACTAAAATATGCAGACGGAGCATACCATAGACTTCAGGGGATCTAATGAAGTAGATGAAATTTCTGAGACAGACTAGAGATGGACATATTTTATGAAGGGTTTGATCATCAGAAAATTTAAAGAGAATCCTAAGAACGAATTTGTTGTTAAGGCAAAAAAAATTTGAAAAATAACTCAGAAATGATTTTTAAAAAATTAAACAGAACGATTTAAAAAGAGATTGTTCTTTGACCGAAGCCCTAGAAATTTGATGGCTTGGAGAAGTAAAACAAAAACGCCTTTTGAGCTTTTTGCAGTTAGGTTCAACTAATGAACCCTAATCCATAAAAAACATGCAGATAGTTGATCTTCGAATGTTTCACAGATCAGAAAACTCAAAGATTTGTTTTAAAAAAATATTTGTTTAAAACAAAATGATTTTGAGTATTTTATTAAGGTTGAAGATCTTTTTATTTTTGGAAAATGAAGAACACATACAAATGTTCGAAAATCTTAGAACAAGCGTTCTCTGATCCAAAAAAAATGACTGAAACCCTAAAAATTTTAAGACTATAAACACGATTTTTAGTAAAACGTTTGAGAGTCATGATCATATAAGATAAAAGAACATAAAATGAAAAACAGAAATGAGAGATGGAGAAGGAGAAGCCGGAGAGAATGAGAGAAGAGTGAACTAGTGAACTGAGAGGTGAGAGAGAATCGGAGGTGAGAGTTGAGAAGAGAGAGAAAGAAAGATTGAAAATGAATTAAAAAATAAATTTGTATATATATAGTTTGTCTTACGAGGTATATCCAACGGTGGAGAGGTTTGTGTAGATCAAGATCAACGGCTATAAATAAATCTGAGATATGTTTCTTTTTAGAACATGATCCAATGGCTGAGATCAATGCTTAGTGTTGATCAAACGATTCTGATTCATAATCCGTGTGCTTCATAATGGTGGAGTCTGATTGGTTTGATGAAAGAGACGCGGATTGGTCAATTTTGACCCTTGGATATGCATAAAGATTGATGGTGTAGATTTAATCCTTGAAAATATATATAAATATGTAATATACTTTCCTTTAATAATGATAAAATAACTATTTAAATAAAAAATATTTATATTTATAACTTAGTTTAATAAAAATTATTAAAAATAATTATATATATAGTCTATTAATAAAAATAATTAAGTGGAAATTTGTTTAAACAAAACAAAATAAAAATAAAACAATTAAGAAGAAATATCTAGCATACCTAACTCAATTCTTAATTTGCAGAATCTTTCGGAACTAGTGGTTTAGTAAATATATCAGCTATATTTAATTCAATGTCAATATGTTCTAACTTAATACTTCCGTTATTAACATGATTACGTAAAAAGTGATGCCTAATGTCTATATGTTTTGACCTAGCATGCAAGACTGCATTTTTGCTGAGATTTATGGTACTAGTATTATCACATAAAATTGAAACACAGTCAAATTTCAAGTTATAATCAGCAAGGGTTTGTTTCATCCACAGTATTTGAGCACAGCATCATGCGATTACAACGTAATCCGCTTCAGAGGTTGAAATAGATACCGAGTTCTGTTTCTTAGAAAACCAAGAAACCAAACATCATCCTAGGAATTAGCAGGTACCACTAGTACTTTTTCGATCAACATGATGACCTGCATAGTCAGAGTCTGAAAAGCATACTAGGTTAAATGGTTGATACTTAGGATACCATAGACCCAATTCAGTGGTTCCTTTAAGATATCGAAAAATCCTTTTCACTGCAGTCAAGTGAGATTCTTTAGGATCAGCTTGAAACCTGGCACATTTACAAACACTAAACATGATGTCAGGTCTACTAGCAGTTATATATAATAGACTTCCAATCATTGCTTTATATTTCTTTGAGTCAACAAATTTTCCATTTTCGTCAATAATTCATTTATCCGTCATTGACATAGTTAAGAGGTTTTGCTGATTCTAAGCCAAATTTTTTGATCATTTCTTTACAGTATTTAGACTGAGATATATGAATACATTTTTCTCCTTGTTTGATCTGCAGTCCAAGGAAGAAGTTTAATTCTCCCATCATACTCATTTCAAATTCTTTACTCATACTTTCAGAAAAATCATTACACATAGTAATATCAGTAGAACCAAAAATAATATCATCAACATATATTTGAATTACCAATATATCATCATTTTTAGTTTTAGTAAATAAGGTAGTATCAACAGTTCCTTGTTTAAAGCCATTTTTCAGCAAAAATTTACTCAACCTTTCATACCAAGCTCTGGGAGCCTAATTTAAACCATATAGAGCTTTATGTAATTTATAAACATATTCAAGATGACTAAAATCTTTAAATCCAGGAGGTTGTTTAACATAAACTTCCTCTTCTATAACACCATTTAAGAATGCAGATTTCACATCCATTTGAAATAGTTTAAAATTCTTATGGCATGCAAATGATAATAACATACTAATAGATTCAATTCTATCAACAGGAGCATATGTTTCATCATATGCAATTCCTTCCATTTGATTATATCCTTGTGCAACTAATCTTGCTTTATTACGAATAACAGTTCCATTTTCATCAAGTTTATTACGAAATACCCATCGAGTTCCAATGATTGAAACATCCTCAGGTTGTGGGACTAATTCCCCTACTTTATTTCTAGTGAATTGTTCAACTTCGTCTTACATAGCCATTATCCAGTCTTCATCTAGTAAGGCATCTTTTATCAATTTAGGTTCAATTTGACACAAGAAAGATAAATGACCAGCTAGATCATGTGTTTGTGATCTAGTGATAACCCATTTTTCAATATTACCAATAACATTTTCTATAGGATGATTTTTAATAACATTAGACTCTTTGGGCAAATCATTCAACTGAGGGTTTGGATTTTCAAGGGGATTCTCAACAATAGGTGGATATGCATTATCTAGTTTTGGTTGTTCCATATTTCTGAGAATATCTTTAATGACAACATCATTATCAGTCGGTTCTTTATATTTTGGAGGACGCTGAGTTTCATCAAAATTCACATTTATTGATTCTTCCACAACTAGACTTCTTTTGTTAAAAACTCTGTATGCTTTACTATTAAGAGAGTATCCAAGAAATATTCCTTCATCAGATTTACGATCAAATTTCAATAAGTGTCCTTTGGTGTTTAGAATAAAATATTTTCTCCCAAAAACACGAAAATAGTTTATTTTTGGAATTCTTTTATAGTAGAGCTCATAGGGAGTTTTGAGCAAAACGGGTCTTAATAAAACTCTGTTTAATATGTAACAGGATGTTGCAACTGCTTCAGCCCAAAAATACTTTGGAAGGCGGTATTCATTTAACATGGTATTAGCCATTTCTTGCAAGGAACGATTTTTCTTTTTAACTACACCATTTGACTGAGGTGTATAAGGAGCAGAGAAGTTATGACTTATACCGTTAATCACAGAACATAATGAAATCAGAATTGTCAAATTCTTTTCCGTGATCAGATCGAATATAAACAATAGAAATCCCCTATTGATTTTGAATCTTTTTACACAGAGTACAAAAAGAATAATAGCCTCATTTTTAAATTTTAGAAAATCAACCCATGTAAATCGTGAATAATCATCAACCAAAACTAGAATGTATACATCACCACCCATGCTTTGTTTAGGGATTGGTCTAACAAGGTCCATGTGTAACAATTCTAAGGGTCGAGAGGTTGACACAGTAAATTTAGGTTTATACGATGCATGAATTTGTTTTCCTAATTCGCAAAATTCACAGATGTGATCTTTAAAAAAATTTAATTTAGGAAGACCACGAACATGATCTTTAGAGGAAATGTTATTTATGAGTTTCATATTTATGTGTCCTAGTCTGCGATGCCATAGCCAAGGATCCTCATTTGCAAATATAAGACATATGTTATCTAAATGAGAGTATGCATCTAAGTCACAGGTATACACGTTTTGATATCTAGGACAAACTAAGATTAATTTACCAGTTTGATCAAAAATAGAGCAGTTATGTGTACTAAAGGATATTTTAAAACCACTATCACATAGTTGAGTGATAGATAGAAGATTATACCTGAGTCCATTAACTAACTGAACATTGGAAATGGTTATGTGTTGATTACCAACACATTCAACTCTAATTATTTTACCTTTAGTGTTATCACCGAAAGTTACCTCACCAAAGTCTGTAGCTTGCAGATTTCTTAATTTGGATTTGTCTCCAGTCATATGTCTAGAGCATCCACTGTCAAGATACTATTTGCATTTATTCATATCAGCTGCAAGACATACCTGCAATATATGTACTAATTTCACAAGTTGGTACCCTTTAAATTGAAGGGTCCTTATGGTGGGTTTTCTATTTTGTATAAGGAGCATTTGAAGTTTCCTTTACAAAACTCGGTATAGGATAATCAATTTTAGTAGAGAAAAGCATTCTATGAGTAACTGGATTGTGAGAAGTATCATAATGTTGGTTATGAAATTCTCTTCTTGTGATGGTTGGTGCAGAATAGTTCCATTTGGGAACCCAAATCATTTTTTCTTTATAGTTTCCATTTCTAGCATTGCACATATAAAAATAATGACCATTTCTGTTACAATAGGAACATTTTGTGAAGGGAGATATATAACTTTCTTTTTCTTTAATTTTAACGTGATATAATCCTTTATCTTTTGATTCACTTGTTTCACCGGTATATCCTAAGCCTTCTTTATTAAAGCTACATTTTTGTTAATTTAACATGACATTAAGATTTCCTTTCCTTTTGTAAATTTATAAATTATATTATTTAAATCTTCACGTTCTTTGGTTAAGTTTTCAATTATATAATTATGATTTTCTTTTTCGACTTTAAACTTGAATTTTCATTTTAATTTCTTCAATTACTGACTTGATCTTGTACTTGATTATCTTCATTGATTCACATGAATTTTCAATTTCAAGTGTTGAATTTTCAATTTCAAGATTTTTTATTAATTTTCTTAAGTTGTTCTAATTCTTCTTTATTTTCTAAGTTTATTTCATTTAAACTTTCGTTGGTGATAATTAAATTAGCATTTTTAATTTCAAGACTTGTATTTATTTTTCTTAATCTTTCTAACTCTTCTTTTAACAGTTCATTACTTCCATATAAATGACTATAAGCTTCTTGTAGTTTATAGTGTTCTCCATTTATATTTTCTAGTGTAGGAAGAAAATGAGGTGCTAGGTAATTCGTGTTCATAATTTACCTCAGATCTTGGTGATGAGTCATTTTCTGCCATTAAGTAGAGATTAGCAATTTCTTCAATTTGTTCGGCAGTTTCTTCCTCGTCACATAGATCCCAGCCTTCTTCAGCTATAAGAACTTTGTTGTTGGCTAGTTTTGGACAATCCTTTTTGAAGTGTCCAGGCTGCTTGCATTCATAACATGTGTTTGAATTTTCATTTGGGTTGGTACTTCTGAAGTTGTTGATTTCTTTAAAATTTCATCCTTGCATCTTTGGTTTGAAAAATCATTTGCCTTTGAAGTTGTTGTTTGTTTTCATGAGGCCTTTTGCCATATTTTCTTGCCTTGCTTTGAATTACTCTCCTTAGTTGTCTGGACAGTAGAGCAACTTCATTATTGTTTAGACTGAGGAGTTCTTCATCGTCACTTTCTTGATCCACTAGAAGAGCTTTGAAAGCGATTCCTTTCTTTTTGAGATCTGTGTCTGATGCAGCTTTTTCAACGAACATATTGACTTCGTGGGCACGAAGATTTCCAATGAGATTATCCATAGCTAGGTTATGTGGTTAGATCTTGCGTTTCTTTTATTGACATAACCTTCATTTTCCAAATGGATGTAAGGGCTTTAAGAATTCTTGTATTTTTCTCAGTTGTAGTGTATGCTTTTCCCAATTGTTCTAGCTCATCAATGATTCTGGAAAACCGATTTTCCATATCAATGATCTTTTCTCCTTCTTCAAGCTTGAAAATTTCTTACTCTTGAATTAGAGCATCTTTTCTGGTTTCTTTGATGTGATTGGTACCTTCATAGGTTACAATCAATTTTTTCCCAAATTTCTTTTGCATTTTTACAATTACTAACTCTTTTGTATTCTTTTTCAATCAAAGCACTGGCTAGCACTTGTTCCTCTCGGGATGCAATACTCGTGATCTCTTCTTCTTCAGTGGTGAATTCATATATGTCTTTCTCGACAGTCTTTTATCCTTCAATTTTGGTTGGAATTTGTACACCTCATTCAATGGCACACCAAATTTTGATTCCTTGGGATTTGGCATAGATTTTGAATCTATTTTTCCAGGTGGAAAAATTGGTACCATCAAATAGTGGAGGTCTGGACATAGACAGTCCTTCCCCGCAACCAGTAGCATTGTAGGTCATGGATCTACTCTTTGGTATGCATGTATACACTCAACAAACAAGTTAAAGAGCATCGCTCTGATACCAATTAAAAGGTCAATAATAATCTAGAAGGGGGGTTGAATAGATTATTACTAGTTAAAAATTATATTTAGGCCTATTTGAATTTTTAGTTATTTATTAGCAGTTTTAGCAATTAGCATGCAAGATAATAAAATTCCATCACAATGCACAGAGATTTATCTGGTTCACAACATACACCCCTTGGTATGTTGCTACGTCCAGTCTCAAGTTCCTACTTGTAACTTGAAATCCTATTAGTATCAGTAATAAAAACTCCTTCAATAGGCGGAGAAGCCTTACAAAGTTTTATAGTCAAACTTCTAACTATTCCCAACTAATCTATCTTGGACAACAAGCTCCTAGCTCCCTCCTCAAGCTTAGTTGTACTTCTTTTGAGTTATGTTCTATTCTATGATCTGGTCTTGAAACAACAGCCTCTTCCTCACCTCACAAGTACATTAGAGACCCAACTTCCTGCTGACCTCTCTACGACTCTGGTCTTGGTCAAAGAATTACTTGTCTTTCTCACATGTACATAAAATAAACTAACTCTAATCCTTTCTCTGTTTATAAATAAGTTTACAACAAAGTGCTTCTTCAAAAAGCTGATAAGAGTTAAGTACAGATTAATGCTTCTCAATTAAGCATATAGAAAATTAAGAGCAACTATATCAGTATAAAAGTTCAAGGACTTTTATATTCAACAATAAGCCCTTTTAAAGCAGATAAAACTTTTGTTTAGATCCACTGATGCTTCTGATTAAGCAAATATAAGATGTTAAGGCACTTTGTAAAGAGTTAACAATTCTATAAAATAAAGAGTGTTTTTCTATGGATAATATAGAATTGTTCCTTAGTTAGTCTTTATAAATTATCAATACTTGTAGAAAATAATAAATCAATTTAAACAATATTTATCAAGTATAATCTCAGTTAAGCACAAACTGATATAACAAATATTACTTGTTTAACTCAAATAATATATAAGAATATTTTATCTATTATGTGAATTTTTATAGATAATGTCACTTAGTACTATAAGGAATCGTACGGTTCGAATTCCTCTTGGTAGAGGTGCATCTATGTAGCCTTGCGGCGTCTAAGTATGATAAAATTTATAATTTTCACAATTGATATTTATATAAATATTTTTAATAGATCACTACGATTCTCAAATCTGGTTCGGATGACTACTCTGTTTGAAGCAGTATCTCAGTGTTGTTTTGGGCTATCAAGTGTCGTATCGATTTTAGGATATTTATATAAATAATGTCGATAAAAGGTTACTGAAGACTATAAGGAATCATACGGTTCAAATTCCTCTCCGTAGAGGTGTATCTCCGTAGCCTTGCGGCACCCAAGTATCATTTTATTTGACAAATAGATGAAATATGGATATATAAAATTGTGTAGAACAATGTGTATTTGTATATATATAGATATAATGAAAGTAAGAAATAATTCAATAGAAATTAAACTTATCTCAATACTTGGACCAATTTTTCTCTTCAAAAATAATCAGAACTTTTGTAAGAAGAGATATAAAGTTTAGAGAGAATGCAGGCAAGGAGAGTATGATTTTCTTTTCACTAAATTGGTAAAAACCAAATGAATGAAATACTCCCTATTTATAGAATTTATGAAGTTGGGGCAAAAATGTAATTTTGGAAATCTGAATTTTTGAATGTATGGTATAGATGAGAAATTTTGAAATTAACGGACCAGATATAAAAAAAAATTAAGCGGAAGTAGCTTGAAAATAGCCCGGTCTAAATTCCATCAATTTATCATTTAATGCTTAGTTTTGACCATGTGTGTTTAAGCTAAGTTAATGCCAGCAAAAGAACTGACGCGGTTTTTTGTCCCAAAAAGAATGGCACGATTTTTGGTAAGACAAAAATTGTCAGCTCATGCTCCTAACACTTAATATATGTATATAAGATTATTTAAGCACACACACATGAATTACACGCATATATATATATACATATATATATATTATATCTTTTCAATTTATATATATACTACCAAATATATATATATATATATATATATATATATATATATATATATATTTGTTTTATTGTAAAAATATTTTGCCCAACTTTAGTTTAGAAAAGAAGGGTTTCTTGCCTTGAATATTATATGAATTAATTTATTTAACACTTGACATATAATTTATCAAGGTCAATAAAAATTAATTCAAGTTAAAAACAGAAAATAATAAAATAAATTAATAATTACATATTTATTTAAAACATAATTGTTATCATCAAAATATAAAATAAAAATATACATATCACTAACCTAAAGCTTTGATACCAACCTGTGACACCCCTAAATCCGGGTACTTGAAACCCGTACTTGGTGCTACACGATGACATTCATTCAAACTACTTATGTATTAATTAAACGAAAGTATTATATCAAAGTTATCTACCTCCCCAGTTACGAGAACCTTTAAGTCATTCATTACATAAACATAAGTAAATTATCATAAATTCAGTTATTACAATCAACATTAAATATACTAAATCTTCAGGTTGCCCTTCCCTTTGTCCTTGCCAGAACCTTCAGGTCGATCTAGCTTAACTGAAAACATTTAAATTTAAAGTAAGAATGAGCATTTAATTGCCCAACAAGTAATAGCAAACAATAAATATGAGCTGAAAGAGTTAAATGTTTTCTTTGAACTGCACTTCTACAACAGAACAATAGTTGTGAAGTAAGTTGAAACCATACTGAACAACATAACCAATAATTTATATTTTTGAAACTGCGTACTGACTATGAATGGAGAGCATTCGATAGACTATAAACTTTTATTTTTAATTTTCAAAAAGGTTAAACAGAAATTCATCCGTAAACCGTCATAACTTACGGGCACGGAGGGTGATCAGCCTGGTACGTATGCCCTGTATTGATCAACACTATATTTTAGAATGATGTTTTCGCTCATCATATCCGCCTTAGGCGCACAAAAGTTTCCCATGATCGGGATGTTCATATTCAATCTAGAATTCGAACCAAAACTATTCAGTCGGATGACAATAATGTTTTGTCATATTCAACAATACTTTTCAGTCTAAGTCTAGCTGAGTCAAATAGCTTAGATGGGTTTTAATTAATGTATACATACCGGAATTCAATAAGTATGTATCAACAAGGGTCAAAGTACAAATATTATCCAAGTGAGGACACTTGCATAACCGAACTTAACTATTAACAATAGAATATATCTTGATCATACAATAATACTACACTAGTCAACAATGAACGAATATAATTTGAGAACTTGCATGAATACAAAGGTTTAGCTACAGGATCAATAATAATTGAGTTAAGAAACTTGAATAACAAGGATATAATTTAGAATCTGGCTTACATATGCCCATTGCATAAAGTAAATGCAAAGGTAAGATACTTGCTTGATCTGTTGCTTACAGCTACACAACTTAGTTTTATCATTTATATAAAGACCTATCATTAATAAGATTATTCGTTTGATTAAAATAATACATCGTAACACATAGTACTTGTAAGACCCCGAATTTTACGAAATGAAAGTATTTAATTTTTTGATAATTGTTATTCTATTTAGTAAATGGTTAAATTGATAAAGGTTAAAGTTAAGGGTGATATTTGAAAATTTTGCAAAGTAAGCAAGTTGATATAAAATATTCGTTGTGTCAGGGAATATTCATTTTAACAGGGAATATTCGTACGATGGCACAATCATTGGTGGACCCCACAATGGAGGTACTGTCGCAGTTAGAAAATGACTGAAATATTTTTTAAAATAACGGTGAAAGTTTTACCGTTAAACTGTTGAACTATCTAGTAGTAAAAGTACAGTAATACGCGTGGTTTCATAGTAGCACACAGTATTGATTATTGATGCTTACGTAAGAAGTCACTCAGTTATACTCAATTATTGCTACAGTAATTGCTACATCATATCTCTCATATTATTGATTCAATTATTGTTACAGTATCATCTGCATAATATTTTATATTATTAAATCAATAATTGAGATGACAAAGTTATTCATATTATTATTTGCAATATTGACAATGTCTAGAAGTTCTGTCAAGGAGAGGTTTGGTCACCTAATTGCGCGCCCATAATGATAAATCCTTATCGGAAAGCCCCATCTTTATTGGGAACGACCTGGTTGTTAAATATTGTGAGTTATAATATTAATGATGAATAAGTTCGTTGTCGACGTCGGGATTTTTAGATGTCCATTTCTGTTACTTGTTCTTTGGTGTTCTCATTTTAGGTGAGATTTGTTTGAAAAAACAAGTGAAAAAGGTCCGACATGTATAATGTCGACGATGAACTGTTAAGAGTCGCCAGTTGGTTTTTTAAATGGTTGTACCAACACAACCGAGAAAAGGTTTACACATTAACCCAAATGTGTGAAATCGCTAAAACGGGTTCAGTGAAACCGAGATTCATTAGGGTCACGGGGACTTGGTTATCGGAGGAAGGTGTTAGGCACCCCCCGACATCCGTGTTACCAGGTGACCGCCTCTTTTTAAGAAACTATTATCTGAATGAGTGTGTGTGTGTGGTCAATGTGCTGTTATTTAGAAGTAGTGTGAGGCCTCGTTCGTACCTATATACACAGGGTTTGAATTTATGTAAAAATTCATTTTTAGCAAGATATGGCAGTGATGTTTTAAAAAAGGTTTCTCAAACCCTGATGCTCAATAGTAATTGAGACCTTTTACACTTCCATTTTATTAAGTGTTCGGCTTGATTGATTTTATTTCCAAGATGCGAAGCATCTGTAAGAAAATAATGTACAAAATAATGCCGACTTCCTCGTTGGTATGAGAACCATCTCGAGGAAATTCGAGACCATGAGAATAATTTATAAGTCGCCATACAACATTTGAAAATGTCCATCATTGAAACCGAATCTAGATCCAATAGGTTGAATCTGTGATCACATGATTCCTAGGCGCACATGATACCACAATTTATATGAAAGCAGTAAACATGTATATATATAAGCTGTAAATATATATATATATATATATATATATATATACAGACATGATCACCAACCACGAAGCACCTCCACGGGGGATCAGAAATATAAATAAAGCTGTAAAAGCTATCAACCACTACGGAGGAAACTCTAGGTGGGACAAAATGTAAATAAAGCTGTAAAAGCTATCAACTACCACGGAGGAAACTCCAGGTGGGACAAAATGTAAATAAAGTTGTACAAAGCAATCAACCGCCACGAAGTGAACTCCAGGAAGGACGAAACGTAAATAAAGCTATAAAAGCGATCAACCACCACGAAGTAAACTCCAGGTGGGACGAAATATATATATATATATATATATATATATATATATATATATATATATATACAGTCAGGATCAAAAGCATTCTCCTTAAATAGCATTCCACCTTAAATAGCATTCTTTTATCAAAACGACGTAGTTTTGGAGGGACGCGGTGGCATTTTTGTAAATACAATGCCACCGCGTATTTACAAAAATGCCACCGCGTCCCTCCAAAATTACGTCGTTTTGATAAAAGAATGCTATTTAAGCGAATGCTATTTAGAGAATACTTTGATCTTACTATATATATATATATATATATATATATAGCAATAAGCAAACCTGATGTAAAATTAGTGGCTCATCGAATGTAGTTCGACAACAATTCATATATATAAGTATATATATATATATATATATATATATATAAAAGCGAAAACGCACATAAATATAAAATCCAAAGCTAATCGAACAGTCAGTCCGGTTAATATATATAATATATATATATATATATATATATATATATATATATATATATATCTGATGAGATCGAGAGCATTCTCCTTAAATAGCATTCACCTTAAATAACATTCTTTTATCAAAAGCGGCGTAGTTTTGGAGGGCCAGCAGTGGCATTTTTGTAAATACAATGCCACCGCCCTCCAAAAAGTACGCATTTTGATAAAAGAATGCTATTTAAGCGCGAATGCTATTTAAGGAGAATGCTTTGATCTTACTATATATATATATATATATATATATAAAGCAATAAACGCACTGATGTAAAATTGTGGCTCATCGAATGTAGTTCGACAACAATTCATATATATATATATATATATATATATATATATATATATATATATATATATTAAGCGATAAAGCGCCCATCAAATCTAGGCTCATCGAACAAAGTTCGACACACAGCTCATATATATAAACATATATATATATATATATATATATATATATAAAAAAATAAACGCTCCGCATCAAGTTCAGGCTCAATCGAGGCATAACTCGATAATGTTAGTCCATATATATATAATATATGTATATACAAACTAAAATAAAACCACGAACCGAAGTCCGGGCAAACTCACGCAACACGACTCTCAACGTGAAGAAGGGTGTGTGCAAAGATGAAGAGAAAGACTTTAAAGTGTGTGAGAAGGCTTACAGTGGGCTGCCAAAGAAGACTTCTATATCTTTAAAGTAGGTAAACATTGGCTTTTGTAGGTACAAAAGTAGCTATATACGAGCTCACATGTGTTTAAAATGGGAAAGCACTCAGTATATTGCAAGTACAGAGAAAATTTAACAGGGCTTCCTCGCTCTTTCTCTTCTCAAAATGGCCACCCCAAGCCCTCTATTTATAGAGGGGGGAGCCGCAGGTGTACCTGAGGCTGCCCAGCGGGTTTCTCGGGTCAGGTCATCTCGTAGTACGTGCACTCAAGCACTGTAATGTCTGCTCGAACTTTTAGAATTGTAATTCGGGCATCCGACTGAGGTATATAGGACCTATTTCGGATCGTCATTATCGAGAGTTGTACAATGGAATGGGATTAGAGTTTGTACGAAGTCATTGAAGATTGGACGATGCCCTCCGGTCTTCAAGCTTTAAATTTTATCTGTTACCCTGCACAATAGTCACTCGGGATTTGTTTTCCTTGATTCTTATGGGACATCGTTGTGTAGAGATTTGTGTATAAAATATTGAGATGACGTGATGTGGCATCGTGTTGGCAAGATGACGAGGTTGCCCCTCACCGGTGTTATCGTCGGTTTGGGCTGATAAAGCAGACATTGCTCAGGGCTTCACTGAGATTGGACTGCTGCAAGTGTTGAAAGTCCTCAGTGTCAACTCTGAGGTGTGCCTGTCCTCTCGGTGTTACCTCAGGGTTTGGTACCGGGTGTCTCATTGTGAGCGCCGAGATTGAAGCTCGGGGTTATCTTCGAGATTAATCGGTCTCCTCTGGTGTGTGTTTTGGTATTGTGTCTGCACTCCTCGGGGTTATCTCCGAGGTTGGAATTGTTACTCCCAGTGTGTATCCTGGGGTTGATGCTGAGCTTGCAGTAGTATTCGGAATGGATATGAACTATCTTCTAGGTTTCCCTCTTGAAAGACAAATCTGTCCTCCTGTAATATCAATGACAGGTGTGCAGAAAAATTTGAGTGTCTACAAATGCCCCTCTTTATCATACTCATACAGTGCAGTGTATGGGTAGGATAAAGAATCCTAGACACTTGAAATGCCATAAGACAAACATGATACTATATGCAGCAACATGATGCAAATTTATGATGCATGTGTACGGGGTTGTTGCCCAACATGCTGGAGATGAGTACTAAATCCTTGTAATGTTTACCAAGGATTGGAAAATATGACCTGATCGGATGTGTGATCCTAATATATTAGGATGTTGATGTTGGAGTTGTCACCAAAGTCCTGGATCCTTGATACCGACTTAATCCCGAAGAGGTGCCTCTTATGTGTAAAAGATCTATGGGGATAAAGCTTTCTCTGTTTGAGGATGTATATAACATATTCCATCGTCAATCCTCCTTGATGATGTTGACCTTTCCTAGTTTGTATCGCCAGGATATGTCAAGATTCTGTTGGATTTACTACCAACAGCAGATGCTGTCAGGATTGCCTGACCTTCGTTGATTTGTACTTCATCGATGTGTGAATCAATGAATGAAAACCATGTAGGGTAGATTGTCAGGGCTGCTTGACCTTCGCTGACGTGTGAATCAACGGTTGCTATGCATTGTGACCCCCGCCAGGGATCCGCTGGGGAATGTGAATATCACAGCACGCAATCATCGAACAACTTTCGATGCCTCGATGGGTTTAGCTGCCATCAGCTGGAATAACGTTAAGGCTTCTTGACCTTCAATGTTACATCAATAGAAGATAACACGTGTTAACCCCCATCCGTGGAATACGTTGTGACCTTGTTGATGTGTACTTCAACGGCTGACATCATCGGATGGCTTCCGACGCTTCATTGGATTTACTTGCCAATGGTCATACTGATGTCAAGGTTGCTTGACCTTCATTGAGATGTGTGTCAACGGATGAACACGCATTTTAACCCCCACCAAGGTTCCACGTTGTAACCCCCGTCGGGGATCCATGTTGTAACCCCCGTCGGGGATCCACGTTGTAACCCCCGTCGGGGATCACGTTGATCTTTAGGGTAATGACCCAGAATTGGCGGCATTGGACCTGTGCAAGGTATTATCGAATGTGATTTATAAAAAATGAGATCATTGGCATGGTATACCTCGTGTTTGGGTGACTAACAATGAGTGATGTACAGACTTAAAGTTCCATCTGAGAAGACCAGGATTGTAGGCTATTTTGCTCAATCGCGTAGCATTTTTTATTCCCGATTTGACTTTTTCAGTCCATAAGAACTCCTTTGCAACTCGAACTGGACCGAGTCGGAGGGGTGGGGCCCATATAGGGGTGGCGTAGTTATCATACCCACCATTATTGGTGGCATCTGGTATGCGATCGTGGTATGATAGCTTGTCAACATCAGACAGGGTGATCGTAGATTATTTATTGTAGCATACTATGCCCGTGTTGATGTTTCAAGTTCCCACAAGATTTGTGGATGGCATGCTGGAGCACTGGGTATCGCAGAGGCAGGTTTTTTGATTTGGGACCCAGGAGTTGACTCCTACTCTGGAGGAGTATGCACGGTTGACGATCTGCTGCTGGACAGACCTTGCGTGTATATGGCTTTGGGGGACATGAGTCGACGGTTCATGACCCTCACTGGATTGAGGCATAGAGTGGTGAAGGATGAGCTTACATCGAGCCACGTTATATCCCAAATATTTTTCGCTTGATGATTTGGCTCTGAGGATAGTTATTCACGACATTCCGGGGATTTCACCGCACCAGAGGATCATTGGCATCTAGCCAGGGTTGATGTACTGTTGTTGTACATAATGTCGTATGTCTATATGCCACGGTACATGGATGAGATAGACATCGGAGTCATCATGGCGGTGAGAGCTCTCAGAAAGGGTAGTACCATTATACCTATGATCATAGCAGAGACCCTGTGGTCAGCCACCTACTGCTGCAATTACCCGACAGGAGTGTTCACGGGCAGCTCGATCATGCTATATGTGTGGTTTATGTCACATCTGAGACCGATTGGCACTCTTAGATGGCATGGGTACTGGTTCACCAATGATATAGCCATGTCGTACTCCTTTCAACCATCAGAGTGTACAGATGCTATGTCTTGGTCCATATTCTTGGCGGATATTAGAGATCCATTTAGCATATTGCCGTGCTCGGGGCTTAGCTCACCTTACAGCTTTATTACTCATGCTCCGGGCATGGACTATCTCCATCTGGCTGGTTTGAGGGGCGTGACTACTTATCACCCGCTGGCAGTGATGTCACAGTTTGACCAGTTTCAAGACTTGCATCCTTTCGAGGGGGCGATAGGTCAGCGCTCAACTTCTCATTATCTTTCAGCAGAGGACCGATCCCGTGTGTATACATGTTGGGATCATCGTGCTATAGCTAATTTTTTTGTTAGTCATCCAGGTTGTTCTGCAGAGTATTCCGAATGGATGGAGATAGAGATTTTATCGGATGCGGTAATATCCACAGTACCGGATAGTGAGTCAGATGATATAGAGCCCATGGAGGACATCGATTTCCACATCGAGGAGGGGCTAGGTGCTGGATTGCCAGCATCTCTTCTAGATTCTTCCAAAGACCAAGATCATGCAGTGATTCAAAGACTCAAAGACAAGATTTCTTTGAGCAGAGTCTTCATCCGATGACCTTCGAGAGAGACCAAAGCTATAGCCTTGATGTCGACTTCCTCATGGGAGAGACGAGCTCATGTTAGAGAGAGAGAGGAGGCATTAGCTCACAGAGATGTCGCCATTGTTGAGCGGATGAGGCCAGATCACCAGAGATGCAATGATAGTTGAGCGAGATAGTGCCATATCTGCCCGGGATGTAGCCCTTACAGATAGTACTGTAGTGAGGTCCCTTACCACTGGCATGATCGCATCGATGAGCGCTTACATCGATGAGCATATGGTCACCATGCAGATGGCTGCAGATCTATTGGTCGTCGTGGACATTCTCGTATAGAGACCACATCTTCGCCTCCTTCTTCTAGAGGGATGCCATGTTGGGCTTGTTAGCTCATGATATATACCCGACTTGTAGATGGGCTTGTATTTTCCCTCGCATGCACTAGCTTAGCCATTTTGTCATGTACAGTTTACATTGTGTATATCAAACAACATTATATATATATGACATGGAAATATATTTTTAATCACTTCCCTTTTAAATATGCTTTGCTACTTGCTTGATATTTTGCCTGCTGCTTCAGGGCTTGCGATCTTGTTGTATTCTAAATTCCTCTTTGAGGGATGGACATTGAGATGTCTCTGGATAGTTCAGAATGGATCAATGATCTATATGTATCCCTACCATCTTTGGTGTCTTGGGATCGGTTTCGCATGGAAATGTGGAAAGGAGTTTGGCTTTCTCTCTCGAGATCGACCGCACTACGTATGGTCGCCAGTACTTCTATTTAGGAGAAGCCTAGTTAATTCCATCTCTTATGGATTGGTGTTGCTCTTCAAGGTATGACCGCAGCTTAGATGGTCGCCGAATCTCCTATTTGGGAGGAGTTCGTAATTCCATCCTTTGTCCAAAGCCAATGAAATGTAGTGGATCGATGTTTGATCCCAGCATCAACCGACAATGGTTTATGTTTTGGTAGGGGTGAGACCGCACTATGAATGGCTTCCCACGCACTCCTATCAAGAGGAGATCAGTCCACGTAGTTCAAACTCGGTGTAAGAGGTTCAACGTTGTATGTGGCGTAAATGGTGTAGGAATTTGTTTTTTTTTTGTGTGAGGAGAAGAGGGTAGAAATGTTTTTGTTGTTTTTGTTTTATCATGCGACCGGCCATATGAAATGGTTGCCTACGCATCTATATGAAGAGGAGATCAGTCGACGATAGTTCGCCTCCCTCAAGGCGAGTGGAAAAGCGTGATCCCATGTGCAAGTCAGATTGTGGGGAGGAGAAAGTTTAATCCTAGGTTTAGGATAAACTGCAGGTATGAGAAGTTTGATCCCATGTATGGGTAGCCAAACTGCAAACGCGAGAGGTTTAATCTGTAGCGGGATGACCTAAGTCATAGGAACGCAGAGAAGCCAGGCTGCTAGCTTGAAAAATATGTTTCCCTGAGGGGCAAAGTGTGGAAGAGTTGTGGTAAAAAGGTTAAAGAACCTGAAATGACCGGTGATCCGATGATCCAACACCGTGGTGTTTTGATGGTTACTTCGCATATAGTATCGCTTTCACCAAGGCATCTCGAGTTGATGAGTTATGGAAATTCATCGCCGCCATTTCTTGCAACTGAGAGCCTCCTCGTCAATACTTCCTCGACAACAAATGGGCCTTCCCAAGCTAGGGAGTGAATTTTCCTTTAGATTGATCTTCGTTGTCAATGATCTTCTTCAAAACCAAGTCATGTTGTTTAAACCGCCATAGCCGGATTTTTTGTCAGAGGATCCGCGATCCTTTGTTGATATAATCGACCATGGAAGATAGTCGCGGTTCGCCTTTTCGTCTATTGTAGAGACAATTGGTGATATATGTCTTGTACCCATTGGTCTTCATCCAAATTGAGCCGCCTATCAACACTCTGAGGGATTCCATTTCAACTTCTATGGGAGCACCGCTTCCATCCCATAGGTTAATGCATAGGGGGTTGCCCAAAGTGAAGTGCGATTGATGTTCTCAGAGGCTAACATAGTAAGAGGCAATAGGTCGTGCCAATCTTTGTGGTCATGGCATACATCTTTGCATAATCTTCTTGATGTTTTTGTTAGCCGCTTCAACAACACCATTCATCTTCTTCGGACGATAGATGACAGAGTTAAGATGTTTGATGTGGAATTTACATCGCATAATTCCTCCATCATTTTGTTGTTGAGGTTCTTAGCATTGTTCGACACAATCACCTCTCGTTGTCCATATCGACAAATGACATTGTTTCGGATGAAAGCAATGATGACTTCTTTGGTAACCCCGGGAAGGAGGTCGCTTCTACCCACTTGGTGAAGTAGTCGATCATGGTGAAGATAAATCGATGTCCATTATCGGGCTTTAGGCTCAATGGGCCCGATAACGCCCATTCCCCACATCGAGAAGGGCCAAGGTGAACTCATATCAGGAGTTCCCGTGAGGGGCGTATAGCATTCCCATGAATCTGCACATCGATAGCATCTCTTGACGTGGTCATTGCAATCACCAGAGAGATAGCCAATAATGTCCTGTCTTGAGGACTTTCTTGATAAGGAGGGGGCCATTCATGTGGGGGCCACAGACTCCACCATGGATTTCATCCATAAGCTTTTGGGCTTGATCTTTGTCTAAACATCCGAGGAGACCTAGTCCTCGCATCTCTTTTAGAGCGCGATCTCCACTCGTAGAGAATTTCATAGCAATTCAATGGATCCGCTTTTCTCGCCTAAGCTCGCCACACGTGTGTAGATCCAGCTCGTAGATATTCCTTGATATGATGATACCAAGGATGATGGATGGGAGGTAGTTCATACGATACTTCTCCAACGTAGTTCCTATAAGATAGAGCCTTGTGCAGGGAAGTTGTGACGCTTGGCAAGTGTTCCTTGTCTGGTATGCGAATCAAGGAGGCCAAAGTTGCTAACGCGTCCGCAAAATCATTCCTATTACGAGGAATGTGTAGAAAGGATATTTCTTCAAACTCCAAAACTATCTGTAAAACTTGCCGATGGTAGGGCAAAGAAATGTAGTTCCTCGTTTGATAGATTCCGGTGGATTGTCCGATTACCAACTCAATCTCCAAAGACAAGAAACCGCCGATGCCCATCGAACGGCAAGTTTTAACCCCATGAGACAACCTTCATACTCACCGTGTTGTTGGTGCCGATAAACCGCAATTTGATGGTGACGGATACCGCCTCCCCGCATACCGGATACTAGAACCGCTTCCAGCTCGTAACCTTCCATATTAATAACTCCATCAAAATACATCTTCCATGATTATGCAGTATATCGCATCGATGGTATTGTTGAATCGCATTACCCTTCATCGGGAAGTATGTTCTCCAAGGGTTTGAAATCCTCAAGGTGCGCACGACCAATGATCCGCAATTCCTTGACCTTTGATGGACTTTTGAGTCACATATACGATGTCAAATTGTTGTAGGATCAACCGCCATCCGGACAACCAACAATTTAATACGGGTTTATTGAACACGATTTGAGAGGATCCACGCGGATATGAGATGGGTTGTGTGACCATGGAGGTAATGTTGTAATCTCATGGAAGCCCATGCTAAAGCACAACAAGTTTTCTCAATCGAGTGTACTTGTGTTCACCGTCAATCTTTTGTCGAGGTAATAGATAGCTCGCTCTCGCCTCTATCGCCTTTCTCGTCTCAAAGATGCAAATTTCATGGCATTGTCACTTATGGATGTGTACATGAACAGGGGAACATCATCCCCGGGTGGTACCAACACGGGAGCTTTGACCAGCTGCTCTTTAATTGTGAGGAAGGCATTTTGGCACTCATTATTCCATTTCATGGAGGAGTTCTTCCTTAATAGCTTGAAGATTGGCTCACAAAGTTGTTTGTGAGTCGAGAGATAAACCGCTAATGAAGTTGATTCTTCCCAAAAATCCCCGTATTTCTTTTCTCGTTTGAGGAATGGGCATTTCCATGATGGCCTAAATTTTGGTAGATCCACCAATCCCTTTGTGGTCGACTAGAAATCCTAGCAACTTGCCTCGATTTAACTCCAAAGGCGACTTCGGGTCGATTCAACTTCAAGTTATACTTACGCAACCCGCTGAACAACTTTCTCGAGATGGTCTAGATGGTCATCCTCCTTCCGGATTTGACAATGATGTCATCCACATAGATCTCAATCTCTTTGTGCATTAAGTCATGGAAAAGAGCCATCATAGCTCACCGATAGGTGGCTCCGCATTGATGAGGCCGAATGACAACCGCCTATAAAAAAAGGTTCCCTGTAGGCGTGATGAAAGCGCTTTTCTCACGATCTTCCTCAAAGAACCATGATCCGATGGTACCCCACAAAGCAATCAAAGAAAGAGTACATGCAGATTGAGCAAGATTGTCAATGAGAATGTGGATAAATGGCACGGAAAGCTATCTTTTAAGCAAGCTTTGTTCAAGTCCCGGTAATCCACGCAAACTCGCACCTTCCCTCCGGTTTAGGCACGGAACAATGTTGATATCCACTCGTGATATGTGGACACCATGATGATGCCAACTTGAAATTGTTTCACAATTTCTTCTTTTTACCTTTTTAAACTCCACTCGTGTTTCAATCGCCTGAGCTTTTGCTTGACTGGCTTAAATCCATCTTTAATGGGAAGATGATGAAGAACAATGTCAATGGACAAACCCACCATGTCTTCATGAGACCATGCAAACACATCCTGGAATTGGGTTAATAGCTTAACCATGTCATTCCTTTGGTTTGGGGTAAGGTCCGAACCAACTGGATTAACTTAGGCTTTCTAAGGTTCCGAGATCAAAGAAGTGGTTCGATCAAGGTTGGGTTTAGGTTTGTCTTTGACCCATTCTTGAATTTCTCGAGGCACCTCAATGTCATCCTCAGTATTTCCATCAAGGTCAATTCATCTCTACATCAAAGGTACAATCCTTGTGGAGAAGAGGCACCAGACGCAAAGTACATGTGCACATCTAAATTGTGGTCCTCAAACAAAATATGCTTTCACTTAAGATATATGAAATGTTTTGATCATACACAAGTGTTAGCATATATCGGCAAAATAAACCGCTAATATTATATGTAAAAAGTAAGCAGCTATGATATCTATAGGCGTAAAGAGTTCTCGCCTGCTTTTACCCTTGTCGACCAATGCAAGGAGTGTTGTTCCAATTGGCAAGGGCAAAGTCCGGGTGGACTATAGTGATGGAGGGGTTGTCATCATCCTCCCTGTCCTGAATGATGGCCATTACGTCTGGGCAATCATCGTCCCTGGGTGTATCTCATGGTATGTTCATCATGAACGATGATGCGATGCCTCGACATCATTCGGATGACGCCTTTCTTGGTTCTTCGCTCCTCCTCTCCCACCGCGGATTTGGAACAAAGACTTCTTTCTCCTTCACCGCATCTATTGGGAAATAACATAGCCATTATATCGGGCCGGCACCTTTACAGAGGTTGTGCGACTCTCGTAGTTTGCGCGAAAGATAAACGCCGCACGGTTGAAGTCAAGGAATCACCGATGCTTATGAGGATTCCTATGATTAGAACCAATCGCGTAATAGCCTAGTCCAGTTGTTCCAGCTTGTTTGGTTAATTAAATTGGGTACTTGATACCTCGGCAATCTTTACCCAAAATTTCTTGTCCCCACTTATACGACCCAATGACATCATTTCTTGAGTAAATGATATTACCTCTCAAGCAGTAAATCTTGGTTCGAAAATGGCGCTCCAATAGCATGGTATCGGGTATTGCTTACTTCCAAGGCATGAAAAACCGACCGGCTCAACATCTCGCATTGGCATTGATGAATGGCATGTCCCCGTGTTGAGGACACTCTGTTTCAAAGAATTGACCGCGACTAGGCTATTATTGATAATGTATTTCAATTATTGATGAAGGGTGGAGGGACTCGCCTCGCCATGTGAATCCATGGTCATCCCAAGAGCAAAAGTCAGATCCCGAATCTATCTTGAGTACGTGGAAAGATACGCAGAATGTATGGGGGACCAATTTCGATCAAGCGCTTCAATTACTCGATCGAATTCTAAGCGGGCTCCATCAAAAGCTTTGATGATGATGATGGCTACTCCGGAGTCGATTGAGATTGATATTCATCTTCACCAAGGTAGCGTATGGACAGATATATTTAGAGATGAACCTCCATCTATCAAGACTCAAGCTAGCATGTATCCCGAGGACAAGACCGCAATGTGCAACGATAGCTTGCAGAATGACCGGGCCCCTCAAAGCAGATGTCATCATCAAAGAAGGATATCACATTGTTGTTGAAAATGTGATCAACCAGATGTTGAAATTTTTCCAGATCAACCGATGTTGGTAGATAGTCTTCTTCTAAAACCTTTAAAGAAGATCGTCCCGTGATCCTCTAAGTTGTGACCAAGTCCAAAATTGATATTTGTTGTGGAGCTTCTTTTAAGCTTAAAACCACCTCGCTTCATTATGACCCATAGTGCGGAGGAATTTTTTCATCTTCTCCATGGGTATTTTCCCTTTGATTTGATGGTAGACTTCATCACCCGTTGGGGAAGATATGCGGATTTTCCTTCGACATCAGAGCAGCAAGCTAGTATGTGAGGTGGATCCTTCACCTTCTCCATAATTCCACGGAACTCTCATGTAAGCTAACAATAGGATATCAGGCTCTATACGGCAAGTCGATTGCCTCGAGCGCCACTTTCAAAGGATTGTTGCTTCCTCGAGTCAATTGTTGGCATTGTGAGTGATTTGTTAGCCCCATCGCCTTTAAAGTGGATATGATCGCTACCAAACTCTTCCACTTAGTAGGACATGTATTCTCACTTGCACGTAACACAAGATCATCGTCTCGCTAGGTGCGAGACACCACCGCCAATTAGATTTTGGATGAGGTGGCGAGTGCCCAAAGATTCTTCCGTCGGCCGCGACCGCGAGAATGGGAGTGATATCGACATACCCATCAAAATTGTACCATCCTCGAATCGGGGTTGATTGGAGGTAGAAGGAACCGATCCTTCCTTCATTGATTAACATCCGGAGGATTTCCTCCATAGGTCGGCCTAAATAGGTGAATTCCTTTGTTGGCAAAATCTCGACGGGCTTTGCATTTGCTTTCTTTTGTCACTTTGTCTTCCAAAGATTTCATTTTTGAAAGTGACGAGGGCATATTAATGACAAGAGGTAGGAGACTGGCATGCTCCTGGCTGATTAATTGACGTGTCACTTGGTGCTGATAAGTCACCAATTCTGTCAATTGCTAAATTTGCTTGCATAGAGCTTTTATCTTTCGTTCCATTGTAAACTAGAACTTGGCATAATCCCATTTGTCAACACCATCTTTGAGGGTCTGGAAAGATTCACAGGTGAAATTGGAACTATGTCCATTGCTCCAATTGATCATGTTGACCTCTTCTTCTTTGTGTTGAGGAAGAGGGTTAACTTGAACGTGAGGCAAATCTGGTTTGGTAACCACGATCTCACCGTTGTCTATTAGTTCTTGGATCTTGTATTTCAAGGCCCAACAATCCTGAGTATCATGTCCAGTGCCCCTAAGATGATAAGCACATTTTCGAGCAAAGATTGAAACCCCGCCCATTAGGGGTCATTTGGCCGGTGGAAGAAGATGCGTAATTTTCTTCTCGTGTTGTCGTAAGAGTGAGAATGTTCTCTCGAGGGTCCCCTAAGGGTGTGAACACTGAGGGCGCTTGACTTTCTCCACCTTTTGGTATTGAGGGTTCAAGACCGTGCTTGAAAGGGAGTGTAGTTTCTCCTTTGAATAGGCATGTTCTGATTGCCTTTTTTTCCCCTCGTAGATCGTGGAAACATCTTCCTTTTCTTTTTATGGATTCTCCCTGGGGTTGTTTCCATAATTTCCTCGATTGATGTGATCAAGAATGCCTTTGAGTGCAAATAGGTCTTGAATTTTTCCTCGACTTCAATCCCATCTCACCCATCTCCCCATGTTCACCATTTCGTAAAATGGTTTGCCGATGCTTGCCAAAACTCTTTCATAGAAAGGAGCTTTAGATAGCTCTATAAAAGTCATGACCATTTCGATTCAATTATGGAAGGAATAACTTGGGCGCCAAAGGCTCTCCACCTTTGAGCATACTCTCCGAAGACTCATTAGATCTGCTTTCTCGATCTTGGTAATTTGATACCGATCAGAGCCATCTCGAGACCGAAAGTCGATTGAGCTAGGAAAGCATGTGCTAGCTCTTCCCAACTATGGATCTTTGAGTTATCTAATCTTGTGTACCACTTAACGGGCTTCTCCAGCTTAGACTCTTTTGGAACAAATGATTCTCGAGCTTTTCGTCCTCCTCGATAAGATCCAAGTTCTCCAATAAACACCTTCAAATGTGTATAAGGATCTCCTAACCCGTCATATTTTTCAAGTCGAGTTTTAAACTTTTCTCGGATAATGAACACCGTGAAAATGCAAAGATCAAGATATGAAACACTCCTGTGTTTCCAATTCCTTTGATAACACGAAGGGTCTCTTCCATTTGAGGACTTTCTTTTGATGTCACCCGCTTGTCCGGATCTCCTGTGATGGGCAAGATCATGAGTTTTGTTGGTCGATCCAACCGCAGCTTCGTGTATTGTAATGACCGGTTTCCCTCAGGTAGAGGATTCAAAGATGTACGGTATTTTTTTGACCCCGAGTAGATCGGTGTAGTTCTTTTTAGTAGAACAACCAAATCAGTAATTTGTTTGCTTAATCCATCAAATTCTTTGTGAGAAAATCGATTAAGGCCACCGGTCGATGACGACATGATTGATCGTAGCTTGCAAATTTTTTTTAGATTTTGACGTTCTCTAGGTCCAATTGGTTCCCTCGCGAAAGACTTGCATAGTTTAGTCTTTAGGGAATGTAAATTAACATGCTATGTGATGCGTTCATTTAGGAATTTTATCCTCGCAAAACTGATGTCACTGCTTGTAAAGATGTTAATTAAAATATGTATGTGTACACATTTCTTCGTATTTCTCATTACATGGAGATAGATATGGAATGAAATCACAAGTAATTGTTCTTACAAGTAATTGATAATGAGAAAGCATGAAGAGACTTTCCTCCGTTTTGGGTTTATCAGAGGCTGACCTATCTTAGGTTACTCTCGTGGCTTTTTGGCATGAAGGTTCCCAAATCATCGCAATTTACTCAACGGGAAATTAATCCAGTCTTTCAACTAGAGCGAATTTGGGTGGTGCCTTTCCTGAGCCTCGGGGAATTAGTCTTCCCACGAGTCCAGTAATCAAACACTGACGGGATAGCCTCCTGGTGGAGGGACCACACAACATACATTCACATACATCGCATCTCACCGTATGAAAATGATGACATGTGTGAAGAACTAATATCACAAGCAGATATGGTGCGAGGCACTAAGTGCAATAAGAAAATGCAATTGTACACATTCATCATAAATGTAAATGAAACATTCACACACAAGCAGATAACAGTTTTAAAAGATTGTAATAGCGGCTTAAGTCCTCTTACCGAGTCCCCAAAGAGAAGTCGCCACCGTCGACGCCGGGATTTTTAGATGTCCCTTTCCGCTACTTGTTCTTTTGGTGTTCTCATTTTAGGTGAGATTTATTTGAAAAAATAAGTGAAAAAGGTCCCATATGTATAATGTCGATTTATGGACCGTTAAGAGTCGCCATTGGTTTTTAAATGGTTGTACCAACACAACCGAGAAAAGGTTTGCACATCGACCCAAAGATGTGACATCGCTAAACCTGGATCGGTGAAACCGAGATTCATTAGGGTCCGGGACTTGGTTATGCGGAGGGAAGGTGTTAGGCACCCCCGACATCCGTGTTACCACTACGACCGCTTTTTTTTAAGAAACTATTATCCTAATGTGTGTGTGTGTGGTCAATGTGTCATTATTTGGAAGTAGTGCGAGGCCTCGCTCGCACCTATATACACAAGGTTTGAATTTATATAAAAATTCAGTTTTTAGCAAGATATGGCAATGATGTTTTAAAAAAGGTTTCTCAAACCCTGATGCTCAATAGTAATTGAGACCTTTTACACTTCCATTTTATTAAGTGTTCGGCTTGATTGATTTTATTTCCAAGATGCGAAGCATCTGTAAGAAAATAATGTACAAAATAATGCCGACTTCCTCGTGGGTATGAGAACCATCTGAGGAAATTCAGACACCGCAGAATAATTTACAAGCTGCTTACAGCTGAAAATGCCCATCATGGAAACCAAATCTAGATCCAATAGGTTGAATCTGTGATCACATGATTCCTAGGCGCACATGATACCGCAATTTATATGAAAGCAGTAAACAGGTATATATATATATAAGTTGTAAATATATATATATACAGACATGATCACTAACCACGAAGCCCCTTTATAGGGGATCAGAAATGTAAATAAAGCTGTAAAAGTTATCAACCACCACGGAGGAAACTCCAGGTGGGACAAAATGTAATTAAAGTTGTACAAAGCAATCAATTGCCACGAAGTGAACTCCAGGCAGGACGAAACGTAAAGAAAGCTGTAAAAGCGATCAACCACCACGAAGTAAACTCTGTGGGATATATATATATATATATATATATATATATATATATATATATATATATATATAAATAATGAACGCACTTGTATGTAAAATCTAGGCTCATCGAACATAGTTCACAACAATTATATATATATAAGTATATATATATATATATATATATATATATAAAGCGAAGTAAACGCATTCTGATATAAAATCTGTGCTCATCGAACAGTCCTAAACATAGTTATATATATATATATATATATATATATATATATATATATATATATAGCAATAAACGCCCGCATCAAGTTCAGGCTCATCGAACAAACAAAGTTCATACATATATCATATATATATAAGCAAATAAATTCTCCAGACCGAAGTCTAGGCTCAATCGAGTCATAACTCGATAATGTTAGTCCATATATATATATATATATATATATATATGTATATACAAACTGAAATAAAACCACGGACCGAAGTCCGGGCAAACTCACGCAACACGACTCTCAACGTGAAGAAGGGTGTGTGCAAAGATGAAGAGAAAGACTTTAAAGTGTGTGAGAAGGCTTACAGTGGGCTGCCAAAGAAGACTTCTATATCTTTAAAGTAGGTAAACACTGGCTTTTGTAGGTACAAAAGTAGCTATATATGAGCTCATAGGTGTTTAAAATGGGAAAGCACTCAGTATATTGCAAGTACGGAGCAAATTTGACAGGGGTTCCTCGCTTTTTCTCTTCTCAAAATGGCCACCCCAAGCCCTCTATTTATAGAGGGGGGAGCCACAGGTGTACCTGCGACTGAGCCGCAGGTGTATCTGAGGCTGTCCGATGGGTTTCTCGGGTCAGGCCGTCTCGTAATACGTGCACTCGGGCACTATAATGTCCGCTCGAACTTTTAGAATTGCAATTCGGGCATCCGACTGAGGTATATAGGACCTATTTTGGACCGCCGTTGTCGAGAGTTGTACAATGGCATGGGATTAGAGTTTGTACGACGTCATTGAAGATGGGACGATGCCCTCCGGTTTTCATGCTTCAAATTCTATCAGTTACCCCGCACAATAGTCACTCGGGATTGATTTTCCTTGATTCTTGTGGGACATCGTTGTGTAGAGATGTGTGTATAAAATGTTGAGACGACGTGATGTGGCATCGCGTTGGCAAGATGACGAGGTTGCCCCTCACCGGTGTTATCGCTGGTTTGGGCTGATAAAGCAGACGTTGCTCAGAACTTCGCTGAGATTGGACTGCTGCAAGTGTTGAAAGACCTCAGTGTCAACTCTGAGGTGTGTCTGTCCTCCCGGTGTTATCTCTAGGTTTGGTACTGGGTGTCTCATTGTGAGTGCCGAGATTAAAGCTCGGGGTTATCTTCGAGATTAATCGGTCTCCTCTGGTGTGTGTTCCGGTATTGTGTCCGCACGCCTCGGGGTTATCTCCGAGGTTGGAATTGTTACTCCCAGTGTGTGTCCTGGGGTTGATGCTAAACTTTCGGTAGTATCCAGAATGGATATGAACTATCTTCCAGGGTTCCCTCTTGAAAGACAAATCTATCCTCTTGCAATATCAATGACAGGTGTGCAGAAAAATTCGAGTGTCTACATTCGTGTTGATTAAAGATGAAATTGATAGTTCTATTGTGTTGAGATTATTAGTGTTAGTGGAAATCGATATTTATTTCGATAATAATTGATGTCTGGAAGTTATATTGACCAATCGGATAATTAATCAGATAAATGAGCAATTAATTACTATTAATTCACATGCTTATAACTATTTGTTCACATGTGTGTACTATTGATTCACATGCATATACTATTAAGAGAGGTGGTGCAAGATTGATAATACTTGCATGACTAAATTAAAAATGAAGGAAAAGATGAAGGTATTATACTGTAATATTTTGAGCCCAAAACGTGCAATTATCGAAACTATATTTTCCTATAATTAGAAGCTCATTCTTCCTTCATTCTCACAAATTCACTAAGACTCGCAAGAGCAATTATAGATAGAGAAGTTATAGAGAGAGAAGCTATAGATAAAGAAGCTATAAAGAGAAAGAAAAAGAGTAGTCTGTTAATTCACTATTCCAATATCCATTCTTCTTCTGAGGTAAGGGATATTATTTGTTGTATTCATAAGGGATGTTATTTATTGTACTCGTAAGGGTTATTATTTGTTGTATTCGTAAGGGGTATTATTTTTTTCGTATTCATGAAGAGAGTTATTTTCTTTCAATACTCGTAAGGGTTGTTATTTCATTCTTTATTATTCTGTTGGAATAACCTGTTTATGCGGACTACCGCATGCATGGTGAAATTCTTCTGTTATTCTATTCTTTATTATTCTGTGGGAATTACCTGTCTCGCGGACTACCGCATGCCTGGTGAATAAACCTTTGTATTCAATTATTATTAAATTATGGAAATGATCTGTCTACATGGACAACCGCATGACAGTTGAAAATCCATTTGCAGTTTCGTATATTGTTTATTTCAGATTCTTAACTCTAAACTTACTACGGTAAGTATTGCTTCTATATTCCATGAAATTAGTAGAATATCCTTGATATTTGTGCTTCATCCAGTATATTTTCATTAAAATATTATTTTGAGCATTCTTGATAATTATTGATCTTTTTATGCTGAAATACTATTCACGAGTTACTATTCACGGGTTACTATTCATCCTATTACTATTCACTCAAATAATATTCACTCGGGTATTCGGGGCACTTTTCATGCTAGAGTACTATTCACGAGTTACTATTCACATGAATATTATTCACTCGGGTATTTTGGGCACTTTTTATGCCGGAGTACTATTCACGAGGTACTATTCCCGAAATACTATTCACAGGATACTATTCACGGGGTACTATTCACCCGGAATATATATTTCTTTTCTGTCCAAATTAGTTTTGATACATGAATATTATTCTTGAATTTTACTCCATAAAGCAGTATCATGTTGAAAATTTGGATATTTTTAAACTATGCATAAATTTAAAGTCTTTAATATTTATCCTTGATTTCGTTTGATTAATGCTTATATCATTGTCATCATCCTCATGCTTATATTGTGATGAAAGTCATCTGTGGTTTACGTGCATAGATGGACTATTGATTGGTATGATTATGCCCAGAGATTATTCGGTATAATCATGACCGTAATGTTACAAATGATGTGGTAAAAGTTCTCATTGGCCCGTAGTGCATTGATGGACAATTGTTGGTACGATTATGACTAGGGATTATTCGGTATAATCATGACCATTGATGATTACATAAATGTCATTGGCCCGTAGTGCAAGGATGATACGATGATGTGGTTTATTTATTAAGCTGAGTCTTAGCGATAAAGTTGATTATTAAACTTTTTAAATCATAGAAGATAGTAGAGATCATACTCTATTTGACTCTTATAATGGATTGCTTGTTCCGCTGTAGTTGTTGATCTAAAACTTGTTGTCTATTGTATTCTATCAGTTGTTATACTGTTGAAGGCTAAGGATAATTTATTATGCATTATCTTAGTCATAATATATATTTCTTACTGGACTAGTTGAGCTCACCCTTTTCTTTCATTGTTCTCTTCAGGAAATGAGAATATAGCTGGAACTAGTCGGGTAATGGAGTGATGGTCCAGGATAAGTGGCTTTTGTAGTCTTCACTATTCTGTGAAATAGTGTGATAATAATTATAATGAGGACTTCATTGAGTGTGGATATTGTCTAGAAGACAATATTTGTTTAAAAACTCAGCTATGTTTTGTCGTATTTTTACACGAAAGTTGTATTAAAGAAGTTGGTATTTGATTTATGTACCATATATTTGGCGACTCAAGATGGGTGATGTATACCTATTTTGGGGGAGTTACAGTTGGTATCAAAGCTTAGGGATATGATCCCTGGCTGAGATGTGAGACTAGAACTAGGAGAGGAGAGACGGGTAATTCCTTCGCTAGTATAACCTACCTAAGTTTATTTGTTATTTAATCGGTCGGTCAGAATATAGGGATAATATGTGGCATGTCAATTAATCTTTATTTTGAAACTATATTCTAGAATGATATCTGAAATATAGGAGTTGAACAATGAAAAAATTATGATACATAGGAAATAACCGGGGAGGTACAATCCGAAAAGAAAGCAAGGTATTCTCATCTATTCGAACTACCAGGTACGTAAATTTCGAGGGCAAAATTTCATAAGGAGGGGAGATTGTAAGACCCTGAATTTTACGAAATGAAAGTATTTAATTTTCTGATAATTGTTATTCTATTTAGTAAATGGTTAAATTGATAAAAATTAAAGTTAAGGGTGATATTTGAAAATTTTGCAAAGTAAGCAAGTTGATATAAAATATTTGTTGTGTCGGGGAATATTCGATTGGTCGGGGACTATTCGTTTTAACAGCAAATATTTGTACAACAGCACAATCATTGGTGGATCCCACAACGGAGGTAGAGTCGTAGTTAGTAAATGACTGAAATTTTTTTTAAAATAATGACGAAAGTTTTACCGTTAAACTGTTGAACTACCCAGTAGTAAAAGTACAGTAATACGGGTGGTTGCGTGGTTGCATAGTAGCACACAATATTGATTATTGATACTTACATAAGAAGTCACTCAGTTATACTCAATTATTGCTACAGTAATTGATGTATCATATCTCTCATATAACATAAAATATTTTTAAACACTTTATTATCATTTAAAATAATTTTTAATATAATAAAATAATTTTTAACTAATTTATTTAATACATTTATTAAATAAATTAAATATCATTATTATTCAAATAACTAATACTCCCCCCGTCCCATGATAAAAGTCCTTATTACTATTTTGGGTAGTCTCATGTTAAATGTCCATTTTCCTTTAATAACCAAACTTTTACACATATTTTCCTATTATACCCGTAACATTAAATATCTCATACTTTTCTTATTCTAATTCTCTCTCCATATTTAATGACATTATTATGGGCAATTTTGTCATTTCATTCATCTTCTTAATATACGTGAAAAGTCCACCAGGACTTTTATCTTGGGACGGAGGGAGTAATATTTATGAAAAATATGTCAAATTATTAAAAGTTAATTTTTATAACTTAAAATAAATTTTAAAACTAATTTTAGAATTTTTAGAAATTAATTACTATTTTAAATGATTTTTGGAAATTAAATTAATTTAAATTAAAACATCTGTCGCTATAGCTTTTAGCGACAGAAATTGTCTCCTATTGTGTTCTTGAGCCTCAAGAACATTCATATATATAAAGGTGCTAGGTTTGACCAACAATAATTGTTAGATTATGAGGTTTCTGTGCAAGCTAATGGTCAGATCTTGTAGTGTTAATGTAACACTACATGTAACAACAATTGACAAGGTCATACAACATCACAAATGCAAGATATAAAGCTTTGAACTAGCTGTCAGACGTGTTCTTCATGTTCTGGGCTTCCTAGAAACATCAAGTCATGGTCGGTCAACGATTTTGGTGGCCTTATATCATTCAATCTATTCATGTATTTGGTGGGTTGGACGTCGGGCCTTGTAGAGGAACTAACAGGGTACATGGTTTGAGCACTTTGAATGTCTACAAATCATCAAGCTGCAAGATCTAAGCCTCTAAAGAAGTTATCAGACCACTATCTCAACTTTCTGGGTTACCCAGAAAATAAAACTTAACGGCCAACGACTTTTGACTGATTACTACAACCGATCTATTGCTTTCTAAGGTTCGAAAGTGCTCTGGACTTATAGCCCTCATGTTATACTATAATCTAGATACCAATATACAGCCTAACAGCTTGACAGTAACGACATCAAAGCTGGTCAAAGTCACTGCCAGAACACGTTCTTCAGTTTTCTGGATTTCCAAGAAAACTGATTTCGTGTTCAGTCAACGAACTTTGACCTTAAATAACTTTTGATATACATAAGAAATTATCATGAATCCACTTTCAGATTACTAACAACATTACCAACTACAACTAAAAACCTTTACAACACCAAAACAATAAATAAGCACCGATCTTTAAGGCTTGACTTTCGACTGTCAGACAACATTTTTATGTTTTTCCAGATTTTGAAAATCTTCAATTTCGTGCATCTAGATGTTATTGATCCACAATATAACAACCCAGACCACTTATTAACATATCATTTAACATATTTAAACATAAAAACACAAGATCTAACATAACTTTAAAGATCAGATTTTAGGTTTAGGGTTATACCTTACTTTGAACAAATCTTGATTCTAAGCTTCCTGATCTGATATAGGTGAATTAGGGACTTGATTTGGGACTGGTCTAACAATGAAATTCGTGGGTTTATAGAGAGAGGGTCTTGGTTGTGTATTTGTGAGCAAATGACTAACTTTTTACGACTTTTCTCTCTCTTAATCTATATATATCATGGTACAATGCACTTGGCTGATGAAATGTGGCTGATATGTATTAATTTTCAGCACATGGTGTATCTTAGTTGGTCACCAACTCAATTATATGGCAAGATTTGCAAGTTATCTAATAAAGAATGTATGAAAAAGGCATTTTGGTATTTTTGCTTGTAATTTTAAGGGCAATCTTGTAACTTGACATAACCCTTAGGTTTTAACCCTTAGGGTTTAACCCAAAAGTTTTACAATTTGATTTTCTAGGATTTCTAATTATAGTTAAAATAAAAATTAAACTTTCTAAAAATGGAAATTAGGGTTCCCTAATTACATTAGGTTTCCTACTTATTTATAACTTGAAATTTAAGTTTAAGATCCACTAATTAGCATTTAGCTTTCTAATTTAGCGATTAGGGTTTATAACTTAGCAATTAGGGTTTCTAATTGTTAATTAGTATTTCCCTAATTAACATTAAAATCTATAATACTTGTCATTAATCACATTAATACAATTACTTAACAGTCTTGAACTCCTATTTGACTTTCAAATTAGGGTTTATCAGTTTGATAATAGGGTTTAATCATGCTACACTATAATTAACCAACCATTATCAGTACACACATACATGCGGTACATACTTATAGAACTGAAATATAATTAATATTATATTAATATTACCATTCTCTATTCAAAATCCATAATTAGGGTTTGATTCCATATCTGACTTAACGTTTAGTCTCAATCAACTTAAAATTTTAAATTGACTATCCTGCTAAATCTATATCGCATAAATTTCAAAATATTATTCATAATATATACCAATACTCACAATAATTAATAAATTAAAAAAATAATAAATAAATAAATTTATTCATAAAAATATAGATATAATTTGTTTAAAAATTCCGATCTTTACATCGTCCATCATTGGTAACGAATATCTATTCTTGATCGTTACTCTGGTCAATTCTCGATAATCGATACTGAGCCTCTGTAATGATCGAGGATTTTTTTTAATTTATTTAAATATTTATTGAATTAAATAAATATTTTATTAAATTTATTTAGTGAGAAAAATAAATAGTTGATGGAATGGTGGTGCAACAATTTAGTAACTAAATTGATTAATGTTAATTAAAGTGAATAATGGTAATTTTATTATTTGAGGATTTAATTTAATGAAAATAATTAAATTAAATGAATTGTTTAATATTTAAGAAAATAAGTAAATTAAATAAAGTAATGTTTAAGTCTAATTTATTAATTAAATTAGATATATAATTATTTATTAATCATAAGTATAATTATAATAATAATAAAAAAATATAATTATTTTAATTATAATTGTATATAAGCTAATTAAGTGGGTTACATGTGTGACAAAAGTAACTATATAATATAAATATTATAAAAAAAACTAGTATGGGAAATTTTGTGTAAAGCAAATGCAGCCTTATGGCCTTTGGTTTAACATAACCGTAAGCTCTTTGTTTCTTTTAACTGAAGTGTACGTGGGTGAAGGCCATATCAGTTTATTTCTACGCATTCTATTTCTTTGCCTAAGGCTAGATAACAGAGAGAAAAACACAGGGAGTTTGGAGGGTGCAAGAGAGAAAACACAATGATTCTGATTTTCTGAGATTGTCTAGAGGAGGAGAAGGGTTTGCTAAACATCTTGCTAAATCAAGGTATAATCTACCCTAACTCTAATTTTCTATTTTGGTGTTAATTATATGATATGGGTCGTGGTTGTTCATACTTGTATTATAGAATCTGTTATCATCATCATCATATATATATATATATCAAGTAATTAGTAATCAAATTCGTGAGAATTGGCTTTGCAAGAAAGAAGTTATAATATTAGTGTATGTTCATGTGATATAGCTTAAGAAAGTACAAAATTTGATGTCCAATATGTGATGTAATTTACAAATTGATGTTGGATTGTGTTAGTATGTTAAGAAACGAAAACGGCGTAGGTTGAATCGTGTCAATTGGTTAAGAAACGAAGTCGTGGCAATCGAATTCGCTAAAAGTGATAAAAGTGAAGAAATTGGGAAAATTGTGGTTTTGATTCTTCAAAATTGAATATATGTAATGTTTATGTAGTTAGAATGATGAATAACATGCTTAACTATGTTATTACAAAGTTTTAGATGTTGAGTTTGGTGAATTTCTGTGGAGTTGGGATTTTTTGGCCTAGAACGTAGAGCGTGTTTCGAGTTTCAAAAAAGCTTTTGGTGCAAGCAGGCATGCATGAGATACAAAAGGGTGTCATCATGGCAAATTGCAAGCTTGAGGTCATTCAGACCCAGTAATGAGTTGTTAACAGTATAGTTTGACAAATGTTAACTTAACTTATTTTAATGATTGTTGAGGAACCTAAAACATGTTATAAGACATAATAGCGTATTGTAATCACAACATTGAAATCAAAAGTTACGAGTTAATAAGTTGTGAGAGTTCGTAATGTGATGTCATTTGAATTGGTGTTGTTCTACAACGACCATGTTGTGTACTATGATGTAGTTGAGAATTCAGTTTTCATGTTCTGTGAATGGGTAGGATAATCAAGTCTTAAGTTAAAGATTATAGACTTGATTGAAATGAAAAGTAAACTAATGAAAGTGATGTTAATATAACTAATTGGTATTGCGATCCTAATGATATGTGTAGGATATATGGTGAACATTTATTATACTTGTGTATCTTACACACGAGACAAGTTCTCTAACTTCATTTTTTTTATAATAAATGCAAGTTTCATAATTCCAATATTTGTTGTTGTCAAGCAAGATTTCTAGTTCTAAATCATCATTTTTCAAATCCTATATTAAAGTTGAGCAAGCCTATTAATTCTATCTTATGTATGGTTGAATATGCTCTTGTAACCTAATTCGTTACATCGAGCAAGTTTCACATTCCTATTTCCTGTTATTGCTATTCAAAGCATATACTGTTTTAAAACATTGATTCGAATGAGATTATTCTAACTCTTTTGAATATAGTACTTTGCATATATATACCATGTTTATTCAAATGAAATGTTTTAAACATTGAACCTTCAAATGGTAAACAAACTCTTATTGATTGAATTAATCTACAATTGAATAGTGTTCTAAAATTCTAGAACCACTGATAAGCTAGTTCCAAACTAAATTTTCTTTAGTGCGGAAATCCTAAATTCAAACTGAGATGAACAACCATAATATAGGGGATTTTGTACGTGTAATGTTTAAATATCTGTGCACAATACATGGTACAAAGGGTTGATCCCCCTAAGTAGGTAAGGAAGGGTATGTATAGTCTAAATGACTCTTAAGGTTGAGGTAGTAATAATACCTAATTACAGAGGACATAGTTCGTGGTCTTAAGACCCTCATTTATAAATCTTGAACATTTCTCTATTCTTGATTCGCAGAACGAGTTCCCTATTATCCAGTAGCCATTTTTTTATCTCATGTTGTTACTATTATTATTCTTTATATTAGTGAGCAATTGTTTGCTCACTCTTGCAATTAACACTGCAGCTAAAGTTGAGAAAGTCGATGAGCCATCTACAAGCAAAGGAAAGGGCAAGATGCCCAAGTGTTGAAGATTTATGAGAATTTATTTAAGTGAATTATGTTATAAGACTTAATTTATTTTGTGATGTTTTCCGCAGACTTATGTAATAATTTATAGTTAGATTACCTGTGATTTTGAGATGATGTAACCCTTTAATGGGAAGATTATTTTTTAAGTTATTTAAATTATGTCTTGCTCTTGTAGGTGCAGCAGTATAGTAGGAGCATCCATGGTTTCATATTGACACTGAAGCTCGTTACTCATGGATGCGAGCATGATGCATTGAGCCATAGATGCATCATCTTGCCACTACTTAAAAGTAGCAATCTCTTCTTCAGAGATTGTTTCTGCAACTTTTGCAGGGACGGGCGAATTTAGGACATGAGAAATCTTTTCAACAGTGAGAACAATTCTCAGATTCCTTAATCGGTTCTTAAAGTTTGGTTCGGTCAATTTATTAGCATCAAGTATGCAACACAGTGAAATTAATGAGTGTGTCATTTTCAAATTTTTGCATGTGAAAAACAATATTTTTAGCAAACATTCATTTAATTAATTACCAAAATAAATTAGGACTTATTTTAAATCGGTATCTCCCACTATTTTCTTCAAACTATATTACCCTTATTATATAGTTTGGCAATATCTAATTAAAGATATGCTAGTGAGAATAAGGATCCCATTTCAAATGTATATAGCCTTGTGTTTGCACAACAAACTATATATAAATAAATAGGTAGACAACTATTGTCAATTACATCATCATGTAACTCCTTATATTTTCCCTATTAAATTATAATGGTCAAGTGTGTGTACATCCGAACTAAAATAATTTAAGTTAAGTCATACCCATCATCTCCATATAAGTGAAAATAAAACTACAGTCCTTGTGTGTGCACAACAAAGAAATAATGTTCAATTCCTTATAAACATCATATGTAATAAAAATAACATCTCAAATATTTAATATTTGCCTTGTGTGTGCACAACAAACTCATATTAAATATTCAATGCTTTATTATTTTTATCATGCTAGAAGGCGACGTTCGATTTTCCAAATATCTTTGAACGTTACAACTTAATATAATTTCTTTGAGGAGTTTGTTATTATTTGTCTCATCTTGTTTAGCGCGCATGCACACACACACACACACACATATATATATATATATATATATATATATATATATATATATATATATATATATATAAATACACGTCATATTATTAAACATGCGAAACATGTTTGCATAATATATAATATATATAATACTAGCATGTATATATAGAATACTATATTCTACCCGGATTTAATATGAACTTTTATTCTAGTTTGGTTCACTAGAGCCACCAAGTGGACCAAAATGTCAAACCCTAGGGTGCAAGAATAAATATTTAAATATAACTATTACATTTAAACCCGAGCTTCATTACAAATGGGTTTTTAAGCGCTCCTTTCTCCTTGATCTTTGATCTCCAGTTCTTTGAGAAATTCTAATTAATCCAATTACATTACCTATTTAATTTAAATAGAAACCTTGATCAGCAGTCAAGGGGAAGTACATAGGAGAGAGATGGAATTTACAACAAGAAGAAAACCAGAAACGATGAGGTACGCAGACCCTATTTAATAAAACTCATACATTCAAGCATTCATCCAAAATAAAATTCAATCACATTAGTCATAGTCCATAATCAATTCCATTTATTATTATACATAGCAATATATGCATCAATAAATAACATTCATCTCATGAAAAATAAATACATTCCATATATGCACTAATATCAATTAATGGGTAAAAGTTTACTAAATTTTAGTTTTGAAACAAAATAAACTCTTTTATTTTAATCAAAAAGCCAAATCCAAATTAAACTCTTTAATTTTCGCAATCTGAAATCATATTTTAGATAAAATAAACACATTTATTTTAAAATTTTATCAATTAAATAAATCATTTATTTAATTAAAGAAAAAACAAAAGTTTTTCAGATTCTACCCAAGGGCACAACTATGCCTAGAATGAACTAAGTCACAGCGAAGTTACGCATCAAAGCTAGAAATTGATTTCGTGTAATCTAGTAGCATGCGCCGAGAAATGAATCGGGTCACTAAAGTAAATTGCTACTGTTCATCCAAGAAATGAAATCTGGAGACGGTGTAGCTACGCAATGTCGCAGAAACAGAAAATTTTTTGTTGCCCAGAAATCTGATTTAATCGCATATTGTACAAACATGGATTCACAAAGACTGATAATTAGCACAAGATTGGCTCTGATACCATTGTTAGGTTTACTAGAAACAAGTATATGCAATCAAATCACATAAACGAAACGGAAGTGAAGAAAAAATGGATTTTAAAATTTTCTTACATACCATAAACCAAGATCATTCTTGTGCTTGATTATCAATCTATAAAAGAGTAAGAGAATCAGAATTATACCCTTAAAGATACGAGCTTCCTCAGGTACAAGTTTAACTCCTAGTCATTTGTGCTCTTCTTGAATACGCGTGTTTGTTTTCTTCCTTTGATCAATATTAGTCACCCAAGCGTTTGGCCTCTAGAGGTGATCCACCAAGGAAGAATAAGAATCAAGAAGAATGGTGTTTTGGCTCAAACCCTAGTTATCCTATATCTATAGAAAAGGGGCGTACTCTCTAACTATTGGAATCACGTATCTATATGTGATATCTGATATAAGACTCCTCTTATAAAAATATCAGTTAACCATTTTTAATATAATTAAAATAGGATATTATTTAATTAATTAGGCTCCTTAATCTTATTAGGGATTATTAATTAAACTCTTTTAATTAAGTTGCCTCCTAATCTTGATAAGAATAAATGAGAGTACTTATATTAAATTAATTCCAAAACAACTTTTGAAATTAAAATAATAATAATTGTAATAATATTAATAAGTCTCCTCTTATTAATTTATATTTAATATTTCCAAAATATTAAATAATAAATATTAAACTATTTAATTTTACTCTATCACTATAGATTAAATTAAATACACTTAACATATTATTATGATTATGCCATTAACTTCTTAAATAATTATTCTTCTTTTTATGGTGTGACCCTTTAGGTTCTCCATATTAAACCGGTTGTGAATAAATTAATTAGAACAATTTTAATCTTATTTAAATAAATATTTTTTATTCTACAATAAGGATAAGCCTCCTTAGCGATCAACGACTTTCCAGATAATATATATTTCAACATTAATCATAAAAGAACCTTTGAGTAAATAGTTACTGTACAATTCAATCTTTCCACCATACAATGTCTTAATTAAATATAAGACATTGAATAACTGTTAAGTCTTATTTTATTTAATTATATGTATTTTATTTCCCAAATGCACAACTCCGAATGAATGCAAATTAGAAATACCTTTATAAGATATATACCCAAGCGGTAGATTCTTTATTGCGTTGTCATTTATCGAATCATATAGGACATATCTCTTCTTTTACTAGAAGCGGTAGATTCATTTTTGATCATTCATTATCTACATATATAACTCATTATACCCAAGCATACCCTTTGATATACCCTAAGGGTCTTAAGGAATAAGTCAAAGTATAAATCATTATATACAAGATACTATGATGATCTCAAGTCTAATGATCACTTGTACTACTATCACTTTAGGAATCCTATTGACATGCAAGTAAAACTCCATTAAGTATTCCTTATAGAGTCACGTTCAGTGAACTTATTCTCCAATAATCACCTACATACTTGCTATAGTGTCTCCACACAAATGATCATGAGATCAATCATCCTCATCCAATGAGCAAGCAACGTATGTACCAATCTATCCGGATTCACTAATCCCCTTTTTAGTAATCCATTGATTGGGAACATTTTAGTTTTTAAGCTATCTAAGAATTTAGATCTCATTAGCATGATCTCATCATGATTCTAAAAGTATTGCTTAAAACTATGGGTTTATACATATTATTAAAAACAACACCATATAGATAATTAAATGCCTTTAATAAATAATACTTTTATTAATAAATGAATAAGATTTTTTACAAAGTATATACTTTATCATCATACATGATTGGCTTGTATGCGTACTACTTTCACCCTATTGCAAAAGTTGGTTCTGCGATCACTTATGATAGCTCGTGGTGCTCCAAACTTAACAAATATGCTAGTTTTGAGAAAATCTGCAACAACTTTAGAATCGTCAATCCTAGTGGCTTTAGCTTTTACCCATTTTGAGACATAATCAACAGCTAAAAGAATGTAAAAATTACCAAAAGATGAAGGAAAAGGTCCCATAAAATCTATACCCCAAACATCAAAAATTTTAACAACCAAAATAGGAGTTTGTGGCATTTGATTTCTATGTGAGATATTCCCTGTCCTTTGACAATTAACACTAGTTTTTCAAAACATATATGAGTCTTTAAAAAGAGAAGACCAATAAAAATAACTTTCCAAAACTTTGTTAGCAGTTCATTTTGGACCAAAATGTCCTCCACAAAAATGAGAATGTCAAAAAACTAGAATTGATTGGAATTCATTATTTGGCACACATCGTCTAACTATCTAGTCAGCATAAAATTTCCATAGGTATGGATCATCCCAAACATAGTGTCTAACATCACCTTTTCAGCTTTTCCTTCTAGGATTTGGAAAATTCATTAGAAAAATATGCACTTACCAAATAATTCATAAGATTTGCATACCAGGAAACCCAACATGTATGGAAAGTAGATGCTCATCCGGGAAAGAATCTTCTAAAGGTAGCTCCTCCTCATCTCTTAATAGTCTGCTCAAGTGATCTACTACCAAGTTGTTTGCACCTTTCTTATCCTTGATCTCTAAGTTAAATTCTTGCAAAAGCAGAATCCATCTGATAATCCTAGGTTTAGAATCCTTTTAGGTTAACAAATACCTGAGAGCCTAGGTGAACAAATACCTGAGAGAAGCATGATCATAATAAAATATAACTTTAGTACCAAGCAAATATGATCAAAATTTATATAAAGTAAAAACCACAGATAAAAGTTCTTTTTCAGTTGTGGAATAGTTTATCTGAGCGTCATTCAGATTTCTAGAAGCATAGTAAATGGCATGCACAACTTTGTTAATTCTTTGGCCTAAAACAGCCCCCATTGCATAGTTGTTTGCATCACACATAATCTTAAATGGAAACTTCGAATTCAGTGGTTGAATCACATGGGCAGAAGTCAACATTTTCTTTAAAGTGTTTAAAGCCTCCTTGCACTCATCATCAAATTGAAAGTCCACATCCTTTTGTAGCAACTTACATAAGGGTAATGCAATCCTTGAGAAATCTTTGATAAACCTTTGATATAAACTTGAATATCCAAGAAAAGAGTGAATCTCACACATGTTGATGGGGTAAGGCAAAGCAAAAATATCATCTATCTTAGCTTTATCAACTTCAAGACCTTTAGATGACACAACATGACCAAGTACTATTCCTTATTCTACAATAAAATGACACTTTTCCCAATTCAAAATAAGATTAGTTTCCATGCATCTATCCAAAACAAGACTCAAGTTATCTAAGCAAGCATCCAAAGAATCACCATGTATCGTGAAATCTTCCATAAAGACCTCAAAGTATTTTTCTAGAAGATTGGAAAAAATGCTTACCATGTACCTCTGAAAACTATATGTGTAAGACACTAAATTTTATGAAATAAAAATATTTACTTTTCTTTTAATTATTATTCAATTTAGTAAATGGTTAATTTGGTAAAAGGTTAAAGTTAAGGGTGATATGTGAAATTTTAAAAAAATAAGCAAGTTGTCATAAAATAATCGGTGATAAAAGTACAGTAATACGCGTGGTTTCATAGTAGCACACGATATTGTACAATATTTTTTATTATTGATGCTTACGTGAGAAGTCACTCAGTTTATTCAATTATTTCCACAGTAATTGCTGCATAGTATCTCACATTATTGATTCAATTATTGTCATAATATTTTTTTATTATTAAATCAATAATTGAGACGATAAAGTTATTCATATTATTATTTGCATTATTGACAATGTCTAGAAAGTTCTGTCGAGGAAAGGGTTTGGTCACCTAATTGCACGCCAATATGGAGAAATCCTTATCAGAATTTCCCCTCTTTCCTGGGAATGATCTGGTTGTTAATATTATGAGTTATAATATTAATGATGAATGTTATTAAAAATCGAATTTGAGTTCGAAGTTGAATTTGGAGACGCGTACGAGATATTTGAGTCCGGGACGATGAAATTAGTAAAAATAGACTATAAACACAAAATTTATCGGGGTTGACTTTTTAGTTAAAAAGTCAGCAGTTGACTTTTTCAAAAAAAAAGTCAAACTTCAAAAATTTCAAATATGAAATTGTTGATAAAAATATTTCCATTCTGTTGGGATTATTAGTGTTACTGAAAATCGACATTTATTTCGATAATAATTGATTTTTGGATGTTAAATTGACCAAACAGGTAATTAATCGGATAAATGAGAAATTAATTGCTATTAGTTCACATGCGTATAACTATTTGCTCACATGAATGGAACTATTGGTTCACATGCATTACTATTAGGGGAGGAGGTGCAAGATTGATAATACTTGCAGGACTAAATTAAAAATGAAGAAAAAGATGAAGGTATTATACTGTAATATTTTGAGCCCCAAAACGTGCAATTATCGAAACTATATTTTCCTATAAATAGAAGCTCATTCTTCTTTCATTCTCACCAATTCACTAAGACTCACAAGAGCAATTATAGTGAGAGAAGGTATAGAGAAAAAGAAGAAGAGTATTCTACTACTTCACTATTCCAGTATCCAGTCTTATTCTAAGGTAAGGAATGTTATTTATTTCTTATTCGTAAGGGATATTATTTTTGTTCAACATTAATATGAAATAATATTTTCTTCCATACTCTATAGTATGTAAGTAATATTATTTTGTTTCGTATCCCTAATTCTACACTCATTTTGTTGAAGTATTGCTTCTATACTCCGTGAAATTAGTAGAATATTCTTGATATTTGCGCTTCATCCAGTATCTTTTCATGAAAATATTATTCTAAGTATTCTTGATTATTATTGATCTTTTAATGCTGGGGTACTATTCACTCGAATATTATTCACTCGGGTATTCGGGGCACTTTTCATGCTGAGGTACTATTCACGGGGTACTATTCCCGAAGTATTATTCATGGAATACTATTCACTCGGGTACTATTCACCTGGGTTACTATTCATGACAAAAATTTATTTCTTTTCTGTCAAAAATTATTTTTGATACATGATTATTATTCTTGAATTTTACTCCGCACAGCAGTATCATGTTGACAATTTGGTTATTTTTAAACTCTTGATAAATTTAAAGTCTTTAATATTTTTTCTTGATTTTGTTTGATTAATGCTTATATCATTGTCATCATCTTCATGCTTATATTGTGATGAAAGTCATCTTCGGCGAATGGTGCAAGGATGAACTGTTGATTGGTATGATTATGACCAGAGATTATTCGGTATATCATGACCCGTAATGTTACAAATGATGTGGTAAAAGTCCTCATTGACCCGTAGTGCATTGATGGATAGTTGTTGGTATGATTATAACCAATGATTATTCGGTATAATCATGACCATTGGTGAAAACACGAATATCATTAGCCCGTAGTGCATAGATAATTCATGGTCATGATACTAATGAATATCCTTAGCCGTAGTGCAAGGATGATTCGATGATGTGGATTATTTATTAAGCTGAGTCTCAGCGATAAAATTGATGATAAACTTTGTAAATCATAGAAGATAGTAGATATCATGCTCTACTTGACTCTTCTAATGGATTTCTTGTTCCGCTGCAGTTAAACTTGATGTTTATTGTATTTTATCAGTTTAACACTGTTGAAGGCTAATGATAATTTATTCTGCATTATCTTAGTCATAATATTTCTTACTAGGCTAGTTGAGCTCACCCTTTTGCTTTCATTGTTCTCTTTAGGAAATGAGAACGTAACCGGGACTAGTCGGGGAACAGAGTGACGGTCCGAGATGGTGGCTATAGTAGTCCTCACTATTTTATTAAATAGTGTGATAATAAATGTAATGAGGACTTCATTTGAGTTTGAATACTTTCTATGAGACAATATTCGTGTAAAAACTCTAAGCAACGATGTTGTCGTATTGGATAAAAGAAGTTTGTATTTGATTTATTTACCATGTATTTGGCGACTCAGAATGGGTGATGTATATCTATTTTGGGGCGTCACAACCTGGGCATTACAAAGTCCGAAGGACATCCAACGATATACAAATGTACCAAAAAGACACGTGAGTGTGGTCTTTTCTTGGTCCTTGGGTGCAATCACAATCTGATTATATCATGAAAAACCATTTAGAAAGCAATAATAAGTATGCCCATCTAATCTTTTTAACATTTGATCAATAATAGGTAGAGGAAAGTGATATTTTCTAGTTACAACATTTAACTTCCTATAATCAATGCATACTCTCCATCCTATTTTCATCTGTGTGGGAACCAACTCATTATTATTATTCTCAATAACTGTGATTCCAGATTTCTTTGGAACTACCTATACGGGACTTACCCATTTACTATCGGAGATGGGATAAATTATACCCGCATCAAGTAATTTGAGCACCTCCTATTTTCACTACCTCCATCATGGGTGGATTCAACCTTCTTTGTGAATCCCTCGTGGCCTTAGCTCTATCTTCCAACACTATCTGATGCATGCATATTTTAGGGCTAACACCATTGATATCTATTATCGTCCAAACAAAAAATGTGACATGGTCCCTTAGGATCCTCAGCAACTTATCTTCCTATAATTTAGTTAGATTACTAGCAATAATCATAGGGAAAGTATCATTAGTCCCAAAATATGCATATTTTAAGTGCACATGTAATTGTTTCAATTCTAGGGATGGAGCTTGCACAACAGAGTGAAATTGGTAAAAGGTTAAAGTTAAGGGTGATATGTGAAAATTTTAAAAAGTAAACAAATTGTCATAAAATATCGGTGATAAAAATACAGTAATACGCGTGGTTGCATAGTAGCACACGGTATTGTACAATATTTTTTATTATTGATGCTTACGTGAGAAGCCACTCAGTTTATTTAATTATTGCCACAATAATTGATGCATAGTATCTCACATTATTGATTCAATTGTTGTCATAATATTTTTTTTATTATTAAATCAATAATTGAGACTACAAAGTTATTCATATTATTATTTGCATTATTGACAATGTCAAGAAAGTTCTGTCGAGGAAAGGGGTTTGGTAACCTAATTGCGCGCCCATATGGAGAAATCCTTATCGGAATTTCCCCTCTTTCTTGGGAATGATCTGGTTGTTAATATTGTGAGTTATAATATTAATGATGAATGTTATTAAAAATTGAATTTGAGTTCAAAGTTGAACTTGGAGACGCAGACGAGATATTTGAGTCCGGGACGATGAAATTAGTAAAAATAGACTATAAACACAAAACTTATCGGGGTTGACTTTTTGGTCAAAAAGTCAACAGTTGACTTTTTTGAAAAAAAAGTCAAACTTCAAAAATTTCAAATATGAAATTGTTGATAAAAATATTTCCATTCTGTTGGGATTATTAGTGTTAGTGGAAATCGATATTTATTTCGATAATAGTTGATTTCTGGATGTTAAATTGACCAAACAAGTAATTAATCAGATAAATGAGCAATTAATTACTATTAGTTCACATGCATATAACTATTTGCTCACATGAATGGAACTATTGGTTCACATGCATTACTATTAGGGGAGGAGGTGCAAGATTGATAATACTTGCAGGACTAAATTAAAAATAAAGAAAAAGATGAAGGTATTATACTGTAATATTTCGAGTCCCAAAACGTGCAATTATCGAAACTATATTTTCCTATAAATAGAAGCTCATTCTTCTTTCATTCTCACTAATTCACTAAGACTCACAAGAGCAATTATAGAGAGAGAAGGTATAGAGAAAAAGAAGAAGAGTATTCTATTACTTCACTATTAATCCAGTATCCAATCTTCTTCTAAGGTAAGGGATGTAATTTATTTTTTATTCGTAAGAGATATTATTTTTGTTCAACATTAATATGAAATAATATTTTTTTCCATACTCTATAGTATGTAAGTAATATTATTTTGTTTCGTATCCCTAATTCTACACTCATTTTGTTAAAGTATTGCTCCTATACTCCGTGAAATTAGTAGAATATCCTTGATATTTGCGCTTCATCCAGTATCTTTTCATTGAAATATTATTATGAGTATTCTTGATAATTATTGATCTTTTTATGCTGGGGTACTATTCACGGGTTACTATTCACCCGATTATTATTCACTCGGGTATTCGGGGCACTTTTCATGCTGGGGTACTATTCACGGGGTACTATTCCCGAAGTACTATTCATAGAATACTATTCACTCGGGTACTATTCACCTGGGTTACTATTCACGACAAAAATTTATTTCTTTTCTATCAAAAATTATTTTTGATACATGAATATTATTCTTGAATTTTACTCCGCACATCAGTATCATGTTGACAATATGGATATTTTTAACTCTTGATAAATTTAAAGTCTTTAATATTATTTCTTGGTTTTGTTTGATTAATGCTTATATCATTTTCATCATCCTCATGCTTATATTGTGATGAAAGTCATCTTCGGCCAATGGTGCAAAGATGAACTGTTGATTGGTATGATTATGACCAGAGATCATTCGGTATATCATGACCCGTAATGTTACAAATGATGTGGTAAAAGTCCTCATTGGCCCGTAATGTATTGACGGACAGTTGTTGGTATGATTATTACAAGGGATTATTCGGTATAATCATGACCATTGGTGAAAACACGAATATCCTTGGCCCGTAGTGCATAGATAATTCATGGTCATGATACTAATGAATATGCTTAGCCATAGTAGAAGGATGATTCGATGATGTGGATTATTTATTAAGCTGAGTCTCAGCGATAAAATTGATGATAAACTTTGTAAATCATAGAAGATAGTAGATATCATGCTCTCTCTTGACTCTTCTAATGGATTTCTTGTTCATATGCAGCTTAAACTTGATGTTTATTGTATTTTATCGGTTTAACATCATTGAAGGCTAATGATAATTTATTCTGGCATTATCTTAGTCATAATATTTCTTACTAGGCTAGTTGAGCTCACCCTTTTGCTTTCATTGTTCTCTTTAGGAAATGAGAACGTAACCGGGACTAGTCGGGGAACCGAGTGACGGTCCGAGATGGTGGCTATAGTAGTCCTCACTATTTTATTAAATAGTGTGATAATAAATGTAATGAGGACTTCATTTGAGTTTGAATACTTTATATGAGACAATATTCGTGTAAAAACTCTAAGCAACGATGTTGTCGTATTGTATAAAAGAAGTTTGTATTTGATTTATTTACCATGTATTTGGCGACTCAGAATGGGTGATGTTTATCTATTTTGGGGCGTCACAACCTGGGCATTACAAAGTCCGAAGGACATCCGACGATATACAAATGTACCAAAAAGACACGTGAATGTGGTCTTTTCTTGGTCCTTGGGTGCAATCACAATCTGATTATATCATGAAAAACCATTTAGAAAGCAATAATAAGTATGCATATCTAATCTTTTTAACATTTGATCAATAAAAGGTAGAGGAAAGTGATATTTTCTAGTTACAACATTTAACTTCCTATAATCAATGCATACTCTCCATCCTATTTTCATCTATGTGAGAACCAACTAATTATTATTATTCTCAATAACTATGATTCCAGATTTCTTTGGAACTACCTATACTGGACTTACCCATTTACTATCGGAGATGGGATAAATTATACCCGCATTAAGTAATTTGAGCACCTCCTATTTTTACTACCTCTATCGTGGGTGGATTCAACCTTCTTTGTGAATCCCTCGTGGCCTTAGCTCTATCTTCCAACATTATCCGATGCATGCACATTGTAGGGCTAATACCATTGATATCTGTTATCGTCTAAACAAAAACTGTGACATGGTCCCTTAGGATCCTCAGCAACTTATCTTCCTACAATTTAGTTAGATTACTAGCAATAATCATAGGCAAAGTATCATTAGTCCCAAAATATGCATATTTTAAGTGCACATGTAATTGTTTCAATTCTAGGGATGAAGATTGCACAACAGATGGTAGTAACTTTTGATGTGAAACAGATAATGGAATCGAATGAACTACATACTTTTATGAGAATTTTGGTAATGAGTGCAGCGCATCCACAATTCCCTTCCATTCCTGAGTCTGTTTAATCTCGTCTTCCATGTTCATGTCCAAACTGTTGGTGATGGCAACCTCGAATATAATAACCAAGAATTTTAAGTCACTTTATAAGTAAATATATTAATGATATTAAAAACTTTGTGGCATATAGTGAGTAACTATGTGATGACTTATGTGGAAAAGGTGTATGGCTAAATAAATATATATGGTATATGTATATTTATTAATTGTGTAAATAGAATTCAGAAGGGAAGCTACATAACCTAATTATACCTTAGGTGTTGTAATTAAATAACCTAAGGGTTATGGTTCTTGGGAAATGTTAGTATTTAAAATTTATATTAACCTAAGAGATTAATTTTTATTATCTCAAGTTACTATTTATTTTAAACCTAATTAAAGCAAGTCTCATTGGGTTATAAGATTAAATGGACATGAGTAAGTATTTAAATTCCAAAAGAGTGGGAATAGAAACCCTAAATAAACAATTAGGGTGAGATAGATTAAAAGTATTGGAATAGGTTACTTCCATAGTCCAAACAATTAATTAAGAATCCCAAAAGAATTAAATTGAAAGACCAATCTTTAGCTCAATTTGTAAGACCCCAACTTTTATGAATAAAGATTAATTTTCTCTAAATGTTATTTTGAATAATAAGGTGTGGATTTGATATAATGTTATAGTTGTGGGTAATATTTATTAATTTTGCAAAGTAAGCAAATTGTCATAAAATATTCGTTTGGTCGGGGAATATTCATTTTATCAAGGAATATTCGTAAGAAGGCACAATCATTGGTGGACCCCATAACAGAATTACTGTCGGGCTGGGAAAACGACAAGAATAACTTTTTATAAAAAATTACGATAAATTTTTTACCGTTAACTGTTGAAATACCCGGTGATAAAAGTATAGTAATATGCGTGGTTGCATAGTTGCACACAATATTGTACAGTATCTTCGATTATTGATGCTTACGTAATAAGTCACTCAGTTTTATTCAATTATTGCCACAGTAATTGTTGCATAGTATGTAACATTCCAGAATTTTAATTGTAATATTAAATATTTTTTGAATTATAAAAATATTTAATGGATGTGTTTATCGTTGAATACATAATTGTTTAATTGATTTAATTTTATTTGGAGAATTATTTGTTAAATAAATAATTGATTTAATTAAGGAAATGATTATTATATTGATATTTTAATTTAATGGTTAATTATTTGTATTGAGTTATGTGATTAAATGATTAATTTAATTAATTGTTATTTGAATTAATTAATATTAAATATGAAAACTTGATAAATATAGTGTGAGAAATAACTATATTATAAGGAGTTATTAAAATAAATTAAAGTAGTTTAATTTAGTTTTTAACAAACAAGGCTTAATATATTAAGTGTTTAATTTTAAATGGTTTTTGCCAAACAAGGCCCTATGGCTTTTGGAATTCTTATAATTTTAATTTTATATAAATTAATAAAATAAATAATATAAATAAAACAAATTAAATAATAAACATAATAACTTATACGTTATTTTTATAACTGATATCCTAATAAGTATACATATTATTGTTATATCAGTTTTATTTTTACGCATACTTGTTAGTTGTCTAGTCTAAGCTTAAAGAAGAGAAGAGTTTGAGAGTTCAGAGAATTACAGAGAGAGTTGAGAGAATTTGAGAGAAGAGGATTTCAGAGCATTTTTCAGTGTTCATCAAAAAGGATTGCAAGCAATTTGAAGGTATTTCTTTTACAACCCTAATATATATATGTATATGTCTACATATGTGAACTACGGCAAAGTTTTGCTATGCTCTGTGAATTATATTTCTTCCAAATTTTGTTATGTAATTTAGTTATGGTGGCTATACATGCTATAATGATAGAGTTTTTGTTCAATCAAGGAAATCACATGCTAAATTCGTTTGACAGTAGGAAGAAATTTTTTTAGTATATGTATTCTTTGTATGGCTTAGGTAAGTACCAATTTAGATGGTCAATTCTTATGTTAAACTATAAATTGACGCTTGTATATGATAGTTCATTGAGATACGAACATAACGTAATTTAAATGAGATGATTTGGTTTAGTATTGAATTCACAATGATGATTTTTAGAATGAATATCAAAAATTGAGTTTTTGTATGAAAATATGAATTTTGAGAAATTAAAATAGTTTTAGTTGGTGTTAAATTGTTCTAATTGGTTGTAAATGTGAGCAATCATGTTTATGATAGTTGTATATTTATTTTACGTGTTGATATTCTTCGTCATTAGGTGAAATTTGTGTTTGTTGGGCTAAATTAAACTCTTGTTCATTAGCCTTCTCTCTCGTCTGTCGAACAAAACACAACAAGCCGGTGTTAAGGCAAAAATGGCATAATTTTGCCCTTACGCAGCGACTATCTTGGGTCCCCAAACCTTTGTATGGCGCAATTGCGCATACATACTACAGTTTGAGATTCTGGCTTCTGCTATTTCTGCAGATTTGGGAAAGCATCGTAACATGGTCTAAAATTATGTTATCATGTTAAATGTGTAATGTTAAGGTTAACATAACATAGTGAATTATGGTTAGTAAGTTCAAAGTTGCAAAAATGATTAGTAAATCGAGAACGTGTTATGTGATAACTTAGTTTATACAATGAACGTTAGTTAAGTGTTGTGATGATTAACACTTGGGAGTTCTGAAATATAAATGGTAGCATAAGACTGGTGCTAAAATAAAAAGTTTAACTAGTAATGTGTTTTATATTGAAAAGTGAATATTAGTATGTCTAATAGATGTTGTAGTTTTAATACTGTGTATAGGTGAACGTGTGTTTTAATATTTTAGCTTACGCTCGAGGTAAGTTTTCTAACTCTACACTTTCGTTGAATTAGTTCTGTTATTATATTGTATAACTTCATGCTTTTGATTGAGCAAGCTTTTTATCTTAACTGTTATTGAATAAGTCAATTGTTCCTAAAATTCATTCGAGCAAACTCTAACTCTAATGTTATTAGAAATTCTTATTTGATTGATTCATTCTAACTTGTTTACAGTTAAGCAAGTTTCTTAAGTTCTATTATTGTATAATGAAAGTGGTTTTTGAACTCTCGTCTCTATTATTGAACTGTTTTAATTCTTTGCATGAGTTAATACCTTGTTGGGCAAGTTTTTAGTTTCCAGCTTGCTATCAGTTAAATGTACGTTCAGGAATTTCATTTCTAATGTTATAAAACTCGAACCTTAGCTTATTTTACTGTTCAAGCAAAGGTTAACCATTTTATTCAATTTATTGAATGCTTATGCTCTATAGTTATTTCAAGCATGAGTTTGATATGTATACTCAGTTCATTTATGATTCTCAAATGTTCTAAATTATGTTGTTATTAAACAACTATTGCGTTATCAAGCGTTGTTGATTCAACTAGTTCCCTAGTTGATGATTATTAAACTTCAATTACCCTTGAAAGCTTATCCAAACCAAACTTTTTTGGTGCGGACTTGTACTCTAAATACTGAGATGAACAACCCTATGTTTAGGGGTTTACGCTTAGCGTTGAAATGGTTGTGTACAATACATTGTACGAAGGATTGATCCCCCTAAGTACGTGGAGTCCTTATAGTCATATGACTATTAAAGTTAAAGTTGAAAGATTACTTATAACTGTGGACATGGTTCGTGGTCATTAGACCCTCAGTAGTATATTTAAGAATGTTAATAGAACATATCATTCAGTTTTATTGAGCCTATGAGTTGGCAAATGTTGTAATGTTAATAGAACATATCATTCAGTTCTATTGAGCCTATTATTTGGCAAATACTGTAAAGATATTTATTTTTATTTCAAGTGAGCTTTGTTTGCTCACTCTTGCATATTTATACACTTATTGCAGCTATGGTTGAGAAGGTAGATAAACCTACAACTAGCAAAGGAAAGGGAAAATTATACAAGTGATGAAGACTTATAATTTTACTTTATTGTTATAATGATAGACTTTTAATAATGATGTGATGTAATAATTTTATTTTCGCACTTATATGATGTTTAAAGGTTAGACAACCTTGGAGATAATGTTTTTATTAATGTAATCCTATATGGGCAGGTTTTATTATTCAATTTATTATGATTGGGTAGTTAGATATGAATGTTTTGATTACGTGAACACTAAATCTTGAGGTAATGAAGTACCGGGATTTGGGGGTGTCACAAGTTGGTATCAAAGCTTTAGGTTATGAACCTTAGGTGGGGAAAAGCCTTAGGAAGTAACCTTTGAAAAGATAGTGATGATTAACTCTTATCGAGTTTTAAGGAGGAAATAATAAAACACTTATGTGATTATGTGTTTATAACTTATGTGCTCGTGAGTGTCGAGTAGTAATGATTAATAATTAAAACTTAAAAAATTTGTTGTCAAGATGACTAATATCGGAGAATCCAGTCAGGCTAGGGATGATAGACCTCAAATTCCTATAGAGGAGGAGCCTCGCGGAATTCAGGTTATTTGGGAACAACTAATGCCACGTGAGTCAGCCCCGTTGGTCACAATGGTTGAAGATGAGGATGATGATGTGGAGACGGATGAGGAAGATCCCGTTGAGTTGCCACAGGAGGATGATGATGATGAGGACGAGGAGGAGGAGACTCCACTAACCTCGATAGCTGCTCGTATATACGATGAAGTCTATGATCGTAACGTGGAACTTCAGGATACAGTCGAGAAATTGCAAGAGATAGTAGCTGAACAACAGACTGCAATGACACAGAAAGACGATGAGATCCAGGATCGTGAGGAACGACTGACTAATGTCGAAGAGAAGCTAGAACAGACTGAAGGAGAGAAAGAACAACTGATCGAGGAGGTAGCAGAACTAAAGAACAAACTGAAGGAAGAAGCTACTAAGAGGGCAAGAGCCGAAGACGCATATGAGGAAGTGTTTCAACGAGCCGTGATAGCAGTGAAAGACGCACAGGCAAAAAGAATGAAGATGGAAGAAATGAATAGAGTATTCAACACCATAGTTAATCGAGTTCAAGATTGGGTCATGGGTTATCCAATTCAGTTCGAGACGTTGTCATCATATGTATTAGATTGCAGAACAATGTTCCGGATTATGGAGGAAGAATGTAGTAAGGCTAAACAGTATCTTAGTAGAACATCGTAGTTGTTATGCGATTAATAAAATGTTAAATAAGTTGTAAATCCCAAGTGTTATGTGACCTATGGGATATGATGATGATGTTGTCTTGAAACTTTTGTAGTTCAGGAAAGTAATGTAAATAGCAGTGATGCTATTGTTTTATATTTTAAAAAAAAAATTATGAATAAATAAAAGTTGTTATTTTATTCAAAGTGTTATGTGGCTATGTGGCTATTTCTTTTGTGGAGACAAGTTAAGTAGAAATTACTTAAAAGAGTTGAATAATAACCTAATGAGTGTATTTTTAACAAAAAATGCCTCCCAGACGTCAATCACCATGACAGAGAACCACCGAAGAAACCAACAATAACGACAATGTTGATGCTAACCTCGTACAACAATTAGTGAGTTACTGATAGGAGAGTTGCAGAATCAACTGCAAAACCAAGGAACAACGTTTAAGGAGTTCAAGGCGGTTGGACAACCTGAATTTCATGGGTCCATGAATCTAGTCGAGGCACAGACTTGGATTATGGAGATAGAAAAGGTGTTCGATGTTGCTAGGGTAGGGGATGACCAGAAGACTGCTTTTGCAATATTCTTGTTGAAAGCAGAGGCTAGTTATTGGTGGCAGGCCAATAAAACTCGAGAAGGACCAGGGGTGATGACCTGGGATAGGTTTAAGGAGATATTCTTCGAGACCTATTTTCACGAGAGTTCGAAGGGTCAGTTGGAAGTGCAATTTCTGGAACTGAAGCAGGGAACGATGACGGTATCCGAGTATGCCGCTAAATTCAACGAGTTGGCGAGGTTTGCGCCTTATCAAGTCTGTTATTCCAGTAGGCACAATAGATCTAGAAATGGGGGGGGTTGAATAGATCCTTTTTATTTCAAATACTTTTTTCTTTCTATTTTGTATTGCTATTACATTAGCAGATGACAAACATAAGAATCTTTTTAAGCACAGCAGAATAAGTAAAAGATCCCCTTCATTGATATATTCATAATCAAACATACATTGTTCGTAGAGTTAGTTTGGTTGTGAGCAGTTAAAACATATATAGCAGTTATAGCAGTTAGTACATAATGTAAATGACATAATGTAAAAGACACAATGGGTTTTAAGTGGTTCAGAGACTCAAGCTCCTAATCCACTCTCCAGCTTTCAACTAGCAGGATTTCCACTAAGGAATGACAGCACCCTGAATCACTAAGATTCCTTCAAGGCCAGCAGCCTTGGGACTTTAGTTCACTAAGAACTCTTCAAGGCTAGCAGCCTTGGAACTCTTCTAGTTCCCTAGGAACTCTTCAAGCCCAACAGGCTTGGAACTTTGTTTAGTCCCTCCGGACAAGGACCCCTCAGGTCCTGGCTTCATTTAGTCTCTTTGGATAAGGACCCCTCAGGCCCTGGCTTCTGTTGAGTTGTTTGTTTGTTGGAGTTGATGCAGAGCTGCTAAGATGTCTTCATGCTCTGAACATCTTCTGTACTTAGCAGCTTGGCGTGATCATCCTTAAAGTGCGCAAAGTGTTGCATGATGCTCGACTTCTTCTTCGGCCACTCAACCACTTGGATGACCCCTTGATGACTACCTTGAAGATTGTTCCTCTTGATACATGATGGCTGCACATTATGAGTTTCTAAGATGACTGTAAGCTCTTCTACTAGGTACTTAGAAACTTTCTCATGCTTGCCACCATGATGACGTTTGTGATCTCCCTTCTTGATACTTGATGTCTTCTCATGATGGACTTGCTAAGATGACTGTTAGCTCTTTTCTTTAGTACTTAGAGTCTTCCCATGATGGTCACCAAGATGACATGATGCTCTTCCTTCTCTCGATAGTTCAGAACACTCTTATTGTAGTAGAACTCTTACCTCTACATAGTAGAACTCTCACTTCTACTTCTTCCTTTGCATGTATCTGAGTGTTCTTGGTGGATCGTGGAGTGAACCTCCTGACTCACTATTTCACATGGTTTAGAACAGTCCACCGTTACTTCAAACTCGGTAACTCCAGCAACCTTCGATCTTTGAATCTCTTCCTGATTTATACTCCTTCCCAATCCTTTCGTTGGAAAGTAGACGTTGAAGGTTATTCAAATATCTTCACAGATCTTGGGTTGACAGAGATAGACTGCTGATGTGACATGTCATACTTTATCTGACATTGCAGTCTACTGTTTCACCTACTCATCAGAGATGTCACTTTAATGTTTTGGGTAGGTTGAAGACTTTATTTCCTCCTCCTGATTTCTCGATCAGAGGTTGTACTTTTGCATCGATGCTCTCAATAAGCTTTTTTCCGAATACCATCCTTCAGTTTGAACCGTTTCCAATGCTTCAATCTTCGGGTGTTCGAACTCTACAATTCTGATGCTTGTCTTCTTGGACCTGATCGTAGTGTCTTGTTGGATGTTGCTCAGACTGGTAGAGTCAACACTATGATCTTGAAGAGTGTTGATTGGATCTTCAATGTAGAACACCTCTTCCTTCTATTGTGCAGTGCTTCAACACTTCTATTTGCTTCGACTGTTCTCAGAGACGGATGGCCTAACTCCTTGCTTTGGTCCCCTATGAATAGCAAGACACTTCAGATTTCTGGCGCGTCCAGCTCGCTTTATCCTTGTGATCTCCCGTTCACTTATCATCAATGGATTGACCCTACGCTTAATCACTTTAGCCTTATTCATCAGAGACTAACCAATATCTTGGTTCACTTTCCATCAGTTCTTTTTTTGTTTGGCAAACACTACGATCTCGGTTGTTTCCAAGATCATTGTCTTTTGTTCACTTGACAATTACTGCACTTGCTGACTTTCCTTAGTCAGTTACTGAAGTCTTCTTCTAATCTCCATGTGGAAGACTTCATCTAGAATGGCTTCACATCTCAATCTTGATGCTGATTGGGTTGGTGCTTAGATCTTCTGTTTAGCTTGTATGCCACTCATTGAGTGCTCTCTGGTTCCCTTTTAGGTGGGATGTATCTTTGCAGTGCCAACCAGAGGCTTTATTCCTTTGGATATTCTGGGAGTTATCATTAGTTGAGAATCGTATTTGCTCTACGATTCGGCCTTGGCATTGTGAGCACATTCTATTGAGGTCGTGAGTTCAAGCACTCTACGATTGACTTCCTACCGTTTGTAGACACTACGACTTCAGGATCAGATCTTGACACTCTACGATTTTTGTCTTTGTGCTCGATGTCTTCATCTGATATAGCTCGACTACGATCTCTACATGTAATCAATAGACTCTACAAACTCAGAGTGTAGTCTACGATCTTTGACTTGGCTTCGGCATCAGTAGACTCTACGATTCCGATTGTAGTCTACGATCCTTGACTTGGCTTCATCATCGGTAGACAGGCTGTCTCTATGATTCTGAACATGATTTCCTCAGCAGACTTCGGTCCTGAGGAAGTTCTACTCGACACACTACGATCCTTCCTCGTCTCTCCAGGCAGTCTATGAACTCTGAGATCTACTATCTTGCAGACTATGATTCTGCCTCGACAGCTCTCGAGTTTTCCTTGACTCTCCTGGCAGACTATGATTTCGGGTGCAGTGCTCGACGATCAGACAAGCCTATCTATTACATCATAAGATCAACCTAACATACTTGATCTTTCTTTATTTATAGTCCTTGTACACCATTTCTTTTTAAGGACTTTACAAAGCTATTTTGCTTATGTAGGATCAACTTAACATACTTGATCAATCCATTCTAAGTCCTTATACACATGTTTCTATTATCCATCAAAGGACTTTACAACTTTTCTTAATGCAAGCATACTTGCATATTATTCATTCATATATGTATCATAATCAAATCATACGTAAATAGGAATATCATTCACATGCTTATTCCTGACAATCACCCCTATTTGATTATGACAAAAACAATAAGTGCATATGCACGTTATGAATGAATCTTAAATACAATGAGTAGCTGTATTTCTAAAACAGATAATCATGAATGTCATTTATAAAGATATGGCAAATTATTCATTAAGACATTTTATATCCTGGATCCAGAACATACCTAACTTGTAAGAGATGTACCTCTTTGGCTCCATGTATGTTTCCAGGATGTCTATTGATCAGCTAGTCATATGTTTATTCTTCTTGCTCTTGCTCCCCCTGGGATGATGACCTTCTGTCTTTGCTTTGCTCCCCTTCAGCATCTTTCTGAACATGCTCCCCCTCAGACTCTGCGATCATGTGATCATCATCTTTTGGCTCCCCCTCAGATGATGACTCTGCCTCTTCTTCTGCTGTCAACTTCTTTGACTTCTTCTATCCTATCCCTTTGCTCTTTCTTGAGTGCCTCTTGTTCCTCTTGCTCTTCCTCTTTCTATGCCTCTTTTTATCCCCCTTTTTGTCATTAATCATTTGTGAGAGCTGCTCCAAGTTGGACATAAGTTGTTCCATTAGGTAGGAGGAGTTGGCAACTTCAAACTTGAGTTCTTGTTGGCCTAGCTCAAGTTGCACTGAGAAGGACTGCTTCAAGTCGTCAATCTTGTCAGAGAGGGCTTGGATATGCTCTTCATTTGCCTTCTGAACTCGTAGTGCTTCTGCCTTTTGATCTTGTATGGCCTTCTGATAGATGTTATCTCTCTCTTGGAATTTGAGAGATACATCAGCCATAGTAGCTTGAAGTTTGTTCTGGAATGAATTATCTCCTGTTGCTGTCAACTTCTGTGACTCTTCTGTGAGTAGAGATATTTTCTCACTTAGTTCATCAGAACTCTTCAGTAGTTCTTGCTCCAAAATAGTTTGATCCTCTTGTTGGGCAGCATCAGATTGGACTACGATTTTCATTCTTGGACAAATTTTCATCGTTGAGTACCAATTGCTGGTTGAGGATGAGGGAATGTCAGATAGAAGTGTTTAGGCTGTTGGAAGCTTCTGATTTTGAATTTGAATAGTCTCAGCAGTACAGTGACCAGACTCTACGATCACCTCCTTTGACATGTTCCTTCTTCCTTGAGAGTCCACTCTACGATCGTAGGGGATGAAGTGATTTCCAGTATGTCGATAGACTTTGAAGTGGGGCTTGTTTGTGATCATCTTTGTAGCAAAACTTTTTACCCTTGGGAAGTTTTGTGCTACCAGCTCCATGCTTGGATAGTGAGAGTAGCACCAGCTGTGGTAGCTTCCATCTCCTTCAGTATGGGCCTTTAGCCATGGCATCCACTGGAAGAACCATCTCATCAGCAAGTCATCAGGATTGTAGAGAATGGTCGAGTAGTCTAGCTCCATGTTGTTCCAGTTTTTAGCTATGTCAAAGGTAGTCATTCTTACTACCTTGAGCTGCTCATTTCCATAGTTCACCCATCTTTTTGGTGGAGCTTTTGGTAGTTCATTTGAGACTTCCACCACTATTCTTCTGTTAAATCTTGCTGGTGAGAGGACATGATAGAGTTCTGGCTCCTCTGTTTCCTGATTTTCAGAATTGGAATCATTCTCCATTTCTTCTTTCCCGTAGCCTGAACCATCTTGATCACTTCCAGCAGTGAATTCTACTTCCTTCATTTCATTCCCAGAACCTTCTTCAGCAAGATCTTCCTCTGATTCATCTTCTTCATTGTTAGTCCTATTCTCAGCACTTTCTTCCTATGATACAGACTCATCATCACTTAATTCAATGATAGTATTGGAGTGATCACTACTCCTAGAGGCAAACTTGGCTTGCAGTCTGTAGCTCTTCTTTCTTCTTGGAGGTTCAGGTATTAGAGAGTCAGACTCTTCTCCTTCTCCAGACTCTGACTCCTCTGGTTTAATAGACAAACTTCCTTGGGGTTCAGCACTGGCAGGGGTAGTTCCTTCTTCAGTAAACTCATCACCCTTTGAGTCATTTTGAGGGCTTTCAGGATTGGAAGGGGCTTGTTCTTCTTCTTTAGAATCAGCATCATTTGACCCATTATTTGGGCTTGTTGGGGCAGTTGCAATTGAAGATGTAGTTGGGTTATCTTGAATCTCTTCTTCATCATCAGAGTGAATGCTCTGAGGATTAGCCACAGGGCTTGAGCATTCCTCTTCATCAGCAGATGCTGAATTTTCATTCATTAATCCATCTTCACCTTCACTGCTAGATTTGATCTGTGAGGACTCAGCCTTGACATCTGTCTCCTTTTCTTCTACTGACTCTACATCCTTCTCTTCATCAGATGTAATGTTTTGGGAAGCTGAGGCTGGTTTATTTTCCACCTTAGCTTTCTTGCTGAATTGGCCTTGAAGTAATCTGTTACTTCTCCTCTTTGTTGTTTCAGCAGTTAGGCCTTTTTCTTCTACATCTTTATCTTTGGTGGAGACTCTTCTTGATGGGGTCTGGGCTTTCTTCACATCACCAGCTTTCTTCACACCTCTGGATTTCTTTCTGGCTGGTGTGATTTTTTTTTTGTCTGAGTCATCGGACTTAGAGCTTCGCCTCTTACATCTTCCCGAGGCCTACTGCTGCTTGCTCCAGGTGGTCACCGCTCGGTTCTCTTTGGGGTTCTTCTTCTAATTCATAAATAATTGTGGAGACATCACTTTGGGGACATTCATAGGCTCTCCCTCATCATCCTTTATCTTCCCTCCTAGCTTCTTGTTCATCACAATACTCAGCAGTCTACCATGAAACACCTTAGTCAGGAGTTTTTCGGTGGACTTCTTCTCAGCTTTTTCTACCCACTTGGAGATTTGATCGAACAAGATAGCTCCAAATTTGATTTGTTTCTTCAGAACTATTGCTGAGATTATCTTCAACTGTTGGTCAAGCATTGTATCATGTGTAGTGTCCTTGCACAGTATGCATTTTCTAACTATTTTAGCCAAGAACTCGTATTTTTTAGGAAACTCCTTCTTCTTCATGTCTTTCAGACTAGGGTTTCTTTGGTACCCCATGATCTCCTTTGCTTGTTCCGTATCAACACCATCAAGGCTCTTCAGTCCTTGGTTAGGAAAACCTAGGCATTGATTGAGGTCAGAAGATTTCAGCTTTAGATACTGACCTTTGACCTTTGTGGAAAGGGTTCCGGAGTTTATGGAGGTGTTTGAGTAGAACTCTTTAACCAGGTTAACGTATACTCGAGTGCTAGCCTCAAGGCATTCTGAGAATCCTCCTTTCTTCACAAGTTCGAGAATGTCTCTGAACTTCTTTTGAGATTTCTCAAACGACTTGGTTCCAAGCTGAATGCCAGTGATAACTCTCCAATTTTCCATTTGAGTAGTTCAAAGAATGTGGGTATTTAATTTAGAGAGGTTTGTGAGAGATGGTTGATTGTGATTTGATTAAGCTCTGGAGTGTTAATCTGTTTTGGCTCTTGAGAGGATTTTAGGGTTTAAAAATCGGAGGGAGAAAGGTTCGATAGCTTTTGATAACTGTCTGCAGATTTAAAATTATCTTTATGGCAGTTCCTTCTAACTCTGCATAACCAGTGATGTGTCAACTGACCATTGGTTGCACGATGCCCCAGTAATGAGCTGTAACTCCCCATAACTTTTCAGTTAGATATTTCCTTTTTTTTGAAGAGTAGACGTTTAAACGACGTGGCTTTGACCGTTGACCTTTTGATTCGTAGAGTAGCATGATAAGGCAGCTGTGGACTCTACGTTTTCCTTTGTTGATTCAACGATAAACTTTTGAGAGATGCTGCAGTGGATGGCTTTAACTTTTATCCTCACTTTGATGCAACATAGTTTGATTACTGATATATTCAAACTTATCTCCTCATTTTGAATGGTTGAGCAATTGTCTCATTTTCCAAGCTCCTTGTGAACTGGAGTACCTTTTGGTAGGACTACGATCGTCGAGTTGTCTTCTATGATCGCTGAGGTTGCATTGCGATTGTGGAGTTCTCTTCAACCATGACTCTATGATTGTTGACTGACTTGGTCCTTGAGATGAATTTGATCAAGCAAATCTTTTGGACTAAGGTAGCTCAGAAAGGGCCAACCTCTTAGAGTGAGTTGAGGGTCAGGTTTGTCCCTAAGACGCTTTCCAGATGAAAAACTTTGGAAGTGATTTGCAATGATATCTCATTTGATCTTTTCTGATGGGGAGGTCCTCTACCAACTTTGAACAATTGCATTTACTGTAATCGTGGTGTCCTTCTGCTTCTACACTGCGATCAGATGTTTGATCGTAGGCACTCCACGATTTTAAGTTGGGTGGCTGAAAGGTTATCAGTAGTACATTTTGAGACGTTTCTACTGACTATGGATCTTCATTTAGTTCATCAGCCACAAAGTTTTGGGACTCTGTAGCTGGTACATTTCTTCATAGTAAATGTGAGGGCCCCGAATCCGAGGTCCCGAATCACCGTGGATCCGGTTCGATCATTCTATACAACTATTACTATTTTTGCGGAAGATATAAACATAAATTGTTTATACAATAAACTTACACACTTTTACCCATGGTCGAGTAACCTTAACTTAATCACATTCATAACTTATTTATCATATAACATTATTATTATACAACTATTACAAATCTACTGCACACGTATACTAAAGCTGGAACTGTCTTGGACCTTTCTTTGTATCCGTCACATTCGTCTTAATCTGCAATGTTTATCATGATATTGCAAGAATGAGCATGAAAGTTGCCCAACAAGTTTAAGTTCAATAATATAACGATATATCATGATTGAAAGAGTCTGAATAATAAGCTGGCTATAATTCAACAATATAATTTTGAACTAGCAGGAATAAATTTATGACTGAACAAGTATTATACATGAACAAATATGTCTGAACCAACTGGTAATGAAGGTGATCAGCCTTTCATACCTAACTTATACATGCAATATGTACAGAGTACAATTCATGGCAACCAGCAATGATTAACCATAAGCTTATCCAAATGAAACACTCTTAGTAAAGTTAAGTAAAAACAAACTTGCCTGAATCGTTGATTACCGCTACACAATTTATATCGCTTTATCCGAAGACCTAATATTAGTAATATAGATCTCCAATATTAGATTAATATCATCACAATATAATACTATATATATATACATAGAATAACCTAAACACATAACATATAACATATAACCCTATCAGTCTATAACACACATAAGACTTGGTATCAAGTCAAACAATTTCAGTCTGACTTGAGTTCGAAAAAGTTCTAACGTCTCGACGGTATAGTCGGACAATTCTTCGACTTTAAGTTAAATTAAACTCTGCCTAACACTTAACAATTATATCAGATAATTTTTATATTAGTCAAAATATTTTTCGTAAGCTCGTAATAATTTTTAAATAATTATTACTATTTATCATAAATTTTCAATCATTAAAAACGTATTTAAATAAATTAAATACCACTTAATTCTTTTATCATTAATATTTATTTATTATCAAATATTAATGAAATACATGTCATAATATTATAATATATTTATAATATATCAAAGTATTTTTAATACCTTAAAATCATATTTATATGATTTTTAAACACTTAAATCCATTATCCGATTATTACTTTTAATATTAAAATATTAATATTTTCATGACAAAATATCAAAAGTTATATTTTATAACGTAAAATATTTTTATAATACTTAAATCATTTTTATATGATTTATAAATCATTAATTCAATTTTTCAATAATTTATTTAATATATTTATTAAATAAATTAACTATCATTAATATTAATTAATTAATAAAATTCTTCCTAAAATATTAAAAGTCACCGAAAAATAATCAAAATATTTTATTATAACATAATATTATTTTTCATGTATTTAAAATCATTTTTAAATCATTTATTTAATATTATAATTAAATAAATTAAATACCATTTATATTCCAAAAATATTAAATATTTATGAAATATACTCTAAATAATTAAAAACTATTTTTCAGAATTTAAAATAATTTTTTGGAATTTATTTAGTATTTTTAATAATTAAAAATTATTTTTTTCTATTTATTTAATTAATTAATAATTTTCAGTAATTAAGCGTCGCTATAGGGCTTTTAGGCGACAAATCCGTCACTGTTGGTGTTCTTTACGTGTTCTTGAGCCTTGCCCAGAAAACATGTCAGTTTACAAGGTTAGTACTTTGACTAGAAATTAATGTAGGTTCGTGTTGATTCTAGGCTAATACTTTGTATTAAGACTGTAGTATAAGTGTAATACTATAATTATAATCAAGTTTCATGATCATTACTCAACAGATCAGAGAGATCCAGGCCTTCCATGTGAAACCCCAGATTTTATGAATAAAGAATTAATTTTCTCGAAATAATTATTTTTATATTATGGTGTGAATTTGAGATAATGTTATAGTTGTGGGTAATATTTATAAATTTTGCAAAGTATGCAAGTTGTCATATTATATTCGATTGGTCTGGGAATATTCGTTTTAAACGGAAATATTAAATGCGACTCAAGACAATCATTAGTGGACCTAACGGAATTATTGTCGGATTGAGAAAAAACGACAAAAATATTTTATTGAAAATAACGGCGAAAGTTTTACCATTGATCTTTGTTGAACTACTCGGTAGTAAAGAAATCTGATGTCTGCGCGTTGTTGCGTAGTAGCACTACCGGTATTGATTATTGATATTTATGTGAGAAGTCACTCGGTTTTGTTCAATTATTGCTACAATAGTTCTTTGCATAGTATCTCACATTATTTGATTCAATTATTGTTGATTTAGAAGTTTTGTTTTATTCAGTATTATTCACGTAATAAAATAGAAACATCTTTTATATAAAATGAGAATACTTTATTAAAGTTATTCTATAAATAGAATATATTATATTATATTATGCATAGTATTTTGCATAGTAAAATCTTTTTATATAAAAGAGAATACTTTATTAAAGTTATTCTATAAATAGAATATATTATATTTTATTATGCATAATGTTTACATAGTGCCCGCATAGTGTTTGCATAGTAAAAATCTTTTTATATAAATAGAATATATTATATTTTATTTAAAAGATTTTTCTTTAAATATGGACCGCCAGATTAAAGTAAATCAATCTGGACCGTTCATGGATTAGTTGCTATGCATTCCATTTTCCTATAAATAGAAGCTTATTCCTTCATTATTTTCTTACTTAATTCAATTTGAACTCTAGAGAGAAAACTATAGAGAGAGACTATAGAGAGAGAGAAAAAAAGTTTCTTCTTTACTTCACTACTCTTATATCAAGTATTATTTTACGGTGAGGGATATTAATCTTTTGTATTCAAGAAGAGAACTTCATTATTCCATTTCTTTATTGTTACATTGGAATAACTTGTATACGGCAAGCTACCCTATACTTGGTGACATTCTTCTATTATTACATCTTTGTTATTCCGTGAATATCCTCTCTACATATATCTGTAGGACTGGTTCCATTTTTATTATTTCGCGTCTTTATTATTACGTCGAAATATCCTCAGTATGTGCTATATATACCTGACTTCAGTTCCATCATTTATTATTCCGCATTTATTATTCATTTGGAACATCCTGTGATTGTGAATTTCACGGACACTGTTCCGTTATTATTATTCTGTTGAAATAACCGTCTATGAGAAGTACCGCATGCATGGTGATATCTTTTGTTATTCCATACGGTATTATACTCAGTTGATTAAAATTTTGACTTCTATACTCCATGAAATTAGTGGAATATCCTTGATATTTGCGCTTCATCCAGTATCTTTTTATGGAAATATTCTTCTGAGCATTCTTGAATTTAACTCTACAAAGCAGTATCATGTTGACAATTTGGACGTTATCAGTTCCTAGATAAATTAATTCTTGAACTTGTTTTATTGAATTCTTATATCATTATCATCATCCTCATGTTTATATTTTGTTGAAAGTCATCGTGGCACATGGTGCATAGATGGACTTGGTATGATTATGACCAAGGATTATTCGATTGTAATCATGGTAGTAATGTTACAAATGATGTGATAAAAGTCCTCATTGACCCGTAGTGCATTGATGGGCGCTTTTGGTATGATTATGGCTATGGATTCTCTTGACGAAGGGAGCAAAGATGAATTGTTTTATGGCATGATCGTATTGTTGATGAAAACACGATTATCTTTGGCCGTAGTGCATGGATAATTAGGTGGTCGTGATACTAAAGAATATCCTTGGCCTGTAGTGCAGGGATGATTTAATGATGTGGATTATTTATTGAGCTGAGTCTCAGTGATAAAAGTGATGAAAAACTTTTTAAATCATAAAAGATAGTAGATTCTATTCTCTACTTGACTCTTTTAATGGATTACTTGTTCTGCTGCAGTTAAACTTGATGTCTATTGTATTTTATTAGTTTAACATTGTTGGAGGCTAATGATAATTTATTCTGCATTATCTTAGTCATAATATTTCTTACTGGGCTAGTTGAGCTCACCCTTTCTTTCACTGTTCTCTTCAGGAAATGAGAATATAGCTGGGACGAGTCGGGGAATGGAGTGATGGTCCAGAGGATAGCATTAGTAGTCCTCACTATTTTGTGAAATAGTGTGATAATAATTGTAATGAGGACTCCTTTTGAGTTTGTATAATCTCTAGTAGACAATAATTGTATTCAAACTCACAGTTTATGTTTTGTCGTATTGTACACGACAATTGTATTTGAATTCTGTACCATGTATCTGGCGACCCAAGATGGGTGATGTATACCTAATTTTGGGGGCGTCACAGTTGGTATCAAAGCTTAGGGATATGATCCCTGGCTAAGATGTGAGATAAGAACTAGGAGGGGAGAGACGGGGAATTCCTTCGCTAGTATGACCTACCTAAGTTTATTTGGTATTTAATTTGGTGTCGGTCAGAGTATAGGGATAATATGTGATATGTTATTTAACCCTTGTTTTGTGGCGGTGTTTGAAATGGCATCCGAGAATGTTAAGAACATCAATGGAGCACGAGAGACCGCTTGAGTCTCCACGGATCGATCAATAATCGAGGATAATGTGCAACGGGATGATGATAATCCTCCACAAACAACAACACGATCAATCGATTGACGAACGACGTGCGCTTTAAGAGCTTTTTAGAATTCATGCAACATCGGTGAAGGCGGCTCTGCTCATAATGCGGTAAAAAACAATGGCAACCCACGGTTGGTCACCACATTAGCGATTCAGGAGCTGGGACAACCGGAGTTTTTGGGAAAGCCAGAACCACTTAAGGCGGAGACGTGGTTAAAGCAAATTACCAAGATATTCGGTGTCTTGGGATGCTCCGAGGAGAAAAAGGTTCCTTTTGCCACCTTTATGTTGCGTGAAGAAGCAGATCAATGGTGGGAATCTGTAAAACGTACCCAGACTGACGCACTCAAAATGTCTTGGGAGAAGTTCCAAGAGCTGTTCAATGACAAGTACTTTCCAGAAAGTATTCGTCACATGAAGGAGGTGGAGTTTATCAAGTTAGAGCAAAACAACATGACTGTGTCGCAATACGAGGCTAAATTTGCGGAGTTATCCCGGTTTGCATCCCATTTGGTCGATAATGAGGAGCGAATGACGCGAATGTTTCTAAGAGATTTGAAACCCGATATACGCCAATACCTCATTTCTCATAAACTTTGTTTATATTCAGATGTTTTGAATAGGGCTCAGTTATTGGAGCGCGATAATGAGTCAACACAACCAAAAGGCAACGGCCAACAACACGATAATAATCATATCAGCGGCAACGGTCATCGGAACAACGATAACCATCGTGGGGGATATTATCATGCCAAGAATGGTAACCATTTCGGTGGTAATCATGGCCAAGATAATAAGAATGGACATTTTAAGAAGAGAAGGTTCAATAACGACGTGAAGACGTCGACACCAGCACCCGTTTCAAAGGAAGAAAAACGCCCATCGGTCGTATGTTTCAAATGCGGACAAGAGGGACACATTCGTCCAAACTGTACGCAACAATCCAAAGCATGTTTTAATTGCGGAAGAGAAGGTCACCTAGCTCGATTTTGTCGTATGGTGAAGTCAAGTCCAACTGGGATAGTGATTCCAAAGGATGTACCAGACAAGCCAAAGTCGGTAGTTTAAGAGAGAGCGTTTTTTTTTCTCGTGACGAGGAACCTGAATAAAATTATCACGGGTAAGTTAATCATAAGCTCTTACGAAGTCTATACCGTGTTAGATACCGGTTCTACTCACTCTTTTATTTCACCTAGTTGTGTTCAATGTTTGAAGTTAACTCCGGAGAAGTTAGACTTTGATTTATCTGTTGAAACTCAGTTGAGAGAAACCTTCATTACCTCCACTGTTTATAAATCTTGTTTGATTCAAATCGACACTTTCACGTTACCTGTCGATCTTATCTCTTTGAAAATACTTGCCTTTGATGTGGTTTTTTTTGAAACGATTGGTTAACTACTCATCATGTTTTTCGTAAAGTTATTAGCTTTCATATTCCTAACCAACCTATTATGCGAATTCAAGTAACCAAACCACTAAAGTCAATCATTGTCATATCAAGTCATAAGTAAAGAGCCCCGATCCTTTTGTTGATGACTTCCTTTTGTGGAATGCACTGAAGCCAGACTTTGTGTAAGCGACGTCGTGAATGACGATGACAAGTTGATAGGTATCATTGTGAGGTGCTATCTAGGTTAAGGGATAGAAGTCACAATTGGTATCAATGTGACGTACTATCCAAGTCTTGGATGAGAGTAACAGTTTTGAATGATATTTCTATTATTAATAAATTTCCTGGCGTATTCTTGAAGACTTCTTAGCCTACCCTTAGAGCGTGAAATCGAATTTTGTATTGACCACAATACAAAACTCATTTCTTAAACCCTCAAAATATTTCTTCAACTAAAACGAACGTAACATGCGCCAAAGACGTTGACTCGAGCTGTTGAAAATTACGATCGTACTATTCAATATCATCGTGGAAGAGCGAACGTGGTAGCTGACGTGTTGAGTAGAAGATCGTATGCGTTTACAAGTGCTATGTTGTTAACACAAAGACTCATTTTGTATAACTTGCAAATGATGAAGATAGAGTTAAAGACTCTAGGGACCCACGTGAAGATAACGAATATACGAGTAAAATCGACTTTAATCGATAAAGTTAAAGACGCTCAAGCTACATACCCGAATCTGATGAATGTGAAGAAGAAGGTTCAAGAGGGCATTATTCTAGAAGCAAGAGTTGCTGAAGAGAGGAAATCTCAACCCTCGATTTAATTGGCCCATTTGAAATCCTCGATTGAGTAGGAACTGTGGCTTATAGACTCGTTTTACCGCCAAGTATGTCGCGTGCTCATAACGTTTTTAACGTATCAATGGTACGTAAATATGTGGATGACCCAAACCACATTATTAATTTAGAATCGGACGAGATAGCGGATGATTTAACGTATGAGATCTCGTTTTAAAATCATGGATAAGAAGAATCGTATCCAACACTCAAGGGTTATACCTCAAGAGTTAGAATCTGAAATGAAGTCAAGGTATCCTCACCTGTTCGGCATACAAGGTACGTACGTAAATTTTGAGGGCGAAATTTCATAAGTAGGGGAGATTGTGAAACCCCAGATTTTATTAATAAAGAATTTTTAATTTTTTCGAAATAATTTTTTTTATATTATGGTGTGAATTTGAGATAATGTTATAGTTGTGGGTAATATTTATAAATTTTGCAAAGTATGCAAGTTGTCATATTATATTCGATTGGTCGGGGAATATTCATTTTAAGCGAGAAATATTAAATGCAACGACACAATCATTAGTGGACCCCCTAGCGGAATTATTGTCGGATTGATCGAAAACGACAAAAATATTTTATTGAAAATAACGGCGAAAGTTTTATCGATTGATCTTGTTGAACTACTCGGTAGTAAAAGTACAAGATGTCTGGCGTTGTTGTATAGTAGCACACGGTATTGATTATTGATATTTATGTGAGAAGTCACTCAGTTTTGTTCAATTATTGCTACAATAATTGCTGCATAGTATCTCACATTATTTGATTCAATTATTGTTAATTTAGAAGTTTTGTTTTATTAAGTATATTATTCACGTAATAAAATAGAAACATCTTTTTATATAAAACAGAATACTTTATTAAAGTTATTCTATAAATAGAATATATTATATTCTATTATGCATAGTATTTTACATAGTAAAATCTTTTTATATAAAACAGAATACTTTATTAAAGTTATTCTATAAATAGAATATATTATATTTTATTATGCATAGTGTTTACATAGTGCCCATAGTGTTTGCATAGTAAAAATCTTTTATATAAATAGAATATATTATATTTTATTTAAAAGATTTTTCTTTAAATATGGACCGTCGATTAAAGTAAATCAATCGGACCGCTTCATTGATTAATTACTATGCATTCCATTTTCCTATAAATAGAAGCTTATTCCTTCATTATTTTCTTACGAATTCAATTGAACTCTAGAGAGAGAAACTATAGAGAGAGACTATAGAGATAGAAGAAAAGTTTTACTGCTACTTCACTACTCTTATATAAGTATTATTTTACTTTGTAAGGGATATTATTCTTTTGTATTCAAGAAGAGAACTTCATTATTCCATTTCTTTATTGTTCATTGGAATAACTCAGATATCTGCGAGCTACCCTATACTTGGTGACATTCTTCTATTATTTTGTCTTTATTATTACATCCGGAATATCCTCATGCATGCTATCTGTGGGACACTGGTTCCATTTTTTATTATTCCGTCTTTATTATTCTGTCGAAATATCCATATGCATGCTATACTGCCGGACTGGTTCCATCATTTATTATTCTCGCATTTATTATTCTATTGGAACATCCACAGCCGTTGTGAATTTCACATGACACGTTCCGATATTATTATTATTCTGTTGAAATAACCGCTCAAGTCACCGCATGCATGGTGATATCTTTTGTTATTCCATTCGGTATTATACTCAGTTGATTAAAATTTTGACTTCTATACTCCATGAAATTAGTGGAATATCCTTGATATTTGCACTTCATTCAGTATCTTTTCGTGGAAATATTCTTACGAGCATTCTTGAATTTTACTCTACAAAGCGATATCATGTTGACAATTTGGGCGTTATCGGTTCTAGATAAATTAATTCTTGAACTTGTTTTATTGAATTCTTATATCATTATCATCATCCTCATGTTTATATTTTTTGAAAGTCATCTCATACTGCTGTAAGTGCATAGATGGACTTGGTATGATTATGACCAGGGATTATTCGGTGTAATCATGACCGCAATGTTACAAATGATGTGATAAAGTCCTCATTGACCCGTAGTGCATTGATGGACAGTTTTTGGTATGATTATGGCTATGGATTCTCTTCGGCCAAGGGAGCAAAGATGAATTATTTTATGGCATGATCAGGGCCGTTGATGAAAACAAGATTATCTTTGGCCCGTAGTGCATGGATAATTCGTGGCCGTGATACTAAAGAATATCCTTGGCCTGTAGTGCAGGGATGATTTAATGATGTGGATTATTTATTGAGCTGAGTCTCAGCGATAAAAGTGATGAAAAACTTTTTAAATCATAAAAGATAGTAGATTCTATTATCTGCTTGACTCTTTTAATGGATTGCTTGTTCCGCTGCAGTTAAACTTGATGTCTATTGTATTTTATTAGTTTAACATTGTTGGAGGCTAATGATAATTTATTCTGCATTATCTTAGTCATAATATTTCTTACTGGGCTAGTTGAGCTCACCCTTTCTTTCACTGTTCTCTTCAGGAAATGAGAATATAGATGGGACGAGTCGGGGAACGGAGTGATGGTCCAGAGGATAGCATTAGTAGTCCTCACTATTTTGTGAAATAGTGTGATAATAATTGTAATGAGGACTCCTTTTGAGTTTGTATAATCTCTAGTAGACAATAATTGTATTCAAACTCACAGTTTATGTTTTGTCGTATTGTACACGACAATTGTATTTGAATTTTGTACCATGTATCTGGCGGCCCAAGATGGGTGATGTATACCTAATTTTGGGGGCGTCACACTCCAAATCGTTGTCAGACCTGTTCTTTAATTTTTGGGTTTTCCAGAATTGAAGAACAGTCGAGGTGTCCATATACCAATCCTTATAACGTGAAATCTGGGCTTTGTTTGTATGTTTTATTGATTCAGTCATGAACTAGGAATGTCAGGGAAGAATTATATAGCAACATATCATCATTTCATCATCACACTAAGAAGATCATGGCTGGTCAAAGTCTGACAAAAACTCGTACATGAAGGTTTCTGGGTTTTCCAGAAATCTTCAAGAACAGCCGGTCAACCCTACTTTGACCTTTCTTATCTTTGATTCTATACATGATCTGTGAGTTCTATAAGCATGAACGTGAAGCCTAAATGTCAGTCTACAATTATATTACATAAACATGGCCAAATCGATTAACAGTAGGAAGATCAGAGGCCATCAAAAGGTTGTCAGAAATTTCTGGGTTTCTGGGTTACCCAGAAACCAGAATTCATGGTCGGTCAACGACCTTTAACTGCTCATAAGTTACGATCTAGACATGATATGAATCTGTTTCAAGTTTCAGAACAAAGACAACATAACATACTACAAGTTTAAAACTTAAAACAACACAAATCATTAACATAGAAAGATCTAAGGCCTCTGACATTCGACTGTCAGGCCAAATTTCTCCATTTTTCCAGACTTCTAAAAATGCTTGATTCGTGCATCTAAGTGTTATAGATCTATGATCTATAAACCCAGATCACTTATAGATACCCTAATACACAACTTTAACCAATCAATTACAACATATAACATCAGATCATATGATTTCTAAAAATTAGGGTTCTATACCATTTTGAGATTTGATCTTGGATTCTGACTTTTGGTTGTTGTTCTTGGCTGGATAATAAGCTAACATAGCTTTATTTTTCTCTCTATCTCACTCTAGATTTCGAAGATGAAGATAGAGGGTGGGTTTGGAGAAAATGAAAAGTCAAGTGAGACTTTTCTCTTTCTTTAATCTATATACATGTTGTATGCAATGTAATGGCTGTCAAGTATGGTTGATTGTTGCTGATATCAGTCACATGCATAGGCTAGGGTTGGTGAACAACCAAGAGTAGGGTTAGATCTACAAGTTATATCAAATAATGTACAAATGGGCAAAATAGTCATTTAGAAATTATTTTTAATGGCATTTTAGACAATTGGCCTAACCCTTACAGTTTAGGGTTTGGGTTTGGGTTTAGGGTTTAGAACATTTAGGGTTTAGGGTTTAACCCTTAACTTTGCAAATTTTTAATTTCTAAGATTTCCAAAAATTAGGTTTTAAAAATAAAATTAATATTTCTAAATTATAATTAGGATTTTCTAATTATATTAAAATTTCTTAATCATAATTTAAATATTGCTGATTAAGATTAATAATTCCTAATTAAAATTGCTAATTTAGCAATTAGGGTCAAAATCACGGATTAGGGTTTACCATCCAAAAATTTGGGTTTCTAATATAAAATTAATTTTCTAAATTAGAAATTAGATTTTGTAATTAGATTAGGGTTTTCTAATTACTTAACTTGAAAATTAGAATTAATATATCCTAATTAAAATTAAAATATTAAATTAACATTTAGGTTTTTCCTAATTATAAATTAGGGTTCTTAATCCCAAAATTATGGTTTCTAATAATTAGGTTTTCTAATTATTAGGGTTTCGAGTAAATCTTTAGGGTTTTCCCTAATTAATTATAACTTGATAACGTTAAACATTATGCATAGCATTCGTATTCCCAAACTAGGATTTCATACACCGAATTAGGGTTTCGAATTCCCGGAACTGAAATTAGGGTTTCCAGAACCGGTTTCTAGGATTACTTATAATTCACTAGGTTTTCAGATCAAAGTCCTCATATCATGGAACAGATTCAAAACATAAAATACACAAAACATCAAACACATAAAGATCTAGAGGTTCTGACATTAGGCTGTCAGGCCTTATTTTTATCTAGTTTTCCAGATTTCTTAAAAAGATTATTTCGAGCACTTTGATGTTATGTATTCACTATACAGCAACCCAGATCATTAAGTGACACCTTCTAACACAACTTAAAACAACAAATCATAACAAATAACATGGATCACAAGATTTCGAAATTTTGAAGGTTTATACCTTTCTAGTGCTTGATCTTGACTTCTGAACTTTGATCTTGTTATTGAAAGGCTATGAACTGATCTTAGCTTGGATACTCTCTCTCTCTCTCACTCTAGATTTTGAAATTGAAGAGAGAGAATGGTCTTGGCAAAAATGAAAAATAAAGAAAGTATTTTCTTACTTTTAAATCTCTTATGTTTTCATTCATTGAATCTAATGTTGCTAGGTGTCCCCAAATCTGATCTTGGATGATTTAAGGCACATGGGATAAATATTAGAGTAGTGAGTCACCAAGATTGCTATATCTGTTGCTTAAGTTTTAAGAAAAGGGCATTTTGGTCTTTTTCCTTTTAATTTTAATGGCATACTAGTAATTTGTCAAAACCATTAGGGTTTAGGGTTTGGGTTACGGTTTAGGGTTTAAACCCTTAGGGTTTAGGGTTTGGAACCTTAACTTTGCAATTTAATTTTTAAGATTTCCAAATTAGGTTTTCAAAAATAGAAAATTAATATTTCTAAAATATAATTAGAATTTTCAAATTATATTAAAATTTCTTAATCATAACTTAAATCTTAGTAATTAGGATTAGTATTTTCTAATTAAAATTGCTAATTTAGCAATTAGGGTCAAAATTGTCATTAGGATTTATAACCCACGAATTAGGGTTTCTAATAGAAAAATAATTTTTTTCTAAATTTGAAAATTAGGGTTTGCTAATTAATTAAGCTTTACCCTAACTAATCTTATAATTATTTACACTTACGTCATTAAGTTCCCAATTTAGAATTTTATACATCGAATTAGGGTTTCGGATTCCCTGAACTGAATTTTGGGTTTCTAGAACCGGTTTCTAGGATTTCTTATTAATCACTAGGGTTTTCTAACCGAACGTTGACGTTCTTAATATATAATTAGGGTTTGTTATAGATATCATTTATCTGGTCAACCCTTGACCCTTAACCACATATTGCACACTTACATAACCATATTCACAAAATATATTCACGTATTCCCTTAATCCTGAAAAATTCACTAAAATCATTCACAAAATTTTGAAATTCTCAAAATTCATTCTTAAAAATATCAAACGCATACACTTATTTTCTGTCCAGGTTCTAATTTTGAACCTTAAATCAATTAATAAAAATTTTAAAATATTCAAAATTCTCGGGTTGTCACATTCACCCATTCTTCTAAAAATTTCGTCCCCAAAATTTACCTTACACCTTGAACCATTCACCGTTCATCATACACCATTCACACACATTCGCTCATGCTATCCAATACACCACTCACAAGAGTAAAAGTTTTCAAATTGTGCTGAGGGGTCATATAGACCATGAACACATAGTTTTAACGGCATTGATCATACTGCAAAACAATTCATTACTTGGTATATTTACAATCATAAAGAAGGTAAACTACCGTTGCTATTACTATAGGTGATCAGCCTATTGTACTTTTACGTCATGCATAACGTATTAATTATGTATAGCAAATATTTACGCTACTTGATTGGATTATTTATCCAAACAACATAGTTCACCTCAGTCTTATCATAGAATTCCGTACCAAAGCAATTCGATTCAGGAAATTTCTTTCAATGAACACTTTAGAGTTTTCATAACATTAGTCTAGCTGAATCGAATAGCATAGACTCATATCAATAATTCAATTCAATCGAATTTAAAGTGTAGCCAAACCCCGTTGGCAAATTAAAATTTTTGAAAATATTTTTGAGAATGACGCTCGTGATGATGTCTTTATACAAATCCGCTTTTGAGGATGCTTGTCATTGTATGACTTTGTCATAACACATCATACAATAGTGGAACAACGATTTTAGATCAAATTCACACTAAGTAATCCTGTATTTACAAATCCATCAAATTTTTATAATCTCTGCACCAGGTTAAATGGTACATGAGTTATAAATAAAACAAATTTTGATATTTCAAATCATTTGCGTCTAGCTGAAATAAGTAGCATAGACTATACTTTAAACCGTTTCAAAAATGATTACGAGTCTACATATTTTTTTTAAAAAGCACATAGTGCGTTTTTAGCTTGATGTCAACATTTTGAAGTCTAGCATAGCTAGGAGTTTTGGAAAACTTATGTCTCCACTAATAATCATTTGCTTAACAATCTATCTATTCTTATTATCCTTAGTACTCCATTTACACACAACTATACCCAGTTCGTCAAACCACACTTATGAGTTCATTTACTTGTCACAATCATATGAGTTTAAGAACTTGTCCTAGTCTGACCTTTGGCGTCCGTTCGCTGAGGGGTTCATAAACATTTCGTATAACTATGAGTTAAGAATGTCACGTAAGTAGGAGTTTTAAGAACACGTACTTAACCATATATTCTCTACCTATGACCTATCTATCTGTTATAAACATGAAAAAGGAATCACCCTCTTAACATGCATATAATAAATAGCGCGACACAACATTTCAATGATTATCAATGCCAGAAACTAAGTAGTTTTTACACCAAGTACAATTCCTCGCCTATACAAGGAATCATACAACTCAGCTGCCGACATGAATCCTCAATTGAATCCCCACCTAACACTAACCCCCTTTTTAATACGAATTTCATTTAACTTGTATTCATAATCCTTTCCTGAATCTGTACTCAATTCAACATGCATAACCGACACCCAAAGAATCTTGTCAGAAAACTTTTCAATCATTCGCTTGATCCTTATCCCATACTATCACTTAATCAGATCACAGAGTGATCTCATCGTATACATTACGATTCATTTCTATGTCTTGATCGTTTTGTTTTACGATCTTCTATCACTGCACTTTTAGTCTTTTAGACTTTTAGACTCTATCTATTCACTATTACCGTTCAACTTTATTATCAGAGTTAGGGAACTCTCTATCTTATAACTCGTCGAGATTCGTCTTTGAATCTTACCGACACATTAACTCTATTTGAGTTAGTACTTATCCTAATCACTGCGGTTATTAGTCTCAGGTATTCCTACCTAAGGTTCATAACCTACAGCTTTGATACCAACTGTGAGGGCCCCGAATCCAGGTCCTAAATCACCTCGGATCCGGTTCGATCATTCTATACAACTATTACTATTTGTGGAAGATATAAACATAAATTGTTTATACAATACATATACTCACTATTCCCCAAGGTCGAGTAACCTTAACTTAATACACATTTCATAACCTATCTAACATACAATGTTATTATCATATAATACTATTACATTTCTAGCTGTACACGTAAACTAAAGCTGGAACTTTCTTTAATCTTTTCCTGTATCCGACGCGTTCATCTTAATCTGCAATATTTATCATGATATGGCAAGGGTGAGCATAAAATTGCCCAGCAAGTTTAAATTCAATAATATAACGATATATCATGATTGAAATGATTTGAATAATTGGCTGGCTATAATTCAACAATATAATTGTGAACTAGCAGAAACAAATTTATGACTGAACAAGTATTATACATGAACAAATTATATATCTGAACCAACTGGTAATGAAGGTGATCAGCCTTTCATACCTGAATTATACATGCAATATGTACATAGTACAATTCATGGCAACCATCAATGATTAACCATAAGCTTATCCGAATGAAACACTCTTAGTAAAGTTAAGTAAAACAAACTTGCCTGAACCGTTGATTACCGCTACGCAATGTATATCGCTTTATCCAAAGACCTAATATTAGTAATATAGATCTCCAATATTAGAATAATATCATCATAATATAATACTATTATATATATATATATACATATAAATATATAGAATATCCTAAACACATAACACATATCAGTCTATAACACACATAAGACTCAGTATCAGGTCAAACTATTTCAGTCTGACTTGAGTTCGACAAAGTTCTAACGTCCCGACGGTCTAGTCGGACTTTTATCGAGTCTAAGTTCAATTAAACTCTGACTTAACACTTAACAATTAACTTTAATAATTTTATTAACAGTTAAAACATTTATTGAAGTCACGTAATAATTTTAAATAATTATTACTATTTATCATGAATTTTAAATCATTAAAACTTATTTAAATAATATAAATACCACATAATTCTTTTATCATTAATATTTATTCATTATCAAATATTAATGAAATACATAACATAATATTATAATATATCAAAGTATTTTTAATAACTTAAAATCATAATTATATAATTTTAAACAATTAAATTCATTATCCGATAATTGCTTTTAAATATTATATATTAATATTTTCATGACAAAATATCAAAAGTTATATTTTATAACTTAAAATATTTTTATAACACTTAAATCATCTTTATATGATTTATAAATCATTAATTCCATCTTTCCATAATTTATTTAATATATTCATTAAATAAACTACTTATCATTAATATTAATTAATTAATAAAATTCCTCACAAAATATTAAAAGTCACTAAAAATAACTTAAAATATTTTCTTTTACCATAATATTATTTTTCATGATTTTTAATGAATTAAAATCATTTTTAAATTATTTATTTAATATTATAATTAAATAAATTAAATACCATTTATATTCCAAAAATATTAAATATTTATGAAATATACTTAAAATATTTAGAAAATATTTTTTAGAATTTAAAATAAATTTTTGGAATTTTCTAAGTATTTTTAATAATTAAAAACCATTTTTATATATTTTTAAATAATTTTCAGAAAATAATAATAATAAACTGTCGCTAAAGGGCCCTATAGCGACAGACCCGTCGCTATAGGTCTTCTTGAGCTGCCCAGAAACTTATCGTCAGAGAGCAAGGTACTCACTTTGACCGATTCTTATTTCCAATCCATACATGTTCTGAGCTAACTAATGCTTATATATTGTAGTACTAATGTAACATTACATGTTCCAACCACTAGATAGGTCATACAACATCAGATTCGAGAGATCTAAGCTCCAGAAATATCTGACAACGTTGTTCTTCATATCTGGGTTTTCCAGAAAATGAAGAACAGTCAAGGGTACTAGTTTTCGATCCTTATAACTGGTATTCTGTAATTGTTTTGGGTGAACTATTGGTTCCATAAGGTAGACCACATGTCAGGGTACAACGACATATAATCAGAACATCATAACAACATTGAATCTAAGAGATTAAGGCCGATCAACCTCTGACAGACAACTCGGCTGATGAAGATCTAGGTTTTCCAGAAAACCTTCATGAGGCAGTTTGGTCAACCTACTTTGATCGTGATTATATTTCATTCTAGTTGTGATCTAAGTGATTTTGTAGCATACATGTATAGTTAATATACTCTTCTACAACCACAAACTAACAACACAATCAAAAGGTCAAACGACTGCAAGATCAGAGGCTTGCAAAAGCTTGTCAACAATTCTAGGAAACTTCTGGGTAACCCAGAAATAGATTCCGTGAACGGTCAACGTGGTTTGACCGAGCATAACTGATGATCTAGACTAGATCTGACCCTGCTTCCAGTTTCAGATCAAAGTCCTCATGTCATAGAACAGATTCAAAACATAAAATACACAAAACATCAAACACATAAAGATCTAGAGGTTCTGACATTAGGCTGTCAGGCCTTATTTTTATCTATTTTTCCAGATTTCTTAAAATGATTATTTCGAGCACTTTGATGTTATGGATTCATTATACACCAATCCAGATCATTAAGTGACACCTTCTAACACAACTTAAAACAACAAATCATAACAAATAACATGAATCACAAGATTTCTAAATTTTGAAGGTTTATACCTTTCTAGTGCTTAATCTTGACTTCTGACCTTTGATCTTGTTATTGAAAGGCTATGAACTGATCTTAGCTTGGATTCTCTCTCTCTCTCTCTCTCTCACTCTAGATTTCAAAATTGAAGAGAGAGAATGGTCTTGGCAAAAATGAAAAGTAAAGTAAATATTTTCTTACTTTTAAATCTATTATGTTTTGATTCATTGAATCTAATGTTGCTAGGTGTCCCCAAATCTGATCTTGGATGATTTAAGGCACATGGGATAAATATTAGAGTAGTGAGTCACCAAGATTGCCATATCTTTTGCTTAAGTTTTAAGAAAAGGGCATTTTGGTCTTTTCCTTTTAATTTTAACGGCATACTAGTAATTTGTCAAAACTCTTAGGTTTAGGGTTTGGGTTTAGGGTTTGAACCCTTAGGGTTTAGGGTTTGGAACCTTAACTTTGCAATTTAATTTTTAAGATTTCCAAATTAGGTTTTCAAAAATAGAAAATTAATATTTTTAAAATATAATTAGAATTTTCTAATTATATTAAAATTTCTTAATCATAACTTAAATCTTGGTAACTAGGATTAGTATTTTCTAATTAAAATTGCTAATTTAGCAATTAGGGTCAAAATTGTCATTAGGATTTACAACCTACGAATTAGGGTTTCTAATAGAAAAATAATTTTTTTCTAAATTTGAAAATTAGGGTTTGCTAATTAATTAAGCTTTACCCTAACTAATCTTATAATTATTTACACTTACGCCATTAAGTTCCCAATTTAGGACTTTATACACCGAATTAGGGTTTCGGATTCCCGGAACTGAAATTTGGGTTTCCTGAACCGGTTTCTAGGATTACTTATTAATCACTAGGGTTTTTTAACCGAACGTTGACATTCTTAATATATAATTAGGGTTTGTTACAGATATCGTTTATCTGGTCAACCCTTGACCCTTAACCACATATTGCACACATACATAACCATACTCACAGAATATATTCATGTATTCCCTTAATCTTGAATAATTCACTAAAATCATTCACATAATTTTGAAATCCTCAAAATTCATTCTTAAAAATATCAAACGCATACACTTATTTTCTATCCAGGTTCTAATTTTGAACCTTAAATCAATTAATAAAAATTTTAAAATATTCAAAATTCTCGGGTTGTCACAGTTTCTCAACAGATCACTGCTCCCCATGGTTAATGCTGTTTTCTCAGTTGTGATTCCATTTTCCACATATGTATTAGAAGGCAGCCTTGCAAATCTCCTTCTGACTGGAATTACCATTATCACTTAGATCTCCCTGTTTGTAGGCATGGATATTTTTCAAGACTGATGACTCTACGTTCATTTGGCAGAACTACGATCGTAGTCTTCTTTGACAGTCTTGTGTTTGTAAGGTTCTACTTTCGTAATGAATTCCTCTTGACTGATGCTCAGTGATCCTCTGTTGTGAGCTCCCTTGAGGATTCTTCTCATATAGCATGCCTTTCTTGATTTGAGCATATAGAACCCTTTTTATCTTTGGTTGCATGGTCTGCTCCCATATACAGATTTGCAGCCATGTGAGCTTCACTCAGGTTAGCTCAATGGGTCTTCAAGGACAGGCTTGGACATATAGAAATTTTATCAGAATCACTTCTGAACAGTCCTTAGCCTTCCGCTGGTTGAGTCTTCTTGACTGAAGTCTCCTGCTTCAGCATTCCTTAGTGTGGTCAGACAGACCAAGTACCTGCAGGTATAAATGTATTTCTATTTTTGGTACCCATAATTAAATGGGTCCTGCTAGGTTAGTTTTCTAAACCCCTGTTCCTCTTATATTTGCATAATCATCAAATTTATCACCAACATCATATTCATGCATAAAACTAGTTTTAGATAATACATTTTGATATGCATGAAGGTAAGTGTGTGTAAGATTTGACATTTAATAACACACTCTTTATCTTTGATGGTTTCATCATTTGTTGGGTTATGTACACAATGTTTAAATGTTCACAGAGTGAGAATCAACTCTACGATTTAGGAGTATCTAGTTGATTCACGGAGGTGATCAGTTTCTATACATCATCAAGATACTCTTTTAGAACTGATCATACTCTGTGTGTTATTAAACACTTAGAACAAGGATTTGTATATATATACTAACCCACCAGCAACGATTACTTCACATAAAATTCATTTGACATGTGATGCTCTTATGACCCATTTCAGATTTCCTTCAAGACTTCATCTTCAACCTAAAACTTGGATGGAGAGAAAGTTTATAAACATTTGAGTTTACATACTCAGAGCACTTTTTCTCTTCACCTTTTTAGGTAGATTATGACTTCTTGACTGAAATCTGTTATGGTTCATAAGAGGGTGTTTTTATGATGAACACATGTAATAGTGAGGAACCGTACCTTTTTATTGTCAGTTACTTAACAGTCATTTATCTTTAATGTACTCAGTTTAGGCATTGATGTGCATAGCTTCACTTTTGCTCCTGACAACTTATTGCTCGTGTTGGCCTTTAATCAATCAGTCGTGGTCTTGAAAATGTAGGCCAAGAGAATCTCAGCATTAAAATCTTTGACATCCTTTAGTTTATAAAGTTTGCACCCAGCTGCTGGTTGGCCAAACATAAGTTTGAGAAGATCTTCATTCTTCTCTTGATAAGCATTTCTTAGTATGTATGGCCTCTTCATCTTTCAGACTGGAGGATGCTTGATTTTTTTGTCATTGATGTCTCTTGAGCTCTCTCGTCTGATCTTCAGACTACAATATTGACTGCAGGCAAGGATTGGTCTTGTTGATGTGACAATCGAGAACATGGACCAATCTGAGCAGCTTCAGGTGTATATACACATTTAACCTATACACAATATTTCCAACGTCTGAGCTCATCTGCATATAACAAGTTACTTACTACTAAACTAAGTTTAGAACAATGTTTGTGCCTGGGATCAGACTCAAAACGATTAGCTTTTGAAATATAGCATGAGAACCTGCTCTGATATCAATTGTTAGTTCCCAGTAGGCACAATAGATCTAGAAGGGGGGGGGGGAGTTGAATAGATCCTTTTTATTTCAAGTACTTTTCTCTTTCTATTTTGTATTGCTATTACATTAGCAGATGACAAACATAAGAATCTTTTTAAGCACAGCGGAATAAGTAAAAGATCCCCTTCATTGATATATTCATAATCAAACATACATTGTTCGTAGAGTTAGTTTGGTTGTAAGCAGTTAAAACATACATAGCAGTTATAGCAGTTAGTACATAATGTAAATGACATAATGTAAAAGACACAAGGGATTTTAAGTGGTTCAGAGACTCAAGCTCCTAATCCACTCTTTTGCTTTCAACTAGCAAGTTTTCCACTAAGGAAGGGCAGCACCCTGAATCACTAAGATTCCTTCAAGGCCAGCAGCCTTGGGACTTCAGTTTACTAAGAACTCTTCAAGGCCAGCAGCCTTGGAACTCCTCTAGTTCCCTAGGAAATCTTCAAGCCCAGCATGAAGTTTGGAACTTCGCTTAGTCCTCCTCCCTCGACAAGGACCCTCGAGCCCCCTCGGATTTTGTTGAGTTGTTTGTTTGTTGGAGTTGATGTTGAGCTGCTAAGATGTCTTCATGCTCTGAACATATTCTGTACTTAGCAGCTTGGCATGATCATCCTTGAAGTGCAGTTGAGTGTTGCATGATACTCAGCTTCTTTAGTTACTCAACCACTTTGGATGACCCCTTGATGACTGCCTTGAAGATCGTTCTTCTTGATACATGATGGCTGCACATGATGGGTTTCTAAGATGACTGTAAGCTCTTCTGCTAGGTACTTAGAAACTTTCTCATGCTTGCCACAATGATGACGTTTGTAATCTCCCTTCTTGATACTTGATGTCTTCTCATGATGGACTTGCTAAGATGACTGTTAGCTCTTCTCTTTAGTACTTAGAGTCTTCCTATGACGGACACCAAGATGACATGATGTTCTTCTTTTTCTCGACAGTTCAGAACACTCTTCTTGTAGTAGAACTCTCACTTCTACTTCTTCCTTTGCATGTATCTGAGTGTTCTTGGTGGATCGTAGAGTGAGCCTCCAGGCTCACTATTTCATATGATTTAGAACAGTCCATCGTTACTTCAAACTCGGCAACTCCAGCAACCTTCGATCTTTGATGCTCTTCCTAATTTATACTCCTTCCCAATCCTTCCGTTGGAAAGTAGCCATTGAAGGCTATTCAAATATCTTCATAGATCTCGAGTTGACAGAGATAGACTGCTGATGTGACATGTCATACTTTATCTGACATTACAGTCTACTGTTTCACCTACCCATCAGAGATGTCACTTTAATGTCTTGGGTAGTTTGAAGACTTTATTTCCTCCTCCTGATTTCTCAATCAGAGGTTGTCCTTTTGCATCGATGCTCTCAATAAGCTTTTGTCCGAATACCATCCTTCAGTTTGAACCGTTGCCAATGCTTCAATCTTCGGGTGTTCAAACTCTACGATTCTGATGTTTGTCTTCTTGGACCTGATCTTAGTGTCTTGTTGGAAGTTGCTCATACTGGTAGAGTCAACACTACGATCTTGAAGAGTGTTGATTGGATCTTCAATGTAGAACGCCTCTTCCTTCTATTGTGCAGTGCTTCAGCACTTCTGTTTTCTTCGACTGTTCTTAGAGACTGATGGCCTAACTCCTTGCTCTGGTCCCCTCTGAATAGAAAGACACTTCAGATTTGTGGCGCGTCTATCTCGATTGCTCCTTGTGATCTCCCGTTCACTTATCATCAATAGACTGATCCTACGCTTAATCACTTTAGCCTTGTTCTTCAAAGACTAACCAGTATCTTGGTTCACTTTCCATCAGTTCTTTCTTTGTTTGGCAAACACTAAGATCTCTGTTGTTTCCAAGATCGTTGTCTTCTGTTCACTTGACAGCTAATGCACTTGCTGACTTTCCTTAGTCAGTTACTGAAGTCTTCTTCTGATCTCATTGTGGAAGACTTCATCTAGAATGGCTTCACACCTCAATCTTGATGCTGATTGAGTTAGTGCTTAGATCTTCTATTTAGCTTGTATGCCACTCGTTGAGTGCTCTCTGGTTCCCTTTTAGGTGGGATGTATCTTTGCAGTGCCAACTAGAGGCTTTGTTCCTTTGGATATTCTGGGAATGCTTATTAGTTGAGAATCATATTTGCTCTACGATTCTGCCTTGGCATTGTTAGCACATTCTGTTGAGGTCGTAGTTCTGCACTCTACGATTTAGCTTCGGCTGTGCAGACACTACGACTTCGGGATCAGATCTTGACACTCTACGATTTATGTCTTTGTGCTCGATGTCTTCATCTGATATAGCTCGACTACGATCTCTGCATGTAATCAATAGACTCTACGAACTCAGAGTGTAGTCTATGATCCTTGACTTGGCTTCGGCATCAGTAGACTCTATGATTCCGAGTGTAGTATACGATCCTTGACTTGGCTTTGGCATCGGTAGACAGACTGTCTCTACGATTCTGAACATGATTTCCTCAGCAGACTTCGGTCCTGAGGAAGTTCTACTCGACACACTACGATCCTTCCTCGTCTCTCCTGGAAGTCTATGAACTCCGAGATCTACTATCTTGCAGACTACGATTCTGCTTCGACAGCTCTCAAGTTTTCCTTGACTCTCCTGGCAGACTACGATTTCTGGTGCAATGCTCGACGATCAGAAAAGCCTATCTATTACATCATAAGATCAACCTAACATGCTTGATCTTTCTATATTTATAGTCCTTGTACATCATTTCTTTTTATGGACTTTACAAAGCTATTTTGCTTATGTAGGATCAACCTAACATACTTGATCAATTCATTCTAACTCCTTGTACACATGTTTCTATTATCCATCAAAGGACTTTACAGCTTTTCTTAATGCAAGCATACTTGCATATTATTCATTCATATATATATCATAATCAAATCATATATAAATAGGAATATCATTCACATGCTTATTCCTGACAAAGTCAGCACGGACGAACGCAAGGCGAAGAGGTTTGAACATGGACTGAAGCCTTGGTTGTACAGTAGGGTTTCCCTATTCCAATTGAATACTTTCGCAACAGTGATGGAGAAAGCAATACTCGCTGAAGGTGGGGGCGAGGCAGTGACAAAGTTCAATCAGGAACAGAAAAAGAAGAAGAATGAGGTGGAGATTAAGAATAGAGGTGGTAGTGGTGGAAACAACAACAACTTGAAGAGGAAGTGGAATGGAAACATGGGTACTGGAAACCAGCAGGGTAACCAACAAAATAAGAAGTTTAAAGCATGTGCTACATGCGGGAAGTTTCACAAGAGTGCGTGCTTGATGGGGAAATGAGTATGCTTCAATTGTGGCCAGGAGGGTCACATCGCCCCAAATTACACTCAACCTAAGAAGAACGTGTGCTTCACGTGCGGATCCAAGGATCACTTTGCTCGTGAATGCCCTAAGAAGAAGGCTGGAGAGACAACCAGAAGCAATGGAGGTAACAGTGGAGGTACATGGGCCATTACTGGACCTATAGCATCAAACAAACCCACAGCTAGAATCTTCAATATGACTGTGCAAGATGCTTTGCAATCAAAAGATGTGGTGTCAGGTATTATCCCAATCAATGATATAAATGCTTATGTATTATTTGATTCGGGTGCTACTTGTTCGTTTATCTTTGATGAATTTGCTAAGAGGTTAGAATTGCCTAGAGAAGAACTGAATTTCCCTTTGAACATAGAAATTTCGAATAAGGAGGTAATCCTCATTAAATTCAGATACAAGAACCTGCAGGTAAACATTAAGGAGAATATCTTGATGGTAGATTTGATTCCGATTAGACTTGGAGAGTTTGATGTTATTTTGGGATTTGGATTGGTACTCAAATATGGAGCGCAGAATTGATTGCCAAAAGAAGTGTGTAAACCTTATGACCCCGTCAAAGGTAGTATTCTATGGTAGCAAGTCGCCTAGACAAATAAAATTTCTGACGATTATGCATGTGACACCCCCAAAATAGGTATACATCACCCATTCTGAGTTGTCAATACATGGTACAGAAACAACTACAACTTTATTATTACAACAAGAAAAGCTGTGAGTTTGAATACAAATATTATCTTCTAGATAATATCTATACTCAAATAAATCCTCATCACATTTATTGATACATTATTTTACAAAATGGTGAGGACTACTAAACAACTCTCTCTAGAACCTTCATTCCATACCCCACTAAATACTTTCGCTATATTCTCGCCTCTGAGAAGAAAAATGGAACAAAAGGAAAAGGGTGAGCTCAACTAGCCCAATAAAGAATATTATGACTAAGATAATATACAACAAATTATCATTAGTCTTCAACAAGGAAAAATCTAATAGAATACAATAGACAACAAGTTTTTAAATCAATATTCGCAATGAAATAATAATTCATTAGAAGAGTTAAGTAGAGAATGCAAACTACTATCTTCTATGTATGAATTTAAAAGTTCATCGCTCATCTTTTATCCTGTAACATCAATCAATATACATCTGGAATCAAATATTCATCTTTTGCACTCTGAGGCCAAAGATATTCATCGATTAATCATGTTCATCTAAACACCTATTCATCTTTGCACTACGGGCCAAAGATATTCATCGAAATCATTCATCTTTGCACTACTGTGCCAAAGATATTCAATAATATCATCATTTAAGGCGAGGATGATGAAAAATATTTTTAAAGGAACGAATCCAAAGAAAACAAAATGACAAGGATTAAGGATTAAGGATTCGGTGCTTTGTTTTATCCATGTCCAAAAATACCTCAAAAATAATCATAGTGGTGTAAAATTCAAGAATGATCAAAACATGGATACAATCAAAGCTAGTATCCACAATAGATATTTTAGACAAAAATGAAAATTTTCATTTTTCGATGAATAGTCTTAGTATTCGTGAATAATCTGCAGTATCGTCGTGAATAGTCTTAGTATCGTGAAATAAGTAACTCACACACCAAAAGTTCCAAATTTGATAAAAACTTGAGATCAATATTCAAAGATAATGATATTGAAGAAATAATATCATTATGAAAAATAATAATATCCCTTACCTCGAAAGATCAAGATTCTAAATTTGAACACAGGATATAAAGCTATGACTGAACTTACACCGTGTATAGCAATACTCAAAGTATACTCAAAATACTCACAAGAATACGCTCGATAATATAGAGAGAAAACTTGAGTTTACGGTGTGATTTTCAATTCTAAGCTAAGCACCTATTTATAGAAATTGCTTAGAACAAAAGCGAAAAATTTAATATAATATTAATATATAAATAAATTTTCTTACGCCCACTTTGAATCCTCTAGCTTCAGCACTTTGCACATGTTTCATGAGGCCCACAAGTGTAAAAACACGTTTTCCTATTTTAAATATTTTAAACTTCCAAAAATCAATTATTTGAGCTTTGAAACTTCAAGAATTCATAATAAATATCCCTTTTATCGGAAAAATTCGATCTCTCGCATTTTTTTTGAAATTCAATTCTCTACAACTTTCTGGTAAGAAAGTTTTTCCAATTCCAAACAAAAATTGACCAAATCCACAAACAGACGATTTTATAGGCTATAATCAAATTTCATCAATAAATGGGGTCCACCGACATGTTTAACATGTTTTAAACATTTATTGCAATAAAATATACTCTTCCTCCTCGTATACTCATATATCCCACATTCGTTGTAAAAATATCACTATTATTATATTATTAAAATATAATAATATATTTAAATGAATTATTTTATCGAGAAAAAGATAAAATTTCAATTTTCAACAATTGTCACATTAAAATTTTCTCCATCTATATCCACATAAAATCAATATTTTCCTCATCATATGAATCAATAATTAATTATTCACAAATAATATTACGTAATCACAATATTGACAACCGAGCGCCTTCTGGAAAAGGGGCTTTCCAATAAGAATTTCTCCTTCTTGGCGCTGATTAGGTGACCAAACCTCTCCTTAGATGAAACTTTCTAGACATTGCCAACAATGTTATCTAATAATATTATTCGAGATAATATGAATTATTGCTTCGATAATGAAAATACTTGTGTAATGACAATTATTGAAACAACAAAGAATATAAAATATCAACGCAAAGAATTATTAAATCAATAAAATACTGAACAGTAATTACTATAACCATTATTGAGTAGTGCCTTCTTACGTAAGAATCAATAATTGGTGCAATACCGTGTGCTACTGTGTTTTAACCACCGAGTATTTTAACAGTATTAATGGTAACAACTACGCTGTTATTTTTAAACAACTTATATTTGTCGTTTTCTTCATCCAATCACTTTTCGTTATGGGGCCCACAAAATCGCTATGCCGTCATATTTAATATTCCCCGACAAAGAAGAATATTCCACGACCAAACGAATATTCCCCGACAACAATGAATATTTTATAACCACTTGCTTATTTTGAAATATTGCGTATTTTACCCATAACTATCCACATTAATCAAATCAACCCTTACTATTTCAAAATAATAAATAGAAAATTAAATTTCATTAATAATAAGTTGGGGTCTTACAACCTCCCTCCTTATGAAATTTTGTCCTCGAAATTGACGTGCACGTGCACTGTGTTTCAAAAGGTGAGGATACCTCGCTTTCATTTCCATTTCCAATTCCTGGTCATTTCCTCTATAGCATGATTCCTCCACGTAACTTTAACTTGTAGTATGACCTTTCATACTGTAGGGACATGCTCCTTCCTATCCAAGATCTTGACAGTACCTCCTCATCGTTAAGTCTTCTGACTATCTCGTCTGGTTCAAACTCTATAACGTGGTTCGGGTCTTTCACATATTTACTGAAGTACGAGATATGTGAAACACATTATGAACACGAGACATACTCGAGGTAACGCAAGTCTATAGGCTACATTTCCTACTCGATCAAGAATTTGAAATGGACCAATAAATCGTGGATTGAGTTTTCCTCTCTTCCCAAATCTTGTAACTCCCTTCCATGGAGCAACTCGCAACAATACATGATCCCCTATACTAAATTCCACGTCCTTTCGATGAAGATCCGCATAACTCTTTTGTCGATCTTGTGCCGTTTGTATACGTTGTCGAATCATTTGGATCTTTTCGATAGTCATACGTATTAACTTTCGGGTCCCAACAATGTTGCTTCACCCACCTCATCCCAACATATTGAGAAACGACATTTTCGTCCATATAATGCTTGAATGTAGCCACACCTATACTTGCTCGATAACTTTGTTGTTGTAGGAGAATTCCACCAATGGTAAATACTTATCCCAACCGCCCTTGAAGTCTAGGACACGAGTCTTAATAGATCTTCAAGAGTTTGAATAGTCCTCTCTCGATTGTCTCGTCTGCTTTGGGATGATGGTATGCTTAACTAAATCGCAAATCCGTGCCCATAGCTTTTTGCAAGCTAACCCAAAATCTTGAAGTGAATCTTGGGTCACGATCCGAAACTATGGATACAGGCATGCCATGCAACCTCACAATCTCATTCACGTACATACTAGCAAGACGTTCAAGGGAATAAGTCTCCGTGACGTTAAGAAATGAGCAGACTTGGTTAATCTATCAACAATAACCCAAATAGCATTGATGCCTTGAGAAACCGTAGGAAGACCCGTAACGAAATCCATGGTAATGTGTTCCCACTTCCATTTTGGAATCTCAAGTGGTTGCAATGGACCCTTAGGTACTAGATGCTCCGCCTTTACACGTTGGCAAGTTAAACACATCGAGATAAACTTTGCAATCTCTCTCTTCATATTGTTCCACCAAAATGTATGTCGAAGATTACGATACATTTTAGTACTTCTAGGATGGATTGCAAATGGTGTATTGTGTGCCTCCATCATAATCTTGTACCTCAAATCAGAGTCGTTAGGAACACAAAGTCTAGAGTGGACTCGAAGTATTCCTTCTTCATCAATTCTCGCTTCCTAATAGCTCCTTCTTGTACTTTCTTCTTCATACGCATCGACTTGAATTCGGTGGCTTGAGCAACCTTAACTTTTTCTATTAAGGTTGGCTCTATACGTATACTTGACATCATCGCACTTCGTTCTCGCGATATGATCTTCTACTCAACGCCGTCGTCCTACCACGCTCGCTTTTCCGTGATGGTATTGAATAGTGTGGTCGTAGTCTTTCAATAGCTCGAGCCAACGTCATTTGCCGCATGTTGAGTTCTTTTTGAGTGAAGAAATATTTAAGGCTTTTATATGGTCCGAATATATGTCCACTTTCTCCCCATATAGATAGTGCCTCCATATCTTTAAGCGCTGAAAACGATCGGCCGCTAACTCTAGATCATGAGTAGGATAATTCCTCTCATACTCTTTAAGTTGTCGCGAGGCATAGGCTATGACTTTCCCACGTTGCATGAGAACACATCCTAACCCTTTGCACAAGCATCGTTGTAGATAACAAATCCATCCGAACAAGATGGTATTGTTAGAACAGTCTTAAAATAAGTCTCCTCTTAAGCTCTTGGAAACTCTTCTCGCATTCTTCGCTCCAAACGAATTTTGTATCCTTCGAGTTAATTTGAGTTAATGGAGTAGCGATTTGAGAAAACCCTTCCACGAATCTCCGATAATAACCAAATAAGCCCAAAAAGCTACGTACTTGATCCACCGACTTCGGTTGCTCCCAACTTTGTATTGCTTGAATCTTCACGGATCAACAGATACTCCATGTTTCGACACCACGTGCCCAAGGAATGCTACTTCCTCAAGCCGAACTCGCATTTCTTCAATTTGGCATATAGTTTGTTTTCACGAAGCCTTTGGAGTACCGACTTCAAATGGTGCTCATGATCTTCATGACTTTTGGAATATATGAGGATGTCATCAATAAAAACAACAACGAATCGATCCAAATATTCCTTGAATACTTTCGGTTCATCATATCCATGAAATCCGCGGAGCATTAGTCGATCCGAAAGACATGACTAAGAATTCATAATGCCCGTCTTCGAGTTCTAAAGGCGCTTTGGAATATCCTCGCCTCTAATCTTCAAATTGATGATATCCGTAATCGAAGATCGATTTTTGAAAAGAATTGTGCCCTTGCAATCGGTCAAACAAGTCATCAATACGAGGTAGAGGATACCTATTCTTGATGGTGACATGGTTCAATTCTCGATAGTCAATACAAAGTCGCATACTCCGTCTTTCTTCTTTCACTTAATAAAACAGAGCACCCCAAGGAGATGTACTTGGGACGAATGAAACCGATGTCCAACAATTCCTCAGTAGTTGGACCTTTAACTCCTGAAGTTCAATAGGAGCCATTCGATATGGGGTTTTGGAAATGGGCTTTGTACCGGGTTCAAGATCAATAAAGAATTCAACTTCACGTTACGGGGTAGAATCGGAAGTTCTTCAGAAATACGTCGAAAAGTCAATAACAACAGAATATTATTCAAATTTGACGTGTCTTTATTCAAATCCATAACATGGGCTAAGAAAGCTTGACATCCGTTTGTCAATAAACGAATAGCTTTATGATTAGATATGATGATGATTGATTTTAATGGTTTAGTTGCTTGAATTAAATACAACAGTTATTTAGGAATATGAAAGCTAACAACCTTACGAAAACAATCAATTTTGGCATGATGTGTAGTTAACCAATCAATCCCTAAAATCACATCAAAAGCAAGTATCTTTAAAGAGATAAGGTCAACAGGTAAGGTGATGGTGCCAACTTGAATCAAACAAGATTTATAAACAGTGGATGTGATGAAAGTTTCTCCTAACGGAGTTTCCACAGATAGGTCAAAGTCTAATTTTTCCGGAGTCAAATTTAAACGTTGAGCACAAGTAGGAGAGATAAATGAATGGGTAGCACCGGTATCAAGTAAGGTATAAACTTCACAAGAATTTATAAATAGCTTACCCGTGATCACCTCGTTTGGGTTCCTCGCATTTTGACCAGTCACAACAAACGCTCTTCCAGGAACCGTTGACTTTGACTTTTCTGGGACAGTCTTTTGAGTCACCGTCCCTCATTGAACTAGGTTTCGCTCTGACTGTATAATCTCGAAGCGATATGTCCTTCCTTTCCACAATTATAGCATACCTTGAATGTTGTGGGCGGTTTGACCGATATGTCCCTCTTTCCGCATTTATAGCATATATGATGGTGGTGGTCGTTCTCCTCCCTTAGAACCGATTCTTTGCCAGACCGCTGCCTTTCACATGGTCGTTGTTAAATCTCCTCTTTTTAAAATCTCCTCCCACTCGCTTCTTCTATTTTCATGGCCATGATTACCACCAGAGTGGTTACCATTTTTGTCCGTCTTTTTCTTTCTCCGCTGGTTATCGTTGTTTCGTTGACTACCATCTCCGGTATGATCCTGGTTGTGGTCCTTCAGTTGACCGTACTCGTTATCTTGCTCTAATAATTGAGCCTTGTTTACAACATCTGAATAGAGAGAAAATTTATGAGAAATGAGATACTAACGTATGCCGGGTTTTAAACCTCTAAGAAACATCCGCGTCATACGTTCCTCATTCTCCACCAAATGAGGTGCAAACCTGGATAACTCTGCAAACTTTGCCTCGTCTTTGAGACACCGCCATGTTGTTTCGCTCCATCCTAATAAACTTCACTTCCTTCATATAGATGAACACTTTCGGAAAAGTATTTGTCATTAAATAGTTTCAAACGCTCCCCAAGACATGCCGAGTCGTACTGGATGGAGTACGCTTCACGAGACTCCCACCATGAGTCCGCCGCCACGGAACATAAAGGTGGCGAATGGAACCTTCGTTCCTCCGCATCCCAAGACATCGAATATCTTGGTAATTTGCTTGACCCATGTTTCGCCATGATCGGATCTGGCTTTCCCTTAAATTCGGTGGTCCCAACTCTTTGAACTCGCTTGGTTGTGACAACCCGTGAATTGCTATCATTTCCTCCTCAGTATTTTGAATACGAGTCTCCTCGTCGATTTTTGCATGAACTGCAAAAAAGCTTCTAAACATCCCTCGTTCATCATCTCGCTTTCGATTGGTGTTGTTCACAGGAGGAACATTGCCACTGTTGTTGCGTTCTCCTCCTCGTTGGTGAGTACAAGCGTCTCCACGGTCTCATTTCCATTGTTAATATTCTCGGTCGACATTCTCAAATCATCGCCATAAAATAAGGGTTAATTAAGGAAATCAATATATCACATAATATCCCTATATCTTGACCAACTAACAAATAAGCTTAGGTAGGTAGGACACGATGAGCGAAGGATTTACTCGTCTCTCCCTCCTAGTTTTATTCCCCATCTCTACCGGAGATCATATCCCAAAGCTACGATACCAACCGTGACACCCCCAAAATAGGTATACATCACCCATTCGAGTTATCAATACATGGTACGAAACAACTACAACTTTATTATTACAACAAGAAAAAAGCGTGAGTTTGAATACAAATATTATCTTCTAGACAATATCTATACTCAAATAAATCCTCATCACATTTATTGATACATTATTTTACAAAAATGGTAAGGACTACTAAACAACTCTCTCTAGAACCTTCATTCCATACCCCGACTCATACTCGCTATATTCTCGCCTCCCGAAGAAAAATGGAACAAAAAAGGAAAAGGGTGAACTCAACTAGCCCGAGTAAAGAATATTATGACTAAGATAATATACAACAAATTATCATTAGTCTTTAACAGGGAAAAATCTAATAGAATACAATAGACAACAAGTTTTTAAATCATTATTCGCAGCGGAAATAATAATTCATTAGAAGAGTTAAGTAGAGAATGCAAACTACTATCTTCTATGTATGAATTTAAAAGTTCATCGTCTATCTTTTATCCCTGTAACATCAATCAATATACATCTGAATCAAATATTCATCTTTGCACTACGAGCCAAAGATATTCATCGATTAGTCATGTTCATCTAAACACTGCTCATCTTTTGCTACGGGCCAAAGATATTCATTAGAAATCATTCATCTTTGCACTACGTGCCAAAGATATTCAATAATATCATCATTTAAGACCGAGAATGATGAAAAATATTTTTAAAGGAACGAATCCAAAGAAAACAAAATGACAAGGATTAAGGATTAAAGATTAGTACTTTGTTTTATCCATGTCCAAAAATACCTCAAAAATAATCATAGTGGTGTAAAATTCAAGAATGATCAAAATATGGATACAATCAAAGCTAGTATCCACAATAGATATTTTAGACGAAAAGGAAAATTTTCATTTTTCGATGAATAGTCTTAAGTGATTTCGTGAATAATCTGGTATCGTGAATAGTCTTGATCATCGTGAATAGTAACTCTCAGACACCAAAAGTTCCAAATTTGATAAAACTTCAGATCAATATTTCAAAGATAATGATATTGAAGAAATAATATCATTCTGAAAAATAATAATATCCTTTACCTCGAAAGATCGGTCTTTCTAAATTTGAAACACCGGATATAGGCTATGACTTGAACTTGCACCAGTATAGCAATACTCAAAGTATACTCAAAATACTCACAAGAATACGCTCGAATAATATAGAGAGAAACCTTTCGCTTTACGGTGTGATTTTCAATTCTAACTTAAGCACCCTATTTATAGAAATTGCTTAGAACACCAAAGCGAAAAATTTAAAATAATATTAATATATAAATAAATTTTCTTACGCCCACTTTGAATCCTCTAGCTTCAGCACTTTGCACATGTTTCATGAGGCCCACAAGTGTAAAAACACGTTTTTCCTATTTTAAATATTTTAAACTTCCAATAATCAATTATTTCGGAGCTTTGAAACTTCAATAATTCATAATAAATAGCCCTTTTATCAGAAAATTCGAATCTCGTGATTTTTTATAGGAAATTCAATTCTCTACAACTTTGCAGAAGAAAGTTTTTACGAATTCCAAATGAAATTGGCCGAAATCCACAAACGGGTGATTTTACTGGTATATAATCAAATTTCGATCAATAAATGGGGTCCACCGACATGTTTAACATGTTTTAAACATTTATTGTAACAAAAATACTCTTCCTCCTCGTATACTCATATATCCCACATTCGTTGTAAAAATATCACCATTATTATATTATTAAAATATAATAATATATTTAAATAAATTATTTTATCAGAAAAAGATAAAATTTCAATTTTCAACAATTGTCACATTAAAAATTTTCTCCATCTATATCCACATAAAATCAATATTTTCCTCATCATATGAATCAATAATTAATTATTCACAAATAATATTACAGAATCACAATATTGACAACCAGGCAGTTCCTAGGAAAGAGGGGGCTTTCCAATAAGAATTTCTCCTTACTGGCGCGCAATTAGGTGACCAAACCTCTCCTTAGACAGAACTTTCTAGACATTGCCAATAATGTTATCTAATAATATTATTCAGATAATATGAATTATTGCTTCGATAATGAAAAATACTGTGTAATGACAATTATTGAAACAACAACAATATAAAATATCAACGCAGTAATTATTAAATCAATAAAATCTTTCGAGCGAAGAATTACTATAACCATTATTGAGTAGTGCCTTCTTACGTAAGAATCAATAATTGGTGCGTCTACCGTAATCTTCTTGTGTTTTAACCACGGGTATTCCAACAAGATAATTCAGTAAACAACTACTGTTATTATTTTTAAACAACTTATATTTGTCGTTTTCTTTATCCAATCGCTTTCCAGTTATGGGGCCCACAAAAGATCACATACCGTCGCATTTAATATTCCCAAATGCAAAGAAGAATATTCCACGACCAAACGAATATTCCCAAACAACAATGAATATTTTATAACCACTTGCTTATTTTGAAATATTGCGTATTTTACCCATAACTATCCACATTAATCAAATCAACCCTTACTATTTCAAAATAATAAATAGAGAAAATTAAATTTCATTAATAATAAGTTGGGGTCTTACAATGCAGGCCAAGAAATTGTTGAGTCAAGGCTGTGTGGGATATTTAGCATACATAGTCGATACTCAGAAGAAGAATGTGAAACTGGAAGAGATACCAGTGGTGAGGGAATTTGAGGATGTGTTTCTAGAGGATTTTCTAGGACTTCCGCCTAACAGAGAAATTGAGTTCGTGATCGACTTAGTGCCAGGAACAGCACCGATATTGAAGGCCCCGTATAGAATGGCTCTAGTAGAAATGAAGGAACTGATGGTACAACTGCAAGAGTTGCTAGACAAGAAGTATATTCAACCACGTGTATCACCGTGGGGAGCGCCAGTGTTATTCGTGAAAAAGAAGGATGGGTCAATGCGTCTTTGTATTGATTATAGAGAATTAAACAAAGTCACTATTAAAAACAAATATCCATTACCAAGAATAAATGACTTGTTTGATCAGTTGAAGGGTGCTAAATACTTCTCAAAAATAGATTTGAGAAGTGGGTATCACCAGTTGAAAGTGAGGAAGGAGGATATACCTCGAATGGCATTCAAAACTCGGAATGGACATTACGAGTTTTTGGTGATGTCTTTTGGTTTAACCGATGCACCTGCTGTATTCATGGATTTGATGAATAGGGTGTTTAAACCATTCTTAGATAAGTTTGTAGTGGTATTCATCGACGACATTCTGGTGTATTCCAAAACTCAAGAAGAACACGTGGAACACTTACGTTTGACATTGGAAACACTAAGAAAGGAAAAGTTGTACGCGAAATTCTCTAAGTGCGAATTTTGGCTAGATCGTGTGCAATTTCTTGGGCACGTGATTGACAAAGATGAGATTTCAGTGGATCCATCAAAAGTGGAAGCTGTAATAAATTGGGAACAACCAAGAACACCCTCGGAAGTGAGGAGTTTCTTGGGACTGGCCGGTTATTACAGACGATTTATTCAAGATTTTTCTAAGATAGCCACTCCATTAACAAATTTGACAAGGAAAATTGTGAAATCTGTTTGGACGGAGAAATGTGAAGAAAGTTTCCAGGATTTGAAGAAGAAATTAAGCATGGCACCTGTGTTATCATTACAGAATAGTACAGATAACTTTGTGGTGTATAGTGATGCCTCACATAAAGGGTTGGGATGTTTTCTTATGCAGAACGGCAAAGTAATTGCGTATGCATCAAGACAACTGAATGATTATGAGAAAGGTTATCCAACTCATGATTTGGAATTGGCTGCAGTAGTATTTGATCTCAAGATATGGAGACATTATCTCTATGGAGAGAAATGTGAAATCTACACAGATCATAAAAGTCTGAAGTATATTTTCACACAAAAGGACCTGAATATGCGTCAAAGGAGATGGATGGAATTGATAAAGGATTACGATTGTGAGATCTTTTATCATCCGAGCAAAGCGAATATGGTTGCAGATGCTTTGAGCAAGAAAGGTCGGGAGAAGTTAATGTTGATAACCACTCAGAAGGAGCTTATTTCAGTAATGACAAAGCTAGAGTTGGAAATCAAATTTCCAAAGAAATTCGATGAATGACTATTCCAGATAGATGCTAGTCCAACTTTTGTGGACAAAGTGAAGAGTGCTCAACTACAAGTTAAAGAATGCGAAACGATCAAAGAGAAAGTGTTTGACGGTAGTGATGTAAAATACAAGATCGATGCCGAAGGACTACTACGGTTCGAGGGAAGAATTTGGGTTCCAACAGTGCCAGAGCTTAAAGACGAAATCTTGACCGAAGCACACAACACAAGATATTCGATTCATCCAGGAAGTACAAAGATGTATCAAGATTTACGGCGACATTTTTGGTGGCCGAATATGAAAAGAGACGTTGCAGAATGCGTTGCAAAATGTTTGACATGTCAGAAGGTGAAAGCTGAACATTAACGACCAAGCGCGTTACTTCAACCGTTGGAAATACCGGAATGGAAATGGGAGCATATCACAATGGATTTTGTGGTAGGACTTCCAATGACTCAGAAAGGATACGATGCGATATGGGTAATAGTGGACAGATTGACAAAATCTGCACATTTTTTGCCAATAAAGATTAGATTTAATCTAGATCAGCTAGCGAAACTGTACGTTAAAGAGATTGTGTCAAGACAAGGAATTCCAGTGTCAATTGTAGCAGACAGAGATCCAAGATTCACATCAAACTTTTGGAAGAGACAACAAGAATATATGGGAACACAGTTGCGAATGAGTACAACATACCATCCGCAAATCGACGGGCAAAGCGAACGAATAATCCAAACGTTGGAAGATATGCTGAGAGCATGCATCATGGATTTCAAAAGAGACTGGGATGAACATTTACCGTTGGTAGAATTTGCCTACAACAACAGTTACCACGTGAGCATCGGCATGCCACCTTACGAGGCATTGTACGGCAGAAAGTGCAGAACTCCACTGTGTTGGGATGAAGTCGGTAAACGCCAACTATTAAGACCAGAACTGGTACAACAAACTGCTGAGGTTGTCAAACTCATCAGAACAAGATTGATAGCAGCCCAAGATAGATAGAAAAAGTATGCCGATCAACACAGACAGAATCGCGAATTTGAAGTAGGAAATTTTGTTTTCCTCAAAGTTTCTCCTTGGAATGGGAAAATTCATTTTGGTAAGAAAGGAAAGCTCAGCCCAAGATTTATTGGACCATTTGAAATACTATGAAGAGTGGGGGGAAGTGGCTTACGAGGTAGCTCTACCTCCAGAATTGGAAAACATTCATAATGTTTTTCACATTTCGGTGTTACGACCGTATAAACCCGATTACAAGCACTTGATCGAGTACGAACCATTGCATTTCGATAAAGATTTGTCTTATGAAGAGACTCCTATCCAGATAGTCGACAGGAAAGAACAAGTACTCAGAAATAAAGTGATACCTTCTGTGAAGGTGATATGGAGAAACCACAATGTCGAAGAGGCAATGTGGGAACTCGAAGCTAAAATGATGAAAAATTACCTTGAGTTATTTGTTTAATCTATGTCTTCAATTCTGGGGATAGAATCTTTGTAAGTAGGGAAGAATGTGACGATTTGATTGTTTGAATTGTGATTCTGAGGACAGAATCCTTGTAAGGATGGAATGATGTAACATTCAAGAATTTTAATTGTAATATTAAATATTTATTGAATTATATAAATATTTAATAGATTTGTTTATCGTTGAATAAATAATTGTTTAATTGATTTAAATTTATTTGGACAATTATTTGTTAAATAAATAATTGATGAATTAAGGAAATGATTATTATATTGATATTTTAATTTAATGGTTAATTATTTGTATTGAGTTATGTGATTAAATGATTAATTTAATTAATTGTTATTTGAATTAATTAATATTAAATATGAAAGCTTGATTAATATAGTGTGGCAAATAACTATATTATAAGGAGTTATTAAAATAAATTAAAGTAGTTTAATTTAGTTTTTAACAAACAAGGCTTAATATATTAAGTGTTTAATTTTAAATGGTTTTTGCCAAACAAGGCCCTGTGGCTTTTGGAATTCTTATAATTTTAATTTTATATAAATTAAAAAAATAAATAATATAAATAAAACAAATTAAATAATAAACATAATAACTTACACGTTATTTTTATAACTGATATCCTAATAAGTATACGTATTATTGTTATATCAGTTTTATTTTTACGCATACTTGTTAGTTGTCTAGTCTAAGCTTAGAGAAGAGAAGAGTTTGAGAGTTCAGAGAATTACAGAGAGAGTTGAGAGAATTTAAGAGAAGAGGATTTCAGAGCATTTTTCAGTGTTTATCAAAAAGGATTGCAAGCAATTTGAAGGTATTTCTTTTACAACCCTAATATATATATATATGTATATGTCTACATATGTGAACTACAACAAAGTTTTGCTCTGCTCTGTGAATTATATTTCTTCCGAATTTTGTTATGTAATTTAGTTATGGTGGCTATACATGCTATATGATAGAGTTTATGTTTAATCAAGGAAATCGCATGCTAAAATCATTTGACAGTAGGAAGAAAATTTGTCAGTATATGTATTCTTTGTATGGCTTAGGTAAGTACCAATTTAGATGGTCAATTCTTATGTTAAACTATAAATTGACACTTGTATATGATAGTTCATTGAGATATGAAGATAACATAATTTAAATGAGATGATTTGGTCAAGTATTGAATTCACAATGATGATTTTTAGAATGAATATCAAACATTGAGTTTTTGTATGAAAATATGAATTTTGAGAAATTAAAATAGTTTTAGTTGGTGTTAAATTATTCTAATTGCTTGTAAATGTGAGCAATCATGATTATGATAGTTGTATATTTATTTTACGTGTTGATATTATTGTCTATTGGGTGAAATTTGTGTTTGTTGGGCTAAAGTCGGCTACTGTTCATTAGCCTTCTCTGCGTCTGTCTGAACAACCAGCGATTCTTGGCAGTGTAAAGGAAAAAAGCAGCCTTGACGCTGGGTCCCAAGCCTTTGTATGGCGCAGCTGCGCCATACCCTGGTTTAAGATTCTGGCTTCTGCTATTTCTGCAGATTTGGGAAAGCATCATAACATGGTCTGAAATTATGTTAGCATGTTAAATGTGTAATGTTAAGGTTAACATAACATAGTGAATTATGGTTAGTAAGTTCAAAGTTGAAAAAATGATTAGTAAATTGAGAACGTGTTATGTGATAACTTAGTTTATACAATGAACATTAGTTAAGTGTTATGATGATTAACACTTGGGAGTTCTAAAATGTAAATGGTAGCATAAGACTGGTGCTAAAATAACAAGTTTAGCTAGTAATGCGTTTTATATTGAAAAGTGAGTATTAGTATGTCTAATAGAAGTTGTGGTTTTAATACTGTGTATAGGTGAATGTGAGTTTTAATATTTTAGCTTACGCTTGAGGCAAGTTTTCTAACTCTACACTTTCGTTGAGTTAGTTCTATTATTATATTGTATAACTTCATGCTTTTGATTGAGCAAGCTTTTTATCTTAACTATTATTGAATAAGTCAATTGTTTCTAAAATTCATTCGAGCAAACTCTAACTCTAATGTTATTGGAAATTCTTATTTGATTGATTCATTCTAACTTGTTACAGTTAAGCAAGTTTCTTAAGTTCTATTATTATATAATGAACGTGGTTTTTGAACTCTCGTCTCTATTATTGAACTGTTTTAATTCTTTGCATGAGTTAATACCTTGTTGGGCAAGTTTTTAGTTTCGACTTTTTTATCGCTTAAATGTACGTTCAGGAATTTCATTTCTAATGTTATTAGACTCGAACCTTAGCTTATTTTACTGTTCAAGCAAAGGTTAACCATTTTATTCAATTTATTGAATGCTTGTGCTCTATAGTTATTTCAAGCATGAGTTTGATATGTATAATCAGTTCATTTATGATTCTCAAATGTTCTAAGTTATGTTGTTATTAAACAACTATTGCGTTATCAAGCGTTGTTGATTCAACTAGTTCCCTAGTTGATGATTATTAAACTTCAATTACCCTTGAAAGCTTAACCAAACCAAACTTTCTTTGGTGCGGACTTGTACTCTAATTACAGAGATGAACAACCCTATGTTTAGGGGTTTACGCTTAGCGTTGAAATGGTTGTGCACAATACATTGTACGAAGGATTGATCCCCCTAAGTACGTGAAGTTCTTATAGTCATATGACTGTTAAAGTTAAAGTTGAAAGATTACTTATAACTGTGGACATGGTTCGTGTGACGCCCCCAAAATAGGTATACACAACACCCATTCTGAGTCGCCAAATACATGGTACAAGAAGCAAACTACAACTTCAATAATACAAATGTCGTGTGAAATACGACAATATATACTGTGAGTTTAAATATAATATTGTCTTCTAGACAATATCCACACGCAAATAAATCCCCATCATAATTATTGATTCATTATTTACAAAAATGGTGAGGACTACTAAACAACTCTCTCTAGAACCTTCATTCCATACCCCGACTAGTACTCGCTACATTCTCGCCTCCCGAGAAGAAAAATGGAACAACAAGGAAAAAAGGTGAGCTCAACTAGCCCAAGAAAGAATATTATGACTAAGATAATATACAACAAATTATCGTTAGTCTTCAACAGGAAAAATCGATAGAATACAATAGACAACAAGTTTGAGATCAATATTACAGCGGCAAAATAATAATTCATAGAAGAGTTAACGTAGAGAATGAAATCTACTATAATCAATGAATTTAACGATCCATCATCAATATTTTATCCTGTAAACATCAATCAATATGCATCTGGAATCAAATATTCATCTTTGCACTACTGAGCCAAAGATATTCATCGATTAATCATGTTCATTTAAACACTGTTCATCTTTTTGCACTATAGGCGAAAAGATATTAATCAATCGGTCATGTTCATCTCAACACTGTTCATCTTTTACTCTCTGAGCCAAAGATATTCTTCAGAAATCATTCATCTTTGCACTACTGAGCCAAAGATATTCAATAATATCATCATTTAAGGCGAGGATGATGAAAATATTTTTAAAAACGAATCCAAAGGAAACAAAATGACAAGGATTAAGGATTAAGGATTAGTACTTGGTTTTATCCACGCCCAAAAATACCTCAAAAATAATCATAGTGGTGTAAAATTCAAGAATGATCAAAACATGGATACTGATCGAGTTAGTATCCGAATATATATTTTGAACGAAAAGAAGAAATTTTATTTTTTCTATTGAATAGTACCGTATATCGTGAATAGTGCAGATATCGTGAATAGTGTCGTATATCGTGAATAGTAACTCAGACACCAAAAGATAGAAATTCTACAAAAAACATCTTCACGCTTCATGAATAGTACTCATGAATAGTAACTCGTGAATAAGTAACTCATGAATAGTAACTCGTGAATAGTAACTCATGAATAGTAACTCATGAATAGTAACCCTGACATGAAAAAAGTTCCAAATTTGATAAAAACTTCATATCAACATTTCAAATAATGATATTGAAGAAATAATATCATTACTGAAAAAAAATAATATCCCTTACCTCGAAATATCGGTGACTTAAAATTTGAAACACCTGGATATAGGCTATGACTTGAACTTGCACCAGTATAGCAATACTCAAAGTATACTCAAAATACTCGAGAAGAATACGCTCGATAATATAGAGAGAAAACTTGAGTTTACGGTGTGATTTTCAATTCTAACCTAAGCACCTATTTATAGGAAATTGCTTAGACACCAAAGCGAAAAATTTAATAAATTAATAATATAATTATATTATTTTCTACACATATCTAGAATCTGATTTCAGCCATCAAACACATGCCACCTTCTAGAAAAAATAAGAAAAAACGTTTTTCTAATTTTAAATATTTTAAACTTCAAAAATCAATTATTTGAACTTGAACTTCAATAATTCATAATAAATAGCCCTTTCATCAGAAAATTCGAATCTCGCGAGTTTTTATAGGAAATTCAATTCTCTACAACTTTGCAAAAGAAAGTTTTTCCAAATTTCAATCAGAAATTGACCAAAATCCACAAGCGGGCAATTTTACAAAGTTATAATCAAATTTCAAATCGATAAATGGGGTCCACCGACATGTTTAACATGTTTTAAACATTTATTGCAACAAAAATACTCTTCCTCCTCGTATACTCATATATCCCACATTCGTTGTAAAAATATCACCGTTAATATATTATTAAAATAATATATTTAAATGAATTATTTTATCAGAAAAAGATAAAATATTAATTTTCAACAATTGTCATTTTAAAAATTTTCTCCATCTATATCCACATAAAATCAATATTTTCCTCATCATATAAATCAATAATTAATTATTCACAAATAATATTACAGAATCACAATATTGACAACCAGGCAGTTCCCAGGAAAGAGGGGGCTTTCCAATAAGAATTTCTTCTTACTAGCGCGCAATTAGGTGACCAAACCTCTCCTTAGACATAACTTTCTAGACATTGCCAATAATGTTATCTAATAATATTATTCAGATAATATGAATTATTGCTTCGATAATGAAAGATACTGTGTAATGACAATTATTGAAACAACAGCAATATAAAATATCAACGCAACAATTATTAACTCAATAAAATCTTTGAATAAAGAATTATCGTAACCATTATTGAGTAGTGCCTTCTTCACGTAAGAATCAATAATTGGTGCAATACCGGTGTCTTCTTGTTCAACAACGCGTATTAGTGTGTTTTAACCACCACGGTATTCCAACAATATTAACTGTAACAACTACTGCCAATTATTTAAAAACAACTTATATTTGTCGTTTTCTTCATCCAATCGCTTTCAGTTATGGGGCCCACACATGGGTGGCTTTTGTGGCCGTATTTAAATATTCCCGAAATGCATTTAATATTCCCCGACAACAATGAATATTTTATAACCACTTGCTTATTTTGAAATATTTGCATATTTAACCCTTAACTATCCACATTAATCAAATCAACCCTTACTATTTCAAAATAATAAATATAGGAAATTCCTTTTTATTTAAAAAAATTTTGGGGTCTTACAACCTCCCTCCTTATGAAATTTCGTCCTCGAAATTGACATACGTATACTGTGTTTCAAAAGGTGAGGATACCTCGCTTTCATTTCCGTTTCCAATTCCCGTCATTTCCTCTATAGCATGATTCCTCCACAAAACTTTAACTTGTGGTATGATCTTTCTTAGCGTGGGGACATGCTCCTTCCTATCCGAAAATCTTGGCAGTACCTCCTCATCGTTAAGTCTTGGCTATCTCTCGTCCGGTTCTAACTTCAATAACGTGGTTCGGGTCTTTCACATATTTACTGAAATGCTGGATATGTGAAACACATTATGAACACGAGACATACTTGGAGGTAACACAAGTCTATAGGCTACATTTTCTACTCGGTCAAGAATTTGAAATGGACCAATAAATCATGGATTGAGCTTTCCTCTCTTCCCAAATCTTGTAACACCCTTCCATGGAGCAACTCGCAACAATACATGATCCCCTACATTAAATTCCACGTCCTTTCAATGAAGATCCGCATAACTCTTTTTGTCGATCTTGTCTTGGTTTGTATCGTTGTCGAATCATTAGTCATACGTACTAACTCGGGTCCCAACAATGTTGCTTCACCCACCTCATCCCAACATATTGGAGAACGACATTTTTGTCCATATAATGCTTCGAATGGAACCATGCCTATATTTGTTTAATAACTATTGTTGTATGAGAATTCCACCAATGGCAAGTACTTATCCCAACTTCCTTTGAAATCTAGGACACGAGTTTTAATATATCTTCAAGAGTTTGAGTAGTCCTTTCTGATTGCCCATCCGTTTGAGGATGGTATGCCAAACTGAATCGTAAATCCGTGCCCATAGCTTTTTGCAAGCTAACCCAAAATCTTGAAGTGAATCTTGGGTCACGATCCAAAACTATGGATACAGGCATGCCATGCAACCTCACAATCTCATTCACGTCATATACTAGCAAGACGTTCAAGGAATAAGTCTCCGTATCGGCAAGAAATGAGCGGACTTGGTTAATCTATCAACAATAACCCAAATAGCATTGATGCCTTGAGAAACCGTAGGAAGACCCAGAATCTGAAATCCATAGTAATGTGTTCCCACTTCCATTCCTAATCTCAAGTGGTTCTGCATTTACCCTTAGGTACAAGATGCTCCGCCTTACACGTTAGCAAGTTAAACACATCGAGATAAACTTTGCAATCTCTCTCTTCATATTGTTTCACCAAAATGTATGTCAAGATCACGATACATTTTAGTACTTCCGAGGATGGATTGCAAATGGCGTGTTGTGTGCCTCCATCATAATCTTGTACTTCAAATCGAGTCGTTAGAACACAAAAGTCTAGAGTGGACTCAAGTATTCCTTCTTCATCAATTCTCGCTTAGAATAGCTTCTTCTTGTACTTTCTTCTTCATACGCGCATCTTTCAAGCCTTGGGTGGCTTGAGCAATCTTAACTTTTTCTATTAAAGTTGGCTCTATGCGTATACTTGACATCATCGCACTCGTTCCTGTATATGATCTTCTACTCATCGCGTTAGCTACCACGTTCGCTTTTCCAGGATGGCATGATCAGAACATGTGCTGAAATGAGTCTCCTCTTGAGTTCTTCGAAGCTCTTCCCACATTCCTTGCTCCATTCGAATTTTGTATCTCTACGAGTCACCTGCGTTAATGGAATAGCGATTCGAGAATATCCTTCAATGAATCTCCGATAATAACCAACTAAGCCTAAAAGCTACGTATTTCGATTTATGACTTAGGTTGCTCTCAACCTGTGACTCATATCCCAATCTTGGATAGCACGTCACAATGACACCTATCGATTTACTATCGCATCGAATATGACGTCCCTACAGAGAGTTAAAGCTTAGGTGAATTCCACAAAGGAAGTCACAAGATAAAGGCTCATGTACCAAATTCTATAGTTGAATTTTTAACTCCTGAAGTTCAATAGGAGCCATTCGATATGAGATTTTAGAAATGAGTTTTGTACAAGGTTCAAAGTCGATACAAAATTTAATATCAGGCTTTGGGAGTAAGCCAAGAAATTCTTCAGGAAATACGTCAGGAAAAATCAATAACAACAGGAATATTATTCAAATCTGACATGTCTTTATTCAAATCCATAACATGGACTAAGAAAATTTGACATCCGTAATAAACGAATGACTTCATGGCTTGATATGAAAATGTTTGACTACAATGGTTTGATTGCTTGAATTGAATAACGAAGTTGCTTAGGAATATGAAAACTAACAACCTTACGAAAATAATCAATTTCGGCATGATGAGTAGTTAACCTTAAAATCACATCAAAAACAAATATCTCTATAGAAATAAGGTTAACGGGTAATGTGATAGTGCCAACTGAATCAAGCAAGATTTATAAGCAATGGATGTGATGAAAGTTTCTCTAACGGAGTTTCCACAGATAGGTCAAAGTCTAATTTCTCCGAGTCAAGTTTAAGCGTTGAGCGCAAGTAAGAGAGATAAAAGAATGGGTAGAACAGATATCTAGTAAGGTATATACTTACAAGAATTTATAATTAACTAACCCGTGCTAACTTCGTTCGGGTTCCTTGCATTTTGATGGGTCACGACAAACGCTCTTCCAAGAACCGTTGACTTTGACTTTTTTCGGACATCCTTTTGAGTCACCATTCCATTGGATCGGGTTTCGATATCGTCTGATCTCGGCGATATGTCCTTCTTTTCCACAATTATAGCATACCTTAAACTGTTGTGGGCGGTTTGGATATGTCCCTCTTTCCGCATTTGTAACATACTTCACGACCGGTGGTCGTTCTCCTCCATAAAACTAGTTGCTCTTGGTACGACGTCTTCACATGGTCGTTGTTGAATCTCCTCTTTTAAAATCTCCTCCCGACTCACTTCTTCTATTTTCATGGCCACGATTACCACGGAGTGGTTACCGCCTTTGTCTGCATTCTTCTTTCTCCGTTTGTTTATCGTTATTACGATGATCGCTATCTACTAGTATGATCCTGGTTATGGTCCCTCGGTTGAACGTACTCGTTATCTCGCTCTAACAACTGAGCCCTGTTGACAACATCTGAATAGAGAGAAAATTTATGAGAAATGAGATACTGACGTATGTCGGGTTTCAAACCTCTTAGAAACATCCGAGTCATACGTTCCTCATTCTCCACCAAATGAGGTGCAAACCTGGATAACTCCGCGAACTTCACCTCGTACTGGGACACCGTCATGTTATTCTGCTCTAGTCTTAGAAACTCCACTTCCTTCATATGACGAATACTTTCAGGGAAGTACTTGTCATTGAACTGTTTCTGAAACGTCTCCCATGACATCTTTGAGTGCAATTTGGATGGATGCGCTTCATGATTCCCACCGATGTCCTTTCGCCACGGAACATAAAAAGGCGGCGAATGGAACTTTCTGTTCCTCCGTGCATCCCAAGACATCGAATATCTTGGTAATTTGTTTGACCCACGTCTCGCTTAATCGGATCCGGCTTTCCCCGAATTTTGGTTGTCCCAACTTTTGAATCGCTTGGTTTGTGACCACCCGTGAATTGCTATCATTTCCTCCTGTATTTTGAACACGAGTCTCCTCGTCGATTTTTGCATGAATCTGCAAAAAGCTTCTAAACATCCCTCGTTCATCATCTCGCTTTCGGTGGTGTTGTTCACAGAGAAACATTACCCGACTGTTGCACGTTCTCCTCGTTGGTGAGTCTGAGGCATCTCCACGGTCTCATTTGCTCCATTTGTTAATATTCTCGATTCGACATTCTCAAATCTTGTCATAAAATAAGGGTTAATTAAGGAAATCAATATATCACATAATATCCCTATATACTTGACCAACTAACAAATAAGCTTAGGTAGGACACACTAGCGAAGGATTTACTCGTCTCTCCCTCCTAGTTTTATTCCCGATCTCATGAGAGATCATATCCCTAAGCTCGATACCAATCCGCGGCGCCCCAAAATAGGTATACACAACACCCATTCTGAGTCGCCAAATACATGGTACAAGAAGCAAACTACAACTTTAATAATACAAATGTCGTGTGTGAAATACGACAATATATAATCTAATGAGTTTAAATATAATATTGTCTTCTAGACAATATCCACACGCAAAAATAAATCCCCATCATAATTATTGATTCATTATTTTACAAAATGGTGAGGACTACTAAACAACTCTCTCTAGAACCTTCATTCCATACCCCACTAGTACTCGCTACATTCTCGCCTCCCGAGAAGAAAAATGGAACAACAAGGAAAAGGGTGAGCTCAACTAGCCCAATAAAGAATATTATGACTAAGATAATATACAACAAATTATCGTTAGTCTTCATAGGGAAAAATCGATAGAATACAATAGACAACAAAGTTTCGGATCAATATTCGCAATGAAATAATAATTCATAGAAGAGTTACGTAGAGAATGAAATCTACTATAATCTATGAATTTAACTGTCCATCATCAATATTTTATCCTCAGTAACATCAATCAATATGCATCTCGAATCAAATATTCATCTTTGCACTACTGAGGCAAAGATATTCATCACCGGTCATGTATTCATTTAAACACTGCTCATCTTTGCACTTTCTGAGCCAAAGATATTAATCAATCGGTCAAGTTCATCTCAACACTGCTCATCTTTGCACTTCTGAGGCCAAAGATATTCTTGAAATCATTCATCTTTGCACTACTGGCCAAAAGATATTCAATAATATCATCATTTAAGGCGAGGATGATGAAAAATATTTTTAAGAAACGAATCCAAAGGAAACAAAATGACAAGGATTAAGGATTAAGGATTAGTACTTGGTTTTATCCAAGCCCAAAATACCTCAAAAATAATCATAGTGGTGTAAAATTTAAGAATGATCAAAACATGGATACAATCGAGTTAGTATCCGAATATATGTTTTGGACGAAAAGAAGAAATTTTATTTTTCTATTGAATAATACCCAGATATCGTGAAGAGTCTTGGTATATCGTGAATAGTCTTAGATACGTGAATAGTAACTCAGACACCAAAAGATAGAAATTCCACAAAAACATCTTGACGCTTCATGAATAGTACTCGTGAATAGTAACTTCGTGAATAAGAACTCATGAATAGTAACTTCGTGAATAGTAACTCATGAATAGTAACTCATGAATAAGTAACCCCGACATGAAAAAAGTTCCAAATTTGATAAAAACTTCATATCAACATTTCAAAGATAATGATATTGAAGAAATAATATCATTCTGAAAAAAAAATAATATCCCTTACCTCGAAAGATCAAGTACTTCTAAATTTGAAACAGGATATAGGCTATGACTTGGACTTGCCGTAGTATAGCAATACTCAAAGTATACTCAAAATACTCGGAAGAATACGCTCGATAATATAGAGAGAAAACTTGAGTTTACGGTGTGATTTTCAATTCTAACCTAAGCACCCTATTTATAGAAATTGCTTAGAACACCAAAGTAGAAAATTTAATAAATTAATAATATAATTATATTATTTTCTACACATGTCTAGAATCTGATTTCAGCCATCAAACACATGCCACCTTCTAGAAAAAAATAAGAAAAAACGTTTTTCTAATTTTAAATATTTTAAACTTCCAAAAATCAATTATTTCGGAGCTTTGGAACTTCAATAATTCATAATAAATAGTCTTTTCATCAGAAAATTCGAATCTCACGAGTTTTTATAGGAAATTCAATTCTCTACAACTTTGCAGAAGAAAGTTTTTCCAAATTCCAATCAAAAATTGATCGAAATCCACAAACGGGCAATTTTACAGGCTATAATCAAATTTGAGTCAATAAATGGGGTCCACCGACATGTTTAACATGTTTTAAACATTTATTGCAACAAAAATACTCTTTCTCCTTGTATACTCATATATCCCACATTCGTTGTAAAAATATCAACGTTAATATATTATTAAAATAATATATTTAAATGAATTATTTTATCAGAAAAAGATAAAATATTAATTTTCAACAATTGTCATTTTAAAAATTTTCTCCATCTATATCCACATAAAATTAATATTTTCCTCATCATATAAATCAATAATTAATTATTCACAAATAATATTACGAATCACAATATTGACAACCGGCGGGTTCTCAGAAAGAGGGGCTTTCCAATAAGAATTTCTTCTTCTTGCGCCGCAATTAGGTGACCAAACCTCTCCTTAGACAGAACTTTCTAGACATTGCCAATAATGTTATCTAATAATATTATTCAGATAATATGAATTATTGCTTCGATAATGAAAGATACTGTGTAATGACAATTATTGAAACAACAACAATATAAAATATCAACGCAGCAATTATTAACTCAATAAAATACTGAACAGTAATTACTGTAACCATTATTGAGTAGTGCCTTCTTACGTAAGAATCAATAATTGGTGCAATACTGGTAATACTCTTGTTCAACAACGCCAGCGTATTAGTGTGTTTTAACCACCGGGTATTCCAACAAAGATAATAACTGAATAACTACGCCAGTTATTTAAAAACAACTTATATTTGTCGTTTTCTTCATCCAATCGCTTTTCAGTTATGGGGCCCACATTATCGCTACTTGGCCGCATTTAATATTCCCGAATCGCATTTAATATTCCCCGACAACAATGAATATTTTATAACCACTTGCTTATTTTGAAATATTTGCATATTTAACCCTTAACTATCCACATTAATCAAATCAACCCTTACTATTTCAAAATAATAAATAAAGGAAATTCCTTTTTATTTAAAAAAAATTTCGGGGTCTTACAGTTCGTGGTTATTAGACCCTCAGTAGTATATTTAAGAATGTTAATAGAACATATCATTCAGTTCTATTGAGCCTATAAGTTGGCAAATGTTGTAATGTTAATAGAACATATTATTCAGTTCTATTGAGCCTATTATTTGGCAAATGCTGTAAAGATATTTATTCTTATTTCAAGTGAGCTTTGTTTGCTCACTCTTGCATATTTATACACTTATTACAGCTATGGTTGAGAAGGTAGATAAACCTACAACTAGCAAAGGAAAGGGAAAAATATACAAGTGATGAAGACTTATAATTTTACTTTATTATTATAATGATAGACTTTTAATAATGATGTGATGTAATAATTTTATTTCCGCACTTATATGATGTTTAAAGGTTAGACAACCTGTGAGATAATGTTTTTATTAATGTAATCCTATATGGGCAGGTTTTATTATTCAATTTATTATGATTGGGTAGTTAGATATGAATGTTTTGATTACGTGAACACCAAATCTTGAGGTAATGAAGTACCGAGATTTGGGGGTGTCACATAGTATCTCACATTATTGATTCAATTATTGTCACAGTATCATCTGCACAATATTTTATATTATTAAATCAATAATTGAGACGATAAAGTTATTCATATTATTATTTGCATTATTATTGATGATGTCTAAAATTACAGCGAGAGGAAAGGGTTTGGTCACCTAATTGCGCGTTAATAAGGAGAAGTCCTTATCGGAAAGCCCTCTCTTTCCTGGGAATGATCTGATTGTTAATATTGAGAGTTATAATATTAATGATGAATAAATGTTATTAAAAATGTGTTTAGTGAAGCCAATTGAATTAAGATAAATAGAGGGGTTTTTATGAAGTATTTGTTATAAATTTGGCTTATTACATGGACCCCCACTTACTCATTTTTCAAAATCGTCGGTAGAAAGTTATCTCAGTTTTATTTTATTACTTATATATATATATAATGTGTGTGAGTGAGTGTGTGTGTGTGTGTGTGTGAGGGTGTGTGTGTGTGTGTGAGGGTGTGTGTGTTATATATATATATATATAATAGAATATATTATATTTTATTATTGCATAGTACTGTATAGTGTTTGCATAGTACTGCATAATGCAACATAGTAAAATTAAAATTATTCTTTCGAATTCCCATGAACCTTGCCCGTGAACTCCTACTGTGCGTCCGTGATTTTTTTTCTAAACAGTATCATGCCATTGTCCTATAAATAGGATGCTTAGTTTAGAAATGAAAATCACACCAGAATCAGAGAATTATTCTTCTATAATATTGAGCGTATTTCTTTAGAGTTTAAGGAAGCTTTGAGTGTAGAAAATAGTACAAGTTTTTTCAAGAATATCCCCGATATACCAGTTAGAAATACTCTCCTTTTAAGGTAAGGGATATTATTTTGTTCAGTATTTGTAGGAAATAATATTTTTCTTTCATACTTTGTAGTATGTAAGTTGTAATACCCCAAATATTATGAAATGAAAGTATTCAATTTTCTTAAAATTATTATTCTATTTAGTAAATGGTTAAATTGATAAAAGGTTAAAGTTAAGGGTGATATGTGAAAATTTTACAAAAGTAAGTAAGTTGTCATAAAATATTCGTTTGGTCGAGGAATATTTTTTTTGTCGGGGAATATTCTTACGACGACACAATCATTGGTGGACCCCACAACGAAATTACTGTCGGAGTTAGAAAACGATAGAAATATCTTTTTATAAAAATAATGACAAAAGTTTTACCGTTAAACTGTTTTAATACCCTGTGGTAAAAGTACAGTAATACGCGTGGTTTCATAGTAGCACACGGTATTGTACAGTATCTTTGATTATTGATGCTTACGTGAGAAGTCACTCAGTTTTATTCAATTATTGCCACAGTAATTGCAGCATAGTATCTCTCATATTATTGATTTAATTATTGTCACAGTATCATCTATACAATATGTTATATTATTAAATTAATAATTGAGACGACAAAGTTATTCATATTATTATTTGTATTATTGACGATGTCTAGAAAGTTCTATCGAGAAAAGAGGTTTGATCACCTAATTGCGCGCCAATAGGGAAAAATCCTTATCGGAAAGCCACCTCTTTCCTGGGAATGATCTGGTTGTTAAATATTGTGAGTTTTAATATTAATGATGAATAAGTTCGTGTTGATTAAAGATGTTTGTTCATTTAGTTTTTTTAATTCTTCCGTGACCCAATTACCCTCAAAGGAGGTAATTCTGTGATTTGCTGGTTTTGTTATTATAATTGACCAAACAGGCAATTAATTGGATAAATGAGTAATTAATTGCTATTAGTTCTTATGCAAATTACTGTTGGTTCACATATATGGAACCATTGATTCACATGCATGTACTATTAGAGGAGGTGGTGCAAGATTGATAATACTTGCAGGACTAAATTAAAAATAGAGGTATAGATGAAGGTACTATACTGTAATAATTCGAGCCCCTAAACGTGCAATTATCGAAACTATGTTTTCCTATTAATAGAAGCTCATTCTTCTTTCAATCTCACCAATTCACTAAGACTCACAAGAGCAACTATAGAGAGAGAAACTATAGATAGGAAGAAGAAGAGTATTCTGCTACTTCACTATTGCAGTATCTAGTCTTCTACTAAGATAAAGGGTATTATTTATTTCATATTCGCTTACGATATTATTTTTCGTATTCGTAAGGAATATTATCTTCGTTCAATATTTGTAAGGGTTATTATTTTTTCAGTATTCGTATGAAATAATATTTTCTTCCATACTATATAGTATGTAGGTAATATTATTTTGTTTTGTATTCCTAATTCTATACTCAATTTGTTAAAGTATTGCTTTTATACTCTGTGAAATTAGTAGAATATCCTTGAAATTTGCGCTTCATCTATTATTGTTTCACAAGGATATATTATTCTGAGTATTCTTGATAATTTTTAAGCTTTTCATGTCAGAGTACTATTCATGGGTACTATTCATTTATATGGTACTATTTATGGGGTACTATTCACACAGTACTATTCACGGGTACTATTCAACAAAGTACAATTCATGAAGTACTATTCACGAGGTACTATTCACTCGGGTACTATTCACCCGGGGTACTCTTCATGACAAAAATTGATTTCTTTTCTGTCCAAATCATTTTTGATACAGTATTATTCTTGAATTTTACTCCACAAAGCAGTATTATGTTGACAATTTGGACATGATTGAATTTTGGATAAATTGAATTATAAATCATTAAAATTTATCATTTTCTTTCATTTAATTGAATTCATATATCATTGTCATCATCTTCATGATTATATTGTGATAAAAGTCATATTGGCCCGTAATGCATAGATGGACTATTGATTGGTATAATGGAGCTCATAATGAATTTTTTTTCTTGAGTCAATCTTCTTAGTCTTTATTGGCTCGAAGCTCTTATTTTTTTTTATTTTATGAACATATTCATTTAATTATGTATGATTATGACCAGGGATCATTCGGTATAATCATGACCTGTGATGTTACAAATGATGTGGTAAAAGTCCTCATTGGCCATAGTTCATTGGTGGACAGTTATTAGTATGATCATGACCATGCATTCTCTTCGGCCAAGGGTGCAAAGATGAATTGTTGTTTGGCATGTTCATGACCATTGGTGAAAACACGAATATCCTTGGCCCGTAGTGCATGGATAATTCAGTGATGTGGATTATTTATTAAGTTGAGTCTCAACGATAAAATTGATAATAAACTTTTAAATCGTAGAAGATAGTAGATAGCATGCTTTACTTGACTCTTCTAATGGATTGTTATTTTCCCTGCAATTATTGATCTAAAACTTGTTGTCTATTATATTCTATCAGGTGTTATACTGTTGAAGGCTAACGATAATTTATTCTGCATTATCTTAGTCATAATATTCTTTATTGGGCTAGTTGAGCTCACCATTTTCTTTTACTGTTCTCTTTAGGAAATGAGAAAATAGTTGGGACTAGTCATGGAATGGATTGACAGTCCAGATGGTTGTTTTAGTAGTCCTCACTATTCTATAAAATAGTGTGATAATAATTATAATGAGATTGAATTTGAGTTTTGATATTATCTAGAAGACAATATCCGTGTTGAAACTCTCAGCTACGTTTTGTCGTATTGTATAAATGAAGTTTGTATTTAAGTTTTGTACCATGTTTTTGGCGACTCAGAATGGGTGATGTATACCTATTTTGGGGGCATCACAGTTGGAATCAAAGCTTAGGGATATGATCCCTGGCTGAGATTTGAGACTAGAACTAGGAGAGTTGAGACGGGTAAATCATTCGCTAGTATGACCTACCTAAGTAGGGGAGAAAATCGGTCCGAGTAGTTCGGTACCCGATTCAGATTTGAACCAGAAATATGATCTGGGACTCGGATTCGGTAGATATTCGAGCCGAATATGGGCCAAGCTCATTTTTTGGGTTATAATACTAAACTCGAATATGAGCACAATATCATTCGTTCATTTTAGGGTTCGTGCGTTCCTCTTTCGTTTGATCCATACTCAATCCATACTCGATAAACCTACTCATTTCAGGTTCGTACGTACTCGATCCTTAATATTTAATAAGGGAGTGGAAAAGGCTTTAGCCGTTACGCGTTTCAGCGTTTGGTTTTCTACCCTTTGTTCTTTTCATCGACTTCAAAGTTTGGACTTTAGAGTTTAGTCGCTTTGTTTACAGAGAAATCTAGTCTCGAGGGGGTGAGATTTGATGCTAAAAATTGAATCATCCTACCACAAAAGAAGATCGATGCATTATGTGTAAGTCAATTCTTTCATATTTTCTTCTTCTAATCTTCTCTTTCACTTAAGTAATCTATATATATGTATAGATTTAATATTTCTTATCCAGCCATGGCTCAATCCCCCAATTTCTCGTCTCATCTGATCCAGAAATCAAACTCAAATTAATTCTGTTATACCAAAAATCCCCAATCAGTAAAATTAGAACCCTAATTTATAGCTTTCAAGTTTCAATTTGATCTTATTCAATTTAATGGAACACTTTGAGGCTTCAGGTATATACTTTTCTATGTAATTTTAGTTTCTTAACTCCATTTGGATTTGATTTTGATTTTTGAATTGCATATGCTACAGAACATGTTCTGAAACTTGGGTTTGAATCATATCTTTATGTTTGTAATGCCTTAATTCATATGTTAATATGTATACCTCATATACTGATTTGCGTCTTGCTATATGTTTGACAAAATGTCTTATAGAAACTTAGTTTCCTAGAATTCATTAATTTATTATGGGTATAGGCAGTGTAATACATTTCATCACCACTACTTTCTATTTTTTTCTATTTTCTTGTTTTTGCTAAATTATTTGAGGTCTTATTACGATTTTTTTGTTGTTGTGGAAATCTGCTTCTTTCTGAAAACCAAGTATAAATTATCTGTATGGTGAAATTATTTTGTATATGTTAAGCACCTAAATTAGAACTATGTACCTAAATTATATATATATATATATATATATATATATATATATATACTTAATTTTGTGAGACATAGTTAAAAGCATTTATTATACTAGTAGTCTTGTGACTGTTGTCATTTTCTTTCAATAGGATGCAATTTTCTTCTCTGATGAAATTCATTAATTTATTATGGGTATAGGCAGTGTAATACAATTCAACAGCCCTTATTTGTGTTTAAGGCCATGTTTGTTTGTTTCAGCTTATTCAAAACAGCTTATAGCTTATTCTTACGGTTTGTTCAACAATAACTTAGAGATGGCAAATATGGAAGAGGCTATGATGATGATGAATCAATTTTTCTGGGTTAAATCGGGCAGTCAGAGAATGTGACCCGTATCTTGGCAAGGCGACCCGGAGGGTATGTGAGAGATTTGATTGGGTTATTATTCCTCTCTCATGCAACTGTTCGTTGCAGTCATGGTTGTGTCACCCTCTTGCCTAATATATTACAGATCTGAGCCTTTTCTTCCATTTTTTCACATCTCTCTTCCTCTCATTCTATTTGTTGTGTGTTGTTATTAATGGGTATTTGTAATTTTGAATAAATTATGCTCTTTTTGTCTTAAATTAAATATTTAATTTTGACTTTTTAAAGTCAAATAAACAATTCATTGGCTCATACTTTCAGAATGTATTTAGTTGAATGTAATACTCATTACGATAATTTTACTATGCACGCATATGTTATATCCTTTGTATCTAATTCTGATATTATTTAATTTATTTGTTTGAGGTAACAATGAGATCATAAGTTTGATTGAAGACCCATCTGGACCATCTAAAGTGCCGAATACTCAAACTGAAAATCAACCTCAACTTATTGGTGATTCTCAGCCAGAAAATGCTACTGAGGTTGAAGTTGAAGCTAAGCATGGGAAAAAAAGAAAAAAAAAAGACCTCAAAAGCCTGGGACGAGTTTATTGCTGTGACATTAAAAGATGGAACTAAAAAGGTTGAGTGCAAGCATTGCCATTCAAGGCTTGCTCTTCAAAATTCGGGTTCTACCAGTCATTTGAATAGGCACATGAACTCTTGCTCTATTCAGCTAGCTTCAATTTCTGGCTTCGGAAAACCCAAGCAGCATATATTATCTTATCCTACCTTAGAAGTTGAAGGTAAAACTAGTAACTTGAATTTCTTCAAGTATGATAAATAAAAAGTAAGGGAGCTTTTTGCTAAGATGATATGTGTGCATGAATACCCTTTTCGTATGATTGAGTATGAATTTTTCATACTATTTTTGAAAACTCTGAATTCAAGATTTGATCCCATTTCTAGGGTGACATTAAGGACTGATTGAATAAAGCTTTATGCTTTAGAGAAGAAAAAAATTAAGGCTCTGTTTGATGGTATTAGTAGGATAAGTTTAACTTCTGATTTATGGACTTCTAATCAAACTATAGGTTATATGTGTCTCACTGCTCATTTTTTGGATTTGGATTGGAACTTGCATAAAAGGGTTATCAATTTTTGTACATGGCAGCTCCACACACCGGTCTTATGATTTTTGATTCTATTTTGCATTCTATAACTGAGTGGGGAATTGAAAATAAAATATCGACCGTGACTCTTGATAATACATCTGCAAATGATTCTGCTGTAAGGCATCTTAGGGATAATTTTATATTGAAAGGTGGCCTTTATTTTAGTGGTAAAATATTTCATGTTAGATGTTGTGCCCACATTCTTAACTTGATGGTGCAAGATGGTTTAGGGATTATCCAAAATGTTATTCAATACGTTCATGAGACTCTCAAGTACTTGAAAATGTCTCCATCTCGTCTTCATAAATTTGGTGAGATTGTGAAAAATTTGCAATTACTGTCTTCAAACAGATTGATCTTAGATGTCCCCACTAGGTGGAACTCCACATATGCCATGTTAGAGTCTGCTTTGCAATTCAAGGATGTGTTCCCATTGTACGAAGAGAGAGACCTTCATTATAACAAGTTGCCTAGTAAGGAAGATTGGGACATGACTGAGAGGGTTATTAAATTTTTAAAAGTTTTTAATGAAGAAACAAATGTGTTTTCTGGATGTGAATATCTTACTTCTAATTTGTTTTTACCTGAGATTTGGAAAATCAAGGAGCTGTTGAATGAAACTATTGTTGACGATTGTGAATATATGAAAGAAATGGCATACAAGATGAAAGAGAAGTTTGATAAATATTGGGGACAATGCAACTTACTGATGGCTATTGCATCTATCTTAGATCCAAGATATAAGATGCAATTAGTTATATTTTTTTTCCCAAAGATGTATGTCAGTGAGTTTGAAGCAAAGAGGAACTTAACACTTGTTCAAAATGCTTTGCAAGAACTATTTGACGAATATGTGTCACTTTACAATGCAGAACAAGTTGTTAATAGTCAATGTGGAACTTCAATTACTAAACTAATGGTTTCTGTTGGTGGATCTAAGAGTAAGACCAAGAGTAGAGCAGAGTTTGACAGTTGGGCTCAAAACATGGACATTGCATCCCCATGTTTGAAGTCTAATTTGGAAATTTACTTGGAAGAAGGGAGATTGGTTTGTAATGTTGGTGATAATTTTGATTCTTTAAAATGGTGGAAGACAAACACTTTAAGATTCAAGGTTTTGTCTATGATGGCAAGAGATATATTGTCCATACCTGTGACTACTGTGGCCTCCGAATCAACATTTAGTTTTGGGGGAAGGGTTCTTGACCAGTTCAGGAGCTCTTTAAAGCTCGACATGGTTCATGCTTTGATTTGCACAGGTGATTGGTTGCGAGCTGAGTATAAGATTAAGAAAAACATGATTGTAATTATTAACTTATTTAATTGTTTTTACATAAATAAACATATATGTAAATAATATCATGGATTAATATTAGTTGTTTGACAATGTAGGCTAATGAAGATTCAATGCAGGAGGTGAGCTTGGAGACCGAAGTGCTGATGCAGTGAAGAAATTTGTAATATATTGCTGATATTGTTATACATTGTTGTTTACATTTCAGTTTTTAAATTGAACTATTGAACTGTTTACTTTGTTTAGTATTGAACTGTTGAACTTAGACCGTTAGACTTTGGTTATTTTGTTTGGAACTTTAGATTTTCTTTTAAGCATTTTGGAATTTGGTTTATGAAATGGTGTCAAACTATTAGCTTTAGTGCTTGAGTTTGGAATTTGGAGTTTAAATATTTGACTTGCAGCCTTGAGTTGATAACGCACAACTAGTTTGGTGTAAAGTCTGAAAAAAGATAAGTTTCTTATCTTTTTTATTTTGATATTTTCTTTTATTTTTTACTAGTTAGTTTTTTACTTGTTTCTAACCATCTTCTATATTTGCAGGATTTAAGCTTGGACTTTAGGCCTTGGATAATTGATTTGCAGTCATTACCAAGTAGTTGACATGCCTGCTATTGGCTAGGGTTGTTGAAAGGTAGCAATAAAGTCTCATTTTCCTCCATTTTCTTATTTGTTTCAGAAAAGAAATGAAAAGTTGTTTTACAAACTTCTAATTGATAATGTTGAGGAACTGTTACCAATAGTGTACACTCCAGTAGTTGGTGAAGCTTGCCAGAAATACGGGAGCATTTGTAGGCGTCCACAGAGTCTTTACATCAGCTTGAATGAGAAGTATGTTCATTTGCTTATGTCAGTCAGATGACCTCCCCACTAGCAAGAAACGCTGCTGACCACTTTCTTGCCGAAGTATAGACAATTTCCCCCCTATGTTTTAAGTTTTTAATGCAACATAACTTTGAAAACCTTTATTTATTTTATTCTTATAGGCTTTGAAGTGGTTGGGTTTTCATGAATTTAAATCCAAAGGGGTAAGAACCATTCTCTTTTGATAACTTCTGTATCTCATTATTGTTTATGGTATAAGAATCTTAACATTTTTACCACTATCATGTTCATGGCACTGTTAAGCTTGAGATGGTTATATTATATATGGAATGTTAATTTTAGACTTCTTGCCCAACTCTGTAGTTTAAAAATAAGCCTATTGAATTTCTCAGATTCCCAAACTGTCCAAAATGTTTCAATTTAGTTAATAATTACGTCCCTTTTCTGTAAATCTATAGAGAAAATACATGATAATGTATTATGCTTGCTGAATGAGATTTGTGAAAATAGTGTTTTTTTCTTGGTTGACAAGGGATGCTGTAATCAATCTTCTCAAAAGTATATGTGCTAAACCAGGTGTTGATTGCATGAGGACTTGCTCACTTTTCACTTTTTGTGTGTGTGTGTGTGTGTGTGTAAATATGTCCAAGTTTTCATATTAGCTCCTTAACCTCCAAATCAACATTCATGGAACCACTGTTTAGATTCTACGCACATTTTCCAGTATCATCTCTCCAACGAACATGTATCTGTAGTACTCTAATTTTAATTTTGTTTATTTGCATTTGTGCCTCAACTTGGATACTTAAACCAACAGTTGTCTGAAGTTGTGTCAACAACCTTTAAGGCTTAACAAGCCCATTTGGAGCTCAATAAAGCTACATTAACGATGGAGCCTTGCCACGATGTTATTTAAAACCCGATTACTTGTGTTTATCATTTCCAATGTTTGCCCATAACCATTGATGTTAGCACAAACAATCGAAGTTCTTTGGATGATGAGTTCTATATTGGGCTCGGGCAAAAGAGGGCAATCAAGGGCGTGTCTAATGATTTTCATCTTCTTTTCTTGTTTCACAAATAATTACATACTTTTCTATTCCAAGTGGCATCATTTACGATTAGTTTCATTGCCTTTCATTTACGTAATTTAGGAATATTCGAGCTTCTAGAGAATTTATGTACTGCAGCTTAAGCAAAACTATGGGGAGAAAATCCTCATACGGGTCTGTTATCAGTTCCAGCCTTCCAGGCATCCTAGCAGCTGATAATTTTTACGTTCTAACTCAACCGAATCAAATATATGTTGTAGAGAAGAATTATTACTAACTTGATTATTTTTTTGTGTTATTTCATTCATTATGTACGAGATTGGATAAATGTAATGATTTTACTAGAAATTGTATCATAGTATAATTAATATTATAAATTTATCATTGTAATTTTTGTAACATTTGTATTTTTATATATAAATGAAATTGAAGTTTTTCTAAGTTTTAATTTTTATGTCTCCTTTTGGTGTGATCCATCTCAGACTCGAGCTCGAATTTACTCGTTGTGAAAACAAGTCGAGTAACTTCGAGCCAAGTAGTATCGAGTAATTCATTGAGTCGAAGTTGAGCAACTTTGGAAATTATTAATTCAAATTCGGGTCGAACCTGAACACAAATTTTCTGATCTGAGTCGAGCTTGAGCATTAGGGTGTTCGGATCGACTCGGGATCATTTTCACCCCTATACCTAAGTTTATTTGTTATTTAACCGGTCGGTCAGAATATAGGGATAATATGTGGCATGTCAATTAACCCTTGTTTTGGTGACAGTGTTTGAGAATGGCATCTGAAATTGTTGAGATAAACAATGGAGCACATGAGATCATTGAGTCACCACAGATCAATAACCAGGATAATATGCATCAGTAAGGTAATAATCCTCGTATAAACAACAACACCAACCAAATGACGAATGATGGTACGTTTAGGAGTTTTTTAGAATTCATGCAACACCAAACGAGAGATACTCATGTTCATAATGCAGGTGGAAACACTAGCAACTCATGGCTGGTCACCGCTAAGCAGTTCAAGGAACTGGGACTGCCGAAGTTTTTGGGAAAGCCAGAACCACTTAAGGCGGAGACGTGGATAAAGCAGATCACCAAGATATTTGATGTCTTGGAATGCTCAGAGGAGAAAAAAGGTTCCCTTCGCCACTTTTATGTTGCGTGAAGAAGCAGATTACTGGTGGGAATCTGTAAAACGTACTCAACCTTTCGTACTAAAGATGTATTGGGAGAAGTTCCAAGAATTGTTCAACGACAAGTACTTTCCTGAAAGTATTCGTCATATGAAGGAGGTGGAATTCATCACGGTGGAGTAAATCAATATGACCGTATCGCAGTACGAGGCTACGTTTGCGGAGTTATCCCGGTTTGCATCCCATTTGGTCGATAATGAGGAGCGAATGAAGCGAATGTTTTTAATAGTTTTGAAACTCGAAATACATCAATACCTCATTTCTCACAAACTTTGTTTATATTTAGATGTTGTGAATATGGCTCTGTTATTAGAACGTGATTATGAGTCAGCCCTACCAAAAGGCAATGACCAACAACACGATAATAATCGTACTAGTGACAACAGCCATCGGAACAATGATAACCATCATGGAGGAAATTATTATGCCAGAAATGGTAACCACTTTGGTGGTAATCATGGCCAAGATAATAGGAAAGGTGAACTAAGTGAGAACAACTTCAAGAAGAGAAGGTTCAACATTGACGGAAAGATAGTAGCACCAGCACCCGTTTCAAAGGAAGGAGAACGACCACCGGTCGTATGTTTCAAATGCAAACAAGAGGGACACATCCGGCCAAACTGTACGCAGCAACCTAAAATGTGTTTTAATTACGGAAAAGAAGGTCATTTAGCTTGATTTTGTCGTGTAGTGAAGTCAAGTCCAGCTGGGATTGTGACGCCAAAGGATGTCCCAGACAAGTCAAAGTCGGTAGTTTAAGTGAGAGTGTTTGTCGAGGAACCCAAACGAAGTTATCACGAGTAAGTTAATCATAAACTCTTGCGAAGTCTATACCTTATTCGATACCAGTTCTACCCATTCTTTTATTTCTCCTACTTGCGCTCAACGATTAAATTTAACTCTTGAGAAATTAGACTTTGACTTATCTGTTGAAACTCCATTGGGAAAATCCTTCGTTACCTCCACTGCTTATAATTCTTGTTTGATTCAAATCGACACTTTCACATTACCTGTCGATCTTATCTCTTGAAAATACTTGCATTTGATGTGATTTTAGGGATTTATTGGTTAAGTACTCATCATGCAAAAAAAATTGATTGTTTTCGTAAGGTTGTTAGCTTTCATATTCCTAACCAACCTATTATGCGAATTCAAGTAACCAAATCACTAAAGACAACTACTGTCATATCAAGCCATAAGTAAAGAGCCCGAGCCTTTTGCTGGATACTTCCTTGTGTGGGACGCACCAAAGCCAGACTTTCCGTAGGGGATACCGTGAATAACGGTGGCAAGTTGATAGGTATCAACGTGAGGTGCTATCCAAGTCTTGGATGAGAGTCACATTTTGGAATGATATTTCTATCGTTAATAAATTTCCTGACGTATTCCCCGAAGAACTTCCTAGCCTACCCCCAGAGCATGAAATCAAATTTTGTATTGACCTTGAACCCGGTACAAAATTCATTTCTAAAACCCTCAAATATTTTTTCATCCAAAATGAACGTATAATGTGACAAACACGTTGGCTCGAGCTGTTGAAAGATTACGATCATACTATTCAATATCATCCTAGAAAAGCGGACGTGGAAGCTGACATGTTGAGTAGAAGATCGTATGCGGTTACGAGTGTAACATTGTTAACACAAAGACGCATTTCGTAAGACTTACAAAAGATGGAGATAGAATTAAAGACTCCAAGAACCTACGTGAAGATAACGAATAGACGAGTAGAATCGACTTTAATCGATAAAGTTAAATCCACTCAAGCTACACACTCAGAGCTAATGAATGTAAAGAAGAAGGTGCAAGAAGGCATTATTCTAGAAGCGTGAATCGACGAAGAGAGGAAATCTCAACCCTCGATTTTATTAGTCTATTTGAAATCCTCGAGTAGGAACTGTGGCCTATAGACTCGCCTTACCGCTAAGTATGTCGCATGTTCATAACGTTTTTCACGTATCGATGTTACGTAAATATGTGGACAACCCGAACCACATTATTGAATTAGAACTAGAAGAGATAGCATAAGATTTAACGTACAAGGAGATACCTATTAAAATCTTTGATAAGAATGAATATATTTTACACTAAAAGGTTATATGTGAGACCCCGAATTTTATGAAATGAAAGTATTCAATATTCTTAAAAATATTATTCTATTTAGTAAATGGTTAAATTGATAAAAGGTTAGAGTTAAATGTGATACGTGAATATAAAATATTTGTTTGGTCGGGGAATATTCTTTTTTTCGGGGAATATCCGTACGACGGCACAATCATTGGTGGACCCTGCTATGCAATTACTGTCGGAGTTAGAAAATGACAGAAATATCTTTTTATAAAAATAACGGCGAAAGTTTTACCGTTAAACTGTTGAACTACCCGGTGGTAAAAGTAAAATAATACGTGTGGTTGCATAGTAGCACACTGTATTGATTATTGATGCTTATGTGAGAAGTCACTCCATTATACTCAATTATTGCTACAGTAATTGCTGCATAATATCTCTCATATTATTGATTCAATTATTGTCACAATATCATCTGCATAATATTTTATATTATTAAATCAATAATTTAGACGACAAAGTTATTCATATTATTATATGCAATATTGATGATGTCTAGAAAGTTCTGTCGAGGAAAGGGGTTTGGTCACCTAATTGCGCGCCAATTGGGAGAAATCCTTATCGGAAAGCCCCCTCTTTCCTGGGAATGATCTGGTTGTTCAATATCGTGAGTTATAATATTAATGATGAATAAGTTCGTGTTGATTAAAGATAAAATTGATATTTCCATTGTGTTGTGATTATTAGTGTTAGTGGAAATTGACATTTATTTCGATAATAATTGATTCCTAGAGGTTATATTGACCACTCAGGTAATTAATCGGATAAATGAGCAATTAATTGCTATTAATTCATATGCTTATAAATATTTGTTCACATGTATGTACTATTGAGTCACATGCATGTACTATTAGGGGAGGTGGTGCAAGATTGATAATACTTGCATGACTAAAGTAAAAATAGAGGTATAGATGAAGGTACTATATTATAACTATTTTTTCACATGTGTGGAACTATTGATTCACATGCATATACTACTGATTCACATGCATGTACTATTAGGGGAGGTGGTACATGTTTGATAATACTTGTAGGACTAAATTAAAAATGAAGGTATTTTTGTAAATAAAAGAAAAACAAGTGGGACCACTATCTTTTAAGTCACTCCAAAACGACGTAGTTTTAATAAATGAGTGCTATTTAATGAGGAATATTATTTAAGAGGAATGATCTTGATCTCTATATATATATATATATATATATATATATATATATATATATATATATATATGAGCTATATGTATATACATAATGTATGTATTACACAGTAGGGCTATGACGACGAATATTTTGGGCTATGGCGATGGTAAACTGTCGCCAAAACCCAGAATAGTTATGACAACGGGTGAAACCGTCGCTATAGCCAAAAAACCATCATCATAGCCTACTGTGTAATACACAACTTTGTACATATATTTTTTCCTATATATATATATAATGTGTGTGAGTGTGTGTGTGTGTGTGTGTGTGCGTATGTGTGAGGGTGTTATATATATATACATATATATATATATATAATAAAATATATTATATTTTATTATTACATAGTACTACATAGTATTTGCATAGTGCATCATAGTAAAATCAAAATTTTTCTTTCAAATTCCCGTGAACCTTGCTCGTGAACTTCTATTGTGCATCCGTGATTTTATTTTCTAAATAGTATCATGCCATTCTTCTATAAATAGGATGCTTAGTTTAGAAATGAAAATCACACCAGAAACAGAGAATTCTTCTTCTATAATATTAAGCGTATTTCTTTAGAGGTTAAGAAAGATTTGAGTGTAGAAAACAGTACAAGTTTTTTTGAAGAATATCCCCGCTATACCAGTCAGATATACTCTCATTAATAAGGGATATTATTTTGTTCAGTATTCGTAAGAAATAATATTTTCTTCCATACTCTGTAGTATGTAAGTAATATTATTTCGTTTCATATTCCTAATTCTACACTTATGTTGATAAGTATTGCTTCTATACTCCTTGAAATTAGTAGAATATCCTTAAATTTTGCGCTTCATCTAGTATCTTTTCACGGAAATATTATCCTGAACATTCTTGTTAATTTTTAATCTTTTCATGTCGTGGTATTATTCACGGGGTACAATTCCCGAATTAAGTACTATTCACTTGGTTACTATTCACCCGGGGTACTATTCATGACAAAAATTGATTTCATTTCTGTTCAAATTATCTTTGATAAAATATTATTCTTGAATTTTACTCCACAAAGTAGTTATCATGTTGACAATTTAGACATTCTTGAACTCTGGATAAATTGAATTATAAATCTTTAAAATTTATCCTTTCTTTCACTTAATTGAATTCTTATATCATTTTCATCATCCTCGTGCTTATATTACGATAATTTATTCTGCATTATCTTAGTCATAATATTCTTTACTGGCTAGTTGAGTTCACCATTTGCTTTCATTGTTCTCTTCAGGAAATGAGAACATAACTGGGACTAGTCGGGGAATAGAGTGATGGTCCAAGATGGTGGCTATAGTAGTCCTCGATATTCTATGAAATAGTGTGATTATAATTGTAATGAGGACTCCATTTGAGTTTGGATATTGTCTACGAGATAATATTCGTGTTAAAACGCTCAGCTACATTTTGTCGTATTGTATAAATGAAGTTTGTATTTAAATTATGTACCATGTATTTGGTGACTCAGAATGGGTTGTGTATACCTGTAACAACCGAGAAAATTGGAATAATTGTAAAATAATTTTATTTTATTAAATAATGAATAAAATTATAATATATGCTATTTATAATGAGTAAGCAAGATGAAGGTTATTTTATAACCTAAAAGTGGAATAATGTCATAGTATTCTGGCGACGTGATAGCATTAAGGTGTTTGAATTTCCAAGACGAAAATAAAAGCTTTCCGAGAAATTCTCCGAAAAACAATATTAATCCATTTCTGCTCGGGAATTATTTTTGAACTTTCGGGAAATACGTAAGGATGGAATGATAAGGAAGGATGGATTATGCAATAATAATTCAGTTATGACAAACGCAGTTTTTCACCTGCGTACTAAATTTGAGAATGTTAAGGAAAGTAGAGAATTGAATGAATGGCGATCGTATAATAAGAAAGTATTATATAAGGCAATAGATACGAGTATGATACGAAGTATTGTACAAGTATATACGAAAGATGACATAACATATATGATGAATGATTATACGAACTAGTATACGAGAAGAATATGAGAATTATACGTTAAAAGCTTAAGCCATTTGAAATGGATTAATAGGATTTGCTTAAGTAATTGGCAAGCCCAAGTGAATTATTGTTAAGGCCCAAATCTAAGTAATGCAAGCCCAACGTTAGGCCCAAAGTTAATTAAACCTAAGCCTTAACCAAGAACCGGACCCGTGGATCGAACCGATAGGTCACCAAGTGAGAAAAAACCATGGGGCAACCCATGTGGGGCCCCCATAGTGAGTCATGGCTGGCCAATTAAGGAGGTGTGATAGCTTGCTTTGGAAGATTGGTTGAGGAGGTGGGAATAGTAAAGAGGTGGGGTAATAAACCCTTTTCCCCTCACTTTGAAAGCCTATAAATATGAGAAGTTCTTGGTAATTTTATTGCTTGTTAACTTTCACCTACACTTAGCACAATTATATTAAGAGAGAAGTGAGAGCTAGTTTACTAATTCAAGAAGAAGAAGAAGAAAAATAAGAACAACAAAGGTATGGAATCTTAGACCATTACTCTTCATCTCTTCATTTTATTTGATAGAGAAATGGATTATTGGTGGAACATGTATTATAAGGAGTAACAAGGATGGTTATTAGTGGACTTAAACATTAATAAACCATGTTGTAAGTGGAATCATAATCATAGAGTTATGAACTAATGAGGAACACATGAAAAATTATCATATTTTGTAGATGGACAAGTTTAAAATCGTCGTGTATAGGATTAGATGATATATGTTTGGTTAGGATGATAGAAGTATGAATGATGGAATGAATCCATTTTGAACGGAGTAAAAATCTCAAGTGACGAAGTTATGACGAAATTTACGAGATTAGACGATAATCGTCAAAATCGTGAAATTCTCAGAATGAAAGTCAAAAGTCGCCATTTAACTCGGAGACCTTAGTTTTCGATGGCGTATAGTAGAAATTTTCATTCAAGAGTTGCAGACTCAAGAATGGTCAAATTCTGACTTAAAACGAAGAAACGAGCTATGAGCGTTCACAAACGTTTAACGAACGCGTAATAAAGAACTTAAACTGTGAATTCAGTGTTCACGGATTTGAAAACATAAGTTTTCCTATTGTAATTGTAGTATACGATATATGTGAGAGAACGACTTTTTAACGAGCCAATTCCAACTTATAACGATTAACTTACGAGCTTGGAAAGGATTGCAGTTGGAAAAAGATAAAATTTTCTCTGAGGCTCAGGGCCGGCACCGCAGCGCCATCCAAGCTTATGAAGTTGGCGCTGCAGCACCAGAACGGAATCCCACCCACTGCTAAGTCACGCCGCAGTGCGGTATATAGTGAAGAGTTTGGCACCGCAGCGCCGTGACCAAGTCCCAGACACTACTAACTCGCACCGTAGCGCGAGACATACATTGGAAGCTGGCGCCGTAGTGCCAGTAATAGGAAAAAGACAGTGAAGAAAGATAATGAATGTAAAGGAAGGGAAGTTGATTGAAGGTGAATTATTACCTTAATTAAACTTAAAGTAACATCATTAAGGATGATTAAAACCTTAGATTAATAATTAAAAATTGAAGAAAGGTTACGAGAATGTAAACACAAAGTAATACGATAAACCGTAATGAACGTTAACTAATCTAATAAATGATTAGACTGAGAAGAAGGGGAAGATAGGTTAGTGACAATATTTGATGATTGTTTATGACGTAATGTAGTATGTTATGTAAATATATATTATAGAATCCTTAAAGACTTAAAAGAGAAGTGAATTAACTGTAGAAGACGTTGAAGGCAAGTGTTCTAAACCCTTGTCTATGTTCCTTTTGGACAAGCTTTATAATTCATGTATCTTATGCATGAATTGATGTATAATGAAGTCGAAGCCAATTCATTTTGCTAGACTTAATGTGTTTTGTGGATTTCCATATAATCTATCAAAATCATATTAATGTTGCTATCTTATGCCAACTATTTTGGTATGGATTTCAAAGAAAGACTGAGTATGAATAAACAAATGTTTTGTCGTCAATCGAAAGGCACATGATGTTGCCAAAACTTAAACGTAAATACGTTTAATGAAGTAGTTTTGTACAACATAGAGTACTATAGGCTGATCACCTAGACGTGCTCATAAGAAATATCGGACTTACGAATTTGGTGTCGGGTTGTCCTTTTCAAAGAAAGAATGAAATGCTCAAGGTCTTTGACCAAAATCGATGTTTAACCTATGTTATGCATTGTTAAACATTTTAAAGAAAAGAGAAGTGCTATTTTTAATTATCTATAGTACTTCATAACTATTGATTCAGTTATAGAAGATATATGTTCATATGATTCAAACAGATTGCTCAAATGAAATTGCTATACTTGTTGAGCTAGTTATGCTCACCCTTGCTTGAACCATATGAATGCAGTTAAGACCGAACAGAATGAAGGATCCAGTAAGGATAAAGGAAAGGCTAAGGTAGACAAATAAGTTATTTTTGTAATAGCATAGTATGAACTTTGTAATTATTTGATACTATGACGATGAACATATGTAATGGTTACAAAGAACTTGGGAAGGGAAATATTATTTTGTAATATATAGAAGACATATTGACTCTTTTGAGGTATTTCAATGGAATGTATGTGTGAACTATAGCAGCGTATAGCAACATTTGTCGGGTTGTAAGATACCCGGATTTGGGGGTGCCGCAGGTTGGTATCAAAGTTGTAGGTTATAAAACTTAAGGGGGGAGGACCTTAAGCCATAACCTTAAGAAGAGTTAAAGAAGTAAAAGATGAATGTAACCTTAAAAATGCATTAAATGTGATATGTGTTTATACTATTCTAATGATGTGTACTAATCAAGATAATTTTTTTGTTATATATTTCAGGAGATAACATGATGTATAGAGATATACATGTGGTTAGTGAAGAGTTTGTGAACCAAGTAGAGATTTTACCGATACCTATAGCTGAGTTGCCAGTGGTGGTGGTGATTGAGTCAGAAGATTCTGAGAACTTAGGATTTACATCCTTGTTCAATGGTATGTCAAAGGAGGAGGTGGAGGTGGTATCGTTTAATACGGTAGTACCTATAGAGGAGATGACTCTGGGGAGTCAATGAAGGCGTTGTTTATGACAGTGTTGGATAGGAATATCCAGTTGGGGAATGAGGTGAAAGAATTGAAGGAGGAGATCCATGACATCTTGGCAAACAAGAAAGACATGGAGAAAATGTGGGAGGAAGAGCATGATGAGAAGGTTTTAGCGAAGGACAAGGTCCATGAGCTGAAACACGAGGCCTTTGAGCTTAAACATGAGCTAAAGGCTAAGAAGCAGAAGATCAGTAAGATGTCCTATATTCATAGCAGTTCTCACGAGGATTATCAGCGGCAAGTGGCTGAGTATCCTGTAGAGGCAGGGAAGACTCGACATAATATCAGTCGAGATGTGATAGCCAGTCTTGCTGATGCATATTATGAGAATGCCATTAGGCAAATGTAATTTAGTTAGTAACTAGTGTAGGTTTAGATATGTACATATGTTGTATCTATGTAGTGGCGTAAAACCCTCTTTTGTATAATCAAAGGGTAATCTTTTGTAAATCCCAATTTTTGGAAAGTAATTGCGGGAAAGTAATGAAATCAGCTAAGGTTGTGTAATGATGAATGATGTAGTATTATACTACAAGGAAGAAGCATATCAATATAAGCCTTTTATTGAATATGTTGTGCAATAAGTTTGAGTTATTGTTTAAAAATGAATAATGACTAATTAACAGGAAGAAAGTAATAATGAAGTGTTATTCATTGTAACAGAAAGATGCCACTAAGAAGAAGACAACGAAATCAAGAAGCAAACGTGAATGAACCAGAAGGGGGACTAGTTAACCCGATGCAGGAGTTTATTAATTTATTAACAACTGCCTTTAATCGAAATGGGGAGAATAAACTTATAAATCATACAGTAGTACGTGCTACTACATTTAAGGATTTTAAGAGTGTAGGTCCGCCGGAGTTCAAAGGAACTACAGACCCTATAGAAGCCCAAACTTGGGTAAAAGAAATTGAGAAGGAATTTGTTATTGCAAATGTCGAAGAAGGGCAGAAGGTTTCTTTTGCTACCTACACGATGAAGGGAGAGGCCAACTTCTGGTAGGAGGAAAACCAGGCTAGGGCTGGAGTGGAGGATATGACGTGGAAACGGTTCAAGGAGATTTTCTTTGAGAACTATTTTCCCACGAGTATGCAGGGTAGGATGGAGATGAGGTTCTTAGAACTAAAACAAGGGGACATAATTGTTCCGTAATATGCTGCCAAGTTCAATGAACTGGCAAGGTTTGCTCCACATCAGCTGGATACGGAGGTAAGGAAGGCGAGGAGATTCAAGCACGACTTAAAACCCTGGCTCTATAGCCGGATATCAATGTTTCAAAGTAACTCCTTTGGAACCATTCTGGAGAAGGCAATAATTGCCGAGGGTGGTAATGAGGCTTTAAGCCAATATCACATAAAAAAAAAGAACAAGAATAAAGTAGACAGGGGAGTGAAAATTAAGGGAGCCATCGGGAGTGGCAATGGACAGAAGCGGAAGGCCTTTAACTCTGGGAATACCGGGGTAAAATAATGAGATCCTAAGAAGAGGATGGAGGCATGCAAGAACTGTGGGAAGACTCACTTAGGAGTCTGTCTCAAAGGAAAAGTTGTGTTTTACAACTGTGGACATGAGGGGAACATTTCACCTAACTGTTCGAGTCCGAAAAACAATCATGGATGCTTCGTATGTGGATCAACTGATCACATGGTGAAGAATTTCCCGAAGAAGGGGATGGATGGTAATAAGTGCACTAATAGTGGTAAGTTAGCTATTAGTGGTCCATCTCAAACGAGTAGGCCGATGGCCCACACCTTTAATATGATGGTCCAAGATGCAGTTGCATCAGGGGATGTAGTTGCATGTATTATCCTAATCAATGATATAAATGCTTATGTGTTGTTTGATTCGAGTGCTACTTGTTCTTTTATAGCATGCGGTTTTGCTAAACGATTAGGATTACTTCCTGAAAGATTGCCTATACCTTTGAATATTAAGGTAACAAATGAAGAAATTATTCATAGGCGTTGTTGTGTAGAAATACGAGGTTATAAATTATCGGTAGATTTGATACCGATAAAGTTGGGAGAATTTGATGTAATTCTCGGGATGGATTGGTTGTTTAACCATGGTCTAATTATAGATTGTCAAAAGAAATGTGTAAACATTAGAACGTTGAGACAACCTCGTGTAGTGTTTTACGGTAGCAAGTCACCGGGACGTTCGTGTTGTCTTACCATGATACAAAATAGGAAATTATTGAGGAAAGGATGTATAGGTTATTTTGTCATATTGTTGATACCCAGAGAGTGGGAGCAACGATGGAACAAATACCTATAGTCAAAGAATTCATGAATGTATTTCCAAGAGAATTACCAGGTCTTCCACTAGATAGAGAGATCGAATTTGTAATTGATACTGTGTCAAGAGTGGCATCAGTTTTAAGGCACCGTATCCTATGGCGCCAGTAGAGATGAAGGAGTTGATGGTTCAACTACAAGAGCTGTTGGATAGAAAATACATTTAACTGAGTGTTTCACCGTGGGGAGCACCGGTATTGTTTGTGAAACAGAAAGATGGATTGTTGAAACTTTGTATCGACTACTGAGAGTTGAACAAGTTAACGATAAAGAATAAATACACATTGCCCAGGATCGATGATCTCTTTGATCAATTGAAAGGGGCAGAGTATTTTTCTAAGATAGATTTGCGAAAGGGGTATCATCAGTTAAAGGTTATGAAGGAGGATGTACCTAAGATGACATTCAGGACTCGTTACGGCCATTACGAGTTTTTGGTAATGTCATTTGAGTTGACAAATGCACCAGCTGCATTTATGGATATGATGAACAGAGTGTTCAAAAAATATTCAGACAAGTTCATCGTAGTGTTTATCGATGATATTCTAGTCTATTCTAAGATGCGAGAAGATCACATTGAACACCTAAGATTAGTGTTGGAGACATTAAGGAAGGATACGTTATATGAAAAATCAACTAAGTGTGAATTTTGGCTAGAAAGAGTACAGTTTTTAGGAAATGTTATCAACAGAGATGGAATTTCAGTAGACCCAGCGAAGGTGGAAACAGTGATTAATTGGGAACAACCGAAGACACCAACATAGGTACGGAGTTTCCTAGGGTTAGTGGGATACTATCTAAGATTCATCCAAGATTTTTCTAAGATAGCTACTCCGTTGACTAATTTGACAAGGAAGACAGTGAAATACATGTGGACTGAGAAGTGTGAAAACAGTTTTCAAGAACTGAAGAAAGGTTGAGTGAAGCACATGTATTATCTTTACCCAATGATACATGGAATTTTGTAGTTTACAGCGATGCTTCGCATAGAGGACTAGGTTGTGTGCTCATGTAGCATGACAAGGTCATTGCGTACGCATCACGGTAGTTGAAGGATTATGAGAAAGTTTATCCTACTCATGATCTGGAACTGGCATCGGTGGTATTTGCCTTAAAGATATGGAGGCATTACCTATATGGAGAGAAATGTGAGATATATGCGGACCATAGGAGTCTAAAATATATCTTTACACAAAAAGACTTAAATATGAGAAAACAGAGATGGTTGGAGTTGATAAAGGATTATGACTGCGATATCCTGTATCACCCAGGAAAAGCAAATGTTGTGGTCGATGCCTTAAGTAGGAAGGGTCGGGAAAATTTATCTATGTTAACGGCTCAAACCGAGTTAATAACAGAGATGGCTAGAATGGAGTTAGAGGTGAAGTTACCGAGTGAGTTAGGTCAAAAATAGTTTACAACAGAGATTCGATCTACCATTGTAGAGAGAGTCAAAGAGGTACAACTCAGAATTGATGAGTGTGACCAGATGAAGAAACAGCTAGCAGATGAAAAAGAGATAAAGTATAATCTTGATAATGAGGGATTATTAAGATTTGAAAGAAGAATTTGGGTTCCACGTGAAACGGAGTTGAAGGATGAAATATTACAAGAAGATCATAGTTCAAGGTACTCGATTCATCCTCATAGTACTAAGATGTATAAAGACCTTCGACAGAGTTTTTGGTGGCCAAACATGAAGAGAGAGATAGCAGAATATGTAAGTAGGTGCTTAACTTGTCAAAAAGTTAAGGTCGAACATCAACGACTAAGCAACTTGTTACAATCATTGGAGATTCCAGAATGGAAGTGGGAGCATATCATAATGGATTTTGTGGTGGGACTTCCAACTACACAGAAAAGAGTATGACACTATTTGGGTAACAGTGGACCGGTTGACAAAGTTGGCTCACTTTTTGCCAATAAGAGTCAAGTTTAACTTAGATCGGTTAGCTAAACTTTATGTTAAGGAAATTATTTCCAGACATGGGGTGCTAGTTTCGATAGTGTCATATCGTGATCCACGATTCACATCAAATTTCAAGAGAAGTTTACAAGAATAGATGGGAACGTAGTTGAAGTTAAATACAACTTATCATCTGCAAATAGATGGGCAGAGCAAAAGAACAATTCAGACGTTAGAAGATATGTTGAGATCTTGCGTTATGGATTTCAAAGGTAGTTGGGATGATCATCTACCACTAGTAGAGTTTGCATATAACAATAGTTTTTATGCAAGTATAGGCATGCCGCCTTACGAAGCTTTATACAGACGGAAGTCCAGAACACCATTGTGTTAGGATGAAGTAGGAGAACGCTGAATGCTAGGACCTGAATTGGTACGATGAAATATGGATATAGTTAAGTTAATCTGATCATGATCGGTGGTAGCATTTCAAGACAAATGTAAAAAAGTATGCATATTCACATCGAATGAACTGAGAGTTTGAAGTAGGCTTATATGTGTTTCTAAAGGTATCTCCTTGGAAAGGAAAGATACGCTTTGGAAAGAAGGGAAAGTTAAGTCCAAGGTTTATAGGACCTTTTGAGATATTAAAAAGGATAGAAGATATAGCTTACATGGTAGCATTACCTCTAGACTTAGATCGCATATACAATGTATTTCATGTATTTGTGTTACATTCTTATAAGCCAGATTATAAGCACGTAATAGAGTATGAGCCTATTCATGTGGAGAAAGATTTGACATACGAGGAAATGCATGTTCAAATCGTTGATAGAAAAGAGAAAGTTCTGAGGAATAAAGTCATACCTTCGGTGAAGGTAGTATGGAGGAACCACGCTGCTGAAGAAGCAACGTGGGAACTTGAAAAAAAGATGAAGAAGAATTACCCTCAGTTATTTGACTAACTTATGATGAGATTCTAGGGACAGAATCCTTATAAGGGGGGAGAATGTAACAACCGAGAAAATTGGAATAATTGTAAAATAATTTTATTTGATTAAATAATGAATACAATTATAATATATGCTATTTATAATGAGTAAGCAAGATGAACGTTATTTTATAACCTAAAAGTGGAATATTGTCGTAGTATTCTGACGACGTGATAGAATTAAGGTGTTTGAATTTCCAAGACGAAAATAAAAGCTTTCTGAGAAATTCTCTGAAAAACACTATTCATCCATTTCTGCTCGGGAATTATTTTGGAACTTTCGAGAAATACTTAATGATAGAATGATAAGGAAGGATGGATTATGAAATAATAATTCAGTTATGAGAAACGTAGTTTTTCGCATGTGTACTAAATTCGAGAATGTTAAGGAAAGTAAAGAATTGAATGAATGGCGATCGTATAATAAGAAAGTATAATACGAGGCAATCAATACGAGTATTATACAAAGTATTGCACAAGTATATACGAAAGATGACATAACGTATATGATGAATGATTATACAAACTAGTATACGAGGAGAATACGAGAATTATACGTTAAAAGCGTAAGCCATTTGAAATGGATTAATAGGATTTGCGTAAGTAATTGGCAAGCCCAAGTGAATTATTGTTAAGACCCAAAGCTAAGTAATGCAAGCCCAACGTTAGGCCCAAAGTTAATTAAACCTAAGCCCAAACCAAGAACCGGACCCGTGGATCGAACCTATGGGTCACCGGGTGAGAAAATTCCATGGGGCAACCCATGTGGGCCCCCATGGTGAGTCATTGCTGGCCAATTAAGGAGGTGGGATAGCTTGCTTTGGAAGATTGGTTGAGGAGTTGGGAATAATAAGGAGGTGGGGTAATGGACCCTTTTACCCCTGTAGACAGTCGAAATTTTCTACACACATGTTACTAACATTGCAGGAGGGCAAATTTATCTTTCGAAGATAACACTGGAAGACAGCTCACATCCATTCCGGATACTATCGGAAGTTCAATCTCAAACCCGGAACACACACCGGGATTATCAATTCCAACCTCGGAGATAACCTTGAGTTTCATCCCTGGAGATAACCCCAAGGAATGTCGTTGCAGTTCCGACGATAACTTCAGAAATGCTTGTTTCAAATGCATGCAATCAGCTTCAATCTCAGACCTCCTGCCGAGGCATACTTATAGATGACCCTGCGGAATTCAAACACTAGCAGCAGTTCAATCTCAAATGTAACCCTGATCAACGTCTACTATCAGCTCAAATAGGAGATAACCCCGGTGAAGAGCGAAATCATCATCTTGCCACCTCAAACCCGGCGCGCCATCTCAATATGACATACATACATTTGTACACAGCAATGTCCCATAAGAGCCAAGGAGTTCCATTCCCGAGTGACTATTACGCGTGGCAGCACACCAGATAGAATTTGAAGCTTGAAGACCATGGGCATGGTCCCCTCTTCCTGACTTCGTACAACCTCTAATCCCATGTCACTGCGTAACTCTCGACAAAAGCAGTCTAAAAAAGGTCTTGTATACCTCATTCGGATGCTCGGTTTGAAGTTCTGCAAGTTCGAGCGGACATTATAGTGCATGCGTGCACGTACTTCTAAACCAAGCAGACTCAAGCTTCGGGAAACCTTTTGCCACCACAGTACAATCTAACTTTGCTAGTCGCAGGTACACCTGCGGCTCCCCCCTTTATAAATAGAGGGCTTGGGGTTGCCATTTATAAGAAAAAAGATGGCGAGGAAGCCCTGTCCAACTTGCTCTGTATACACCCCATATTGAGTGCTTTATCATTTCAAACACATGTTAGCTCATATATAGCTACATTTTACCGGTGGGAGCTTAATGTTTATCCATCTAGAGTTATAGAAGCCTGCCTTGGCAGCCCACTATAATTCTTCTTATACTCTATAAAGTCTTTCTCTTCATCTTTGCACACACCTTTCTTCACGTTGAGAGTCGTGTTGCATGTGTTTGTCCAGACTTAGATCCGTGGTTTCATTTCAGTCTGTATATATATTTATATATATATATATATATATTTATTATATATGGACTAACATTATCGAGTTATGCCTCTATTGAGCCTAGACTTCTATTTGAGCGCTTTACTTGCTTATATATATATATATATATATATATATATATATATATATATATATATATATATATATATAAAGCAATAAACGCTCAGGATGTAAATCCAAGTTCATCATCATATGTAGTTTGACAATATATATATATATATATATATATATATATATATATGAATTGTTGTCAAATTACATTCGATGAGCTTGGGTTTTATATCCTGTGCGTTTATTACTTATATATATATATATATATATATATATATATATATATATATTTCTGCTAGGCCTGGAGTTTACTTCGTGGCCTTTTATTGCTTTATTTACATTCAGTCCCGCCTGGAGTTTACATCGTGGAGGTTGACCGTCTTTACAACTTTTTTTACTTTTTGTCCTGCCTGGAGTTTATTTCGTGGCGGTTGATTGCTTTTACAGCTTTATTTACATTTCTGATCCCCCATGGAGGTGCTTCATGGTAGTTGATCATGTCTGTATATATATATTTACAGCTTTTATATACATACATGCTTACTGTTTTATAATCAATTGCGGCATCATGTGAGCCTAGGAATCATGTGATCACAGATTTAGTCTACTGGATCTAGATTCAGTTCCCGTGATGAACATTTTTTCAGGTGTAAGCAGCTTGTTAATTATTCACGATGTTCAGATTTCCTCAGATGGTTTTCATACCCACGAGGAGTTCAGCACTATTTTGTACATTATTTTCTCAAAGATGCTTCGCATCTCGAAAATTAAAAACAATCAAGCCGAACACTTAATAAAATGGGAGTGTAAAAGGTCTCAATTAATATTGAGCACAAGGGTTTGAAAAACCTCTTTTATAAAACGTCACTGACATATCTTGTTAAAAAATTGAATTTTTACACAAATTCAAACCCTATGTATATAGGTGCGAACGAGGCCTCACACTACTTCCAAATAATTGCACATTGATCCACACACACACACACACACATACATATAACAGTTTCTTGAAAAGTGGCGGTCACCGTGGTAACACCGATGTCGAGGGGTTCCTAACACCTTCCCTCCGCATAATCAAGTCCCCGGACCCTAATGAATCTCTATTTCACCGACCCGTTTAGCAGTGTCACATCAGTGGGTCAATGTGCAAACCTTTTCTCGGTTGTGTTGGTACAACCATATAAAAAACCAACTAGCGACTCTTAACAGTCCATCGTCGACATCATACACGTCGGACCTTTTTCACTTGTTTTTTCAAATAAATCTCATTTAACATGAGAACACCAAAGAACAAGTAACGAAAATGGACAAATAAAAATCCCAACGTCGACAGGTGGCAACTCTGTTGGGGACCCCAGTAATAGTACTTAAGCCGCTATTACAAGCTTTTCAAAACTATTGTATGCTTGGGTGTGAATGTTGCATTTATATTTATGATGAATGTGTACGAATGCATTTTACTTACTGCACTGCAAAATATCTATCTGTGATATTAGTGCTTCTCACATATCATCATTTTCATAAGCGGAGAGACACATTATATGTGAATGTATGTTGTGTGGTTCCTCCACCAGGAGGCTATCCTGTCGGTGTTTGATTACTGGACTCATAGGGAGACTAATTCCAACGAGGCTCAGGAAAGGCACCACCCAGATTCGCTCCAATTGAAAGGCCGGATTGACCTCCCGTCAAGTAGATTGCGATGATCTGGGGACCTTCATGCCAAAAAGCCGCGAGAGTAACCCTAAGATAGGTCAGCCTCTGATAAACCAAACACGAGGGAAAGTCTCTTCATGCTTTCTCATTTTAAATTACTTGTAAAATAAATTACTTGTAATTTCATTCCATATTCATCTCCATGTAATGAGAAATATGAAGAAACATGTGTACATACATATTTAAATTAAACATGCTATCCTGGATTACAAACAGCTAACATCCGCCTTGCAGGATAATATTCCTAGAACGGACACATAGCATGTAGACATTCATACATTCCCTAAAGACTAAACTACGCAAGTCTTTTACAGGGAAGCAATCGGACCTATTACCCGATCAAAATCTAATAAGGCAACGAGCCTACAGTCAATTATGTCGTCATCATACCAGACTGACCTTAATCCAGTTTCACGCAAAGAATTTGATGGATTAAGTAAACAAATCACAGATTTGGCTGTTCTGCTTAAAGAACTACACCAGTCTACTCAGGGCACGAGGATACCTATACATGCTGAATCCTCTACACAAGGAGGAACCCAAGGTCCTGATAAAGCCATTACAGAACCTGAAATACAGTTGTATACGACCAACAAAAGTCATGATATCACCCATCTCAAAGGAGATCCAGATACTGGTGATATTAGGAATAAAGTCCTTCAAATGGAAGAAACCCTTCGTACAATCAAAGGAATTGGAGCACACGGAAGTGTTTTGTATGCTGACCTTTGTATATTCCCTGGTGTCCATTATCCAGAGAAATTTAAAACTCCTGACTTCGAAAAATATGATGGGTTAGGAGATCCTTACACACATTTGAAGGTGTTCATTGGAGAACTTGGATCTTCTGCGGAAGACGAAAAGCTCAGAATGCAGTAGACTGGAGAAGCCCATTCATGGAATACCAGATTAGACAATTCAAAGATCCATAGTTGGGAAGAGCTAGCTCATGCCTTCCTCACTCAGTACAGTTTTCAATCTTAGGTGGCTCCTGACCAGTACCAGATTACCAAGGTCAAGAAACAGTCTAATGAGTCTTTCAGAGAGTACGCTCAAAGGTGGAGGCGCCTTGCTGCTCAAGTTATTCCTTCCATAACGGAATCAGAAATGGTCATGACTTTCATAGACATACAAGAAGCTCATTTCTATGAAAGAGTCTTAGCTAGTATTGGCAAACCATTTTCTAAAATGATCAAACACGGAGAAATGGCCGAGATGGGATTGAAGCCAGGAAAGATTCAAGACCTAGCCGCTCTTAAAGCAGTTGCTAAGCACATCCAATCCGGATCTTATGGAAACAACCCCCGGAGGGTCCATAAAAGAAAGAGGAGGATTTTTCCTTGATACTACAAGGTTAAAAAGGCAGTCAGGATATGCCTATACAGAGGAGAAACTACTCCCCTTTTTAAGCACAATCTTCAAACCCTCCATTGCCAAAAGGTGGAGAAGCAAAGCGCCTTCAAATTTTCACACCCTTAGGGGACTCGCTCGAGAATATTCTTGCTCTTCTGACTACTCAGAAGAAAATTACGCATCTTCTTCCACCAGCCAACCCTAATGGGAGGGGTTTTAATGCTACTTGGAAGTGTGATAATCATGCTTGGGAACCTGGACATGATACTCAACATTTTTGGGCCTTGAAACATAAGATCCAAGATTTAATAGATAACGGGGAGATCGTGGTTACCAAACCAGATCAACCTCATGTGCAAGACAACCCTCTTCCTCAACATAAAGAAGAAGAGGTCAACATGATCAGTTGGAGCGCTGAACAAAGTTCTAATTTTAACAGTGAATCATCCCAGACCATCAAAAATGATGTTGACAGATGGGATTACGCAAATTTTCAATTTGCTATGGAACGAAAGATGAAAGCTCTTTGTAAGCAAACTGAATAATTGGCAGAACTGGTGACCTATCAGTATCAAGTCACCCGCCAGTTAATCAGCCAGTAGCATGCCTATCTCCTTCCTTTTGTTATGAATGCTCCATCATTGCCTTCAGAAAGCGAAGCTATGGAGGATAAGGTTGCGAAGAGAGCAAATGCTAAAGCCCGTCGGGATTTTTCCAATCAAAGGGAATTTACATACCTAGGCCAACCTATGGAGGATATATTTCAGATGTTAATCAATGAAGGAAGAAAAAACACATTTCTACCTCCAATTAATCCCCGTTCAGGATGGTTCAACTCCGATGGAGTATGTCAATATCATTCACATTCTCGCGATCACAGTACAGAAGAATGCGGGGCACTCCGCCACCTTATTCAAAATCTAATCGATAGCGGTGTCCTGCAACTGGTAGGCGATGACACTATGATACTCGAGGGTGGGAATACTTGTCCTACTAAATGGAAGGGATTAGTAGCAGTTATATCCGCTGAGGCCGATGAGACTGTCAAGCCATTTTCCATACAAGCAATTCAACTCAAAGGAGCTGCCAATCCTTTGAAAATGGCTGCACCAGAGCCAATTTCTTTACCCTTCAGACCACAATATCATGTTGTCAGCTTACAAAAAGTCCCATGGATTTATGGAAAAGCTGAAGGATCCACGTCTCATACTACTGCTACAGTGTCGAATGAGAATCCATTGTATCTTCCTCGGAGGGTAATGAAGTCCGCCATCAAAGCAAAGGGGAAATTTCCCATGAAGAAAATTGAGAAATTCCTCCGCACTATGGGCCATAATGAAGCCAAGGTGGTTTTAAGCTTAAGAGAAGCTCCATATCAGATCTCAATACTGGACTTGGTTTTCTCTTCCAAGGATCACAGGAAGATCTTATTAAAGGTTTTGGAAGAAGCCTATTTGCCGAAGTCAGTGGATGTGGAAAATTTTAAACATTTGGTTGATCACATTTTTAACAACAATGTGATATCCTTCACTGATGACGATATACCACCCAAAGGGACCGGTCATTGCAAACCATTGCACATTACAATTTTGTCCTCCAGGTATATGGTAGCTGGAGTTTTGATAGATGGAAGTTCGTCTCTAAATATCTGTCTTTATGCCACCTTGGTGAAGATGAACGTCAATCTCAAACGGATCCGAAGCAGCCATACTGTTATCAAAGCATTTGATGGATCCCGGTGAAATTTAGTCAGAGAGATTGAGCTGCCAATTGAGATTGGTCCAAATACATTCAATGTATCCTTTCATGTCAAGATAGATTCAAGATACAACCTGCTATTGGGGAGACCATGGATCAACATGGCTAGAGCCGTCCCTTCTACACTACATCAACAACTCAAATACATTGTCAACAATAGTCTAGTCACTGTCAACGCAGAGCCAGGATGTCCTGAATAAAGAGACCTACCAATCATCAGCTTCAATTCAGAAGTTGAGCCGACTAGTTTTCATACTTTGGAAGTGGGTAACACGCAATGCCATCCTATTGGAGCACCACATCCCGTACCCAAGATTTTTGCCGAGGTTATGTCGGCCACTCAAGAAATGATGTCATTGGGTCATCGACTTGGACAAGGGCTTAGTAAAGATCAGCAGGGTATTAAGCACTCGATTCAAGTGTCAAGTCAAACTGGGACAGCCAGACTAGGGTATTCTACCAATTCTAGCCAAAGGAATCCTCATAAGCATAAGCAGGTTCCTCAAGCTTCTGCCACAAGGCAATTTTCTACACTTGTACCTCATGAGTTGGTACAGTCTCCGATAAAGGTGCCAGCCCATATTATAGCCATGTTGTTTCCCAAACTAGTACCATTCAAAGCAAAAGAGGTCCTGATTCTGGATCCTAAAGTGGAAGAAATGGAACAGAAACGTAAACATGACATCGCCTTGATGATGTCAGGCATACGCATCATTTTCCATAATGAATATACAAACAGATACACCCCAGACGATGATTGCCCAGATGTTATGGTCATCATTCGGGAAAAGGAGGACGATGACAGCCCCTCCATCACTACAGTCTATCAGGACTTTACCCTCGACAATTGGAGCCGCACTCCATGCATTGGTCGACAAGGGTAAAACGGGTAAAAATCCCTTTGCCCTGTAGATAACTTTAATTGCTTACTTTTCTGTACAGTATTAGCAATTATTTTATCAGTACATGCTAACACTTTTGTATGATTAAACAGATTTATATATTCAGCAGAAACATATTTAGTTTCAGGACTCTGAATTTTGATGTGCATTTACTTGTTAATGAGGTGCCTTTTCTCGACAAGGACTGTAACTTTGATAAAAAGTTGGACTCAGACTTGATGGAAATCCAAGAGGACATTGAGACACCTCAGGAAATTAAGGAATGGGTCAAAGACAAGCCTAACCCCAACCTTGACCAAACTACTTTGTTCAATCTTGGAACCTTAGAAAGTCCTAAGCTAATCCAGATTGGTTCAGACCTCACCCCAAACCAACGAAATGACATGGTTGCGATATTAACCCAATTCCAGGATGTGTTTGCATGGTCTCACGAAGACATGGTGGGTTTGTCCACTGACATTGTCCTTCATTGCCTTCCCATTGAGGAGGGATTTAAGCCGGTTAGGTAGACGCTCAAGCGATTGAAACATGAGTGGAGTTTAAAAGTGAAGGAAGAAATTGTGAAACAATTTCAAGCTTGCATTATCATGGTGTCTACATATCCGGAATGGATATCCAACATTGTTTTCGTGCTTAAACCAAGAGGAAAGGTGCGAGTTTGCGTGGATTATCGGGATCTGAACAAAGCTTACCTTAAAGATAGCTTTTCTGTGCCATTTGTCCACATTCGTATTGACAATATTGCTCAATACAACATGTACTCCTTTGCGGATAACTTCACGGGGTATCATCAAATCATGGTCGCTGAGGAAGATCGTGAGAAAACTGCTTTCATCACGCCTTAAGAAACCTTCTGCTACCGACGGTTGTCATTTGGCCTCATCAATGCCGGGGCAACCTATCAGTGAGCTATGATGGCTCTTTTCCATAATTTAATGCATAAAGAGATAGAAATCTACGTGGATGACATCATTGTCAAGTACCGAAGGGAAGAAGACCACTTAGACCATCTCAAAAAGCTTTTCAATAGGTTACGTAAGTATAACTTGAAGTTGAATCCAGCCAAGTGCGCCTTTGGTGTTAATTCAGGCAAGTTGCTAGGTTTCCTAGTCAGCCACAAACGGATTGAGCTAGATCCCACCAAAATCCAGGCCATCAAGGAAATGCCCATTCCTCAGACAGAGAAGGAAATACGGGGATTTTTGGAAAGAATCAACTTCATTAGCAGATTTATCTCTCAACTCACAGCAACCTGTGAGCCTATTTTCATATTGTTAAGGAAGAATTCTTCCATGAAATGGAACGATGAGTGTCAGAAAGCCTTTCTTACAATAGAAGAGCAGCTTGTTAATGCTCCTATTTTGGTACCTCCCAGGGATGGTGTTCCCCTGTTCATGTATATGTCCATTAATGATAATGTTATGGGCTGCATCTTGGAAGGCGAGAAAAGGCGATAGAGGCCAAGAAGCTATCTATTACCTCGTAAAGATTCAATGAAGTGAACACAAGTACACTCTGATTGAGAAGACTTGTTGTTCTTTAGCATGGGCTTCCATGAGGTTACAGCATTACCTCCATGGTCACACAACCCATCTCATATCCCGCGTGGATTCTCTTAAGTACGTGTTCAATAAGCCTATACTAAATTCTCGGCTGTCCAGATGGCAGTTGATCCTACAGAAATTTGACATTATCTATGTGATGCAAAAGTCCATCAAAGGTCAAGGGATTGCTTATCAACTGGCCACCGCACCTGCATGGGATTATAAACTCTTGGAAACATATTTCCCCGATGAAGGGGTTATGGCAGTTCAGTAACACCATTAGTACGATGCATGTCGTACGTGGAAAATGTATTTTGATGGAGCTGTTAACGCAGAAGGCTCTAGAGCTGGAGCAGTTCTAGTATCTGGTACGGGGGAGCAGTATCTCGTCGTCATCAAATTGCAGTGTGTCAACACCAACAATACAGCTGAGTATAAAGGCTATATTATGGGGTTAAAACTTGCCCGTTCAATGGGTATCAGGTGGTTAAGTGTCTTTGGGGATTCAGAGTTGGTAATTAAACAATCCACAGGAATCTATCAAACCAAAGAATTACATTTACTGCCTTACCATCGGCAAGTTCTATAGATGGCTTTGGAGTTCGAAGAAATCTCCTTTCTACACATTCCTCGTAATATGAATGATTTTATGGATGCACTATCAACGTTGGCTTCTTTGATTCACATACCTGACAAGGAAAACATGCCAAGCATCACATTTGCCCTACACAATGCCCCATCTTATTGGAACTATGTTGGAGAAGTATCGGATGAGCTACCTCCCATCCACAACCCTTGGTATCAGCATATCAAGGAGTATCTACGAGATAAATCTACACCCATTGAGACGAGCCCGACTAAAATAAGGTGGATCAATCGACTTGCTATGAAATTCTACCTGAGCGGAGATGCACTCTACAAAAGAGATGCATGATTAGGTCTCCTCAGATGCCTAGACAAAGACCAAGCTCAGAGGCTCATGGATGAGATCCATGGTTGAGTATGTGGCCCACACATAAGCGGACCCCTACTTGTTAAGAAGATCCTCAGAACAGAGCATTATTGGCTTACGCTCAAAGCAGACTGTGATGATCAGGTCAAGAGGTGTTTTCAATGCCAAATTCATGGAAATTCTATCCACGCCCCTCCAAGGGAGCTCCACAATATGAGTTCACCTTGGCCTTTTCAATGTGGGGAATGGACGTGATCGGGCCCATCAAGCCCAAAGCCAGTAATGGACATCGATTCATATTCACCATGATTGACTACTTCACTAAATGGGTAGACGCAACCTCCTTCCCTAGGGTTACTAAAGAAGTCATCATTGCTTTCATCATAAACAATTTTGTTTATCGATATGGACAACCAGAGGTCATTGTGTTAGACAATGCTAAGAACCTCAACAAAAAATGATGGAGGAGTTATGCAGTAAATTCCACATCAAACACCTTAACTCCGTCATCTACCGTCCAAAGATGAATGGTGCTGTTGAAGCGGCTAATAAAAACATCAAGAAGATCATGTAGAAAATGTCCTCCAATCACAAAGGATTGCCTGACCTCTTGCCTCTGACTTTATTAGCCTACAGAACTTCAATGCGTACTTCCACTGGGGCAACACCTTACTCATTAGCCTATGGGATGGAAGAAGTGATCCCCATAGAGGTGGAAATGGAATTCCTCAGAGTATTGATGGATGCTCAGCTGGATGAAGACCAATGGGTACAAGACATGTATCACCAATTATCTCTGATAGACGAAAGACGAACCGCGGCTATCTTCCATGGTCAGTTATATCAGCAAAGGATCGCAAGATCCTACAATAGAAAAGTCTGGCTACGGCAGTTTAAACAACACGACTTGGTTTTGAAAAAGATCATTGACAACCAAGATCAATCTAAGGGAAAAGTCGCTCCTAACTGGGAAGGCCCGTTTGTTGTCAAGGAGGTATTGACGGGAGGCGCTCCCAGACTACAGGAAATGGATGGCGATGAATTTCCACAGCTTATCAATTCGGACACCATGAAACGGTACTATGTCTGAGGTTATCATCAAGCAAATATACTAGTTTTGGGATTATTAAACCACCAGTCATTCCGGTTTTCTAATCCTTTTTACATACTCTTCTGCCCCTCAAGGAAACATACTCTTTAAGCCAGCAGCCTGGTTTCACTACGTTCATACAACTTCGGTTATCCCAACAGGGATTGAACCTTTTACACTTGCAGTTTATCTTGAAGAAGGGATTAAACTTTTCTACGCTTATAGTTTGTCTTAAAGATGGGATCAAACTTTTTCACACCTGCAGTTTGTCCCAATCATGGGATCAAACTTTCTTCTCCCCGCAGTATAGCCTGCACATGGGATTTATACTTTTCTTCGGCTGTAATTCGTTCTGAGGGGCGAACTACGTCGACCTGATCTCCTTGATACCCGGGAGTACGTACGCAACCATGTTCTATATGGCCCGGTCACAATAAACAAAAAACAACAAAAATATTTCTGCCCTTTTCTACAAAAAACAAAAACCACAAAAACACTTCTCTACCCTTCTTCATCAATAAAGCTTCTACACCCATCTGCCTTTCCATTCAGTGTTGAACCTCTTACACCAGGTTCAAACTACGCAGACCTGATCTCCTCTTCAATAGGAGTACGTAGGTAGCCATTTATGGTTCGGTCTAACCCCCTACCAAAACAAAAATACTTGTCACATGGCATTGGGATCAACCTCCAATTCACCACATTTCATCGGCTTCAGACCAAAGGGATGGAATTACCTAACCTCTCCTAACAAATAGGAGATTTGGCAACCACCTAAGATGTGGGTGTGCCTCAAAGAGCAACACCAATCCATAGGAAATGGAATTAACTAGGCTTCTCACAAATAGAAGTACTGGCGACCATCTGTGGTGCGGTCAATCTTAGAGAGGAAAAGTCACACTCCTCTCCACATTTCCATACAGAAACCAGTCCCAAGATACCAAAGATGGTAGGGATACATACAGATCAATGATCCTTTTTGAGAAATCCTGCGACGTCTCAATGTCCACACATCAAGGATGGGGATGGGTTCAGAATGCATCAAGATCACAAGCCCTGAAGAAACAGGCAAATATCAAGCAAGTATCAAGGCACAACTGAAAGTGAAGTGAATCAAAATATATTTCCCTGCCATGCATAATACTGTTTAATATATACAATATGTGATGTACATGACAAAATCGCTAAGCTAGTCTGTGCAGGAAAATACAAGGCTATCTACGGATTTGTGTGCATGCGGACTATCAGATCTAACATAGCATCCCTCTCAAAAGAAAGAGGTAACGCTGCAAACTCCTACCCAATGGTATCTACACGAGCTAGCAGATCAGAGGCTAACTGCATGGTGGCATGATGCTCATCAATGTATGCACTCATATCGGCAAGGATGCCAGTCGTAAAGGATCTCACTGAAGTACTATCTGTGATGGCAACATCCCGGGCAGATAGAGCAGTATCCCGCTCTACAATTAATGCATCTCTAGCTGATCTAGCCTCATCTCTCTCCAATAGAGATGCGTCTTTCCCATTAAGAGTTGTCAACATCAAGGACCTAGCCTGATCTCTCTCAAAGGTAATCAGATATAAACTCTACTCCAGATACTTTGCTAAATGCTGAATCACAGTAGCACTCATAGTGGGAGAATCCATCACAAATGCTGGCAACCCAGTAGTCCAATCCTTCTCGATGGGAATATCAGTCTCCTCCTACATGCATGATACAATAGATGTTAATATGATATAGGGAATGGAAAATTGTACATACATGCCTAAGTATATCATCATCTAATACATATCTGTACAGCAAAAATACAAGGAAATAGGGAAAAATTGCCCTACAACTAACAGAGGCCTATCAAAAGATATAGCGAGAATAGGGCAAAGCTACCCAATGTCTAACAGAGGCCTATCAACAGGAATAACGAGAATATACATCAAAAGAAGATAATGGTGTCAATGTCTACATCATCAATCTTGTCTACCTGATATAACTCCTCCTGAGTTACTGGATCTCTATCCATAGGGATGTAAGGCATGTACAAGGGAGGATCTACACCGATAAAACCATATGGGTCACCTGAGGGGCCAGCGCCAGAGCTGGAGGGATCAAAAGTATCTGCCTTTGAAGGATCTCTACCGAAGTGTCGGATAAAGAAATGTGCACGGTCTAGTCGCTGGGACACACTGTCAATCTGTGTCACATGAGTCAGATCTCTGACACAAGCTAGCCAATCCATCATCATCACGGATCCTGGAACCATATCCCCCATGAACTTAGTGGCGCGGGTCTGAGCTCCAATGGTACGAGGGAACCACCAATGCTGGAACATCTCCTGAGTGCAGGGACCCTCTAATAATGCAAAATTGTCAACCCCCAACAATGGGATATCGATGACTAGTGACTGTGAAATAGGCCAATAACGTCTGTCAGGAAGCAAGATCGGTATGCGAATCTCTCCTGTAGTGATCTTGATAGAACGCTTTCCTAAGTAGAGCTCCCATCCTCCCTCTATGAAGAGAGGAATTCTACGGGTTGAAATCATATACTCGACACCAGTCGGGTACCCATCCTCAAATCCAATGCTCAAATGCTCCCCAAAGTAGGGAACCCATATGACGACATTCGTTGTCAATAACTCCAGCTGTAGGCGGTAATGAGTGGAACTCTCAGCAACAGGGACCTCCACCAGTATGGAATGATGCCATCTCCGTCCTTGTGGATAGGTGTCTAAACCTAACACACTCGCAGGATGCAAACATAGAAGCCTCTCATAGGCCTAAAACTGCCAACACAAAGGTAAATCATCTGCTGTCAGCCAACACTCTTAACTTATACATGGGAAAAGACAAGAGAGACACTTATCTGCAGGAAAGGGTAGAATCCTAACCAAGCCTCAGTCAAGCCCTGCGATCGCATGCACATTCCCCCGAGGAAATGGGCAAAGGTGAAGGAGCCCCAATAATAATCTCCAATACAGTCCATGTGTCGAGTGGCACTAATCAAAGCGAAGGACACCGTAGAAGAGTTATCTGCTATGAAGAAGCCCCTAATGATCATTAGGAACAATCGTTGAAGAATGCTATCCTTGACTCTGACATCATTTGGTATGGGCTCACTCAATAGCCCACTCATAGCATCTATACTTAAAGGACCTGTACGGATAGTCTTGCCCTTGAGCGCTCCGTCTGGAACTCCCAACAAGGATTTGACGATAGTAGGGGTAATATCCGTCGTACAAGGCACTGGCGCCCCTCCAAACTCCATACCTGTGATAAACTGCTAATCCATCGGCGTCATCGTCACCTCAAAATCCAGTAAATGGAGTGACTGAGTCTGGTGAAACCAGCGCTCAAACAATGCCCTGAGGTAACCCCAGGGACAACGACAAGGAAGAATGGAAAAGAACGTCCTGAATCCCCAGCCATGTATAATCACTCTATAATCATCATGCAAAGCCTGATACATAGAGTGGATACTGAACCAATTCCCTCGAGGCTGTGTAAAGCCGGGAACCTACATCAAATGCAGATCAACATCAGAACCCTTCATTCCTCATCAATAGGAAATAAGGATGATTAAGATCTAATTTTATACCTCGTTTGCGTGCAGGTAAACTGAAGGGTGTCGACTCAAGTCGCCTAGAAGCTCTGGGTTCGCCACCGGAATGCTTGGCAAATCCCTACAGGGAGCACGTGCAGTAAGAGCGGGGTCCGCAACCGGAACATCCTCCTCTTCGTCCTCGACGTCTGGCACTTTAACCTAGACAGGACGTATCACCTCCTCCACCAAACGACGAGGCTGTCTAACAGAACGGGGTCGAGGCACTTCGGAAGCCCTCCTCCGTACACCAGGAGTGGTCCTGCGAGAACTACTTGCCTGATCCGGATCCATAGTATCTGGACAACAAGTCTCCAAATCACCTCAGAAAGGGTGTGGTAATGTTTAACCTAGAGCTTCTCAAAATACATTTTTATTACTACATACATGCATGCATTATTTTAACATATGGGTATAGTAGAGTTAAAAATGCATGACTACCCAATGCCTACGTTTTGGAAAATTTTGACAAAGTCCCCTTTGTAAATAGGACTATCCACATGCACATAGGCATGACTAGGTGGCCATTCAGTAGCACACCTATACACAGTCATATATATACTATATACATTAAAAATCAAAGTCATCAATCCATAAGGGTAGTTTAATTACCAGGATTACTTTGCATTTTTACCTTTTGCTCATTTGTCCTCAAATAGGATAGGAAATAGCAGAAAAAGGTGCCAATTTGACTGTCTCAAAAGTCAAATTTTTTCACATCATTATGTTCATCATGGTTTAATACTAACATTTACTATGTTGAATATTTTTTATCAAGTCATTTGAGCATGCATATTCACTACTATGTGCTTAGATGCATTTTATGTGATAAGAAATTTTCCAACGAATAAAAACTGGAAAAGAAGACATGCATACTTTACCAGGACAGTGAAGAACATTTGTACGATGAAAGAATTTGCAGAAAGACGCCCGAACTCAGCAGATCTGAAGAAGAGCTCTCGGGTTTCCTTTGCGGCGCAACTTAAAAATGACTTAAAAAGGCAAACCTGCAGCCTTAATAGCACCACGGCTGGCCGCAGGTCCACATGCGGCTACTGCAGGTGTACCTACGGCACCCCTACGTGGGTCCCACCCCTCCATCTCGGTTTCGTTCGAGTTGCAACGGAGTTCTCACAAGCTGAAAAGGCCAAATCAAGAATAAAAACGCTACGCGATTGAGCAGAGTAGCCGGAAATCCTGGTGTTCACAAATCAAGCTATGGCTTCACATATGTCTCATTGGTACTCGCCCCCACATTGGGTATACTATGTCGATGATCTCAGGTTTTGACAATCATGTTTTGTAATACCTTACAGAGGTCTGATGTCGTCATTACAGGGTCGTAACCCTAAATACCTCATGATCCCCAGCGGTGGTTACAACGCGATGTCATTCATTGACATGATCCCCGACATGGGTTAAAACATGATGTCATTCATTAACATGATCTTTGGCGGGGGTTACAATGTGATGTCATTCATTGACATGATCCCCGGCGGGGGTTACAACGCGATGTCATTCATTGACATTATCCCCGGTGGAGTTTACAACACGATGTCATTCATTGACATGATCCCCAGCAGGGGCTACAATGTCATTCATTGACATGATCCCCAGCGGGGGTTACAATGTGATGTCATTTATTTACATGATCCCCGGCGGGGGTTACAACGCGATGTCATTCATTTACATGATCCCCGACGGGGGTTACAATGCGGTGTCATTCATTGATATGATCCCCGGCGAGGGTTACAACGTGACGTCATTCATTGACATGATCCCCGGTGGGGGTTAGAACGTGATGTCATTCATTGACATGATCCCCGGCGGGGGTTACAACATGATGTCATTCATTGACATAATCCTCAGCGAGGGTTACAACGCATCGTCGTCCATAATGCGCGTGAGTCCCCGTCAAGGGTCACGTCGCAATGAAACCATTGATACACACATCAATGAATATCAAGCAGCCTTAACAATTTGCCCAATAGGGATCCGTTCAGTGATACACACATCAGGGAAGGTCAGGCAGTCCTGACAATGCATACTGTTGGCAGTAACTCTAACAAGATCATGGTATACACTGGTGACAAAATCCAGAGAAGACCATCCCAATCGAAGAAGACCGATGATGGGATATGTTATACACATCCTCAAATAGATGGAGCTTTATCCCCACATATCTCTTGCACACGAGAGGCACTTCTACAGAGTAAAGTCTGTATCAATGATCCAGGACTTTGGTGATAACCCCAATGTCAACATCCTTGAAGGCTTGGATCGCATGTCCAAGACATCACTGATTGTCACCCTCGGCAGGATTAACAGGTAAATGACAATCATTCTATCATGTTGGAAAATAATCCAACAGAACCACATACATCATACATTTGCATCATGTTACTGCACATCGCATCATATTTATCTTGTTTACATTTCAAGTGTCTAGGATTCTTTATCATATCCATGCCTTATATTTCATGAATATGATAAAGAGGGGCAACTGTAGACACTCGAAATTTTCTGCACACCTGTTACTAACATTACAGGAGGGCAGATTTGTCTTTCGAGATAACCTTGGAAGACAGCTCACATCCATTCTAGATACTACCGGAAGTTCAGTCTCAAATCCGGAACACACACCGGAAGTATCAATTCCAACCTCAGAGATAACCCCGAGTTTCATCCTTGGAGATAACCCCAAGGAATGAATTTGAAGCTTGAAGACCATGGGCATGGTCCCCTCTTCCTGACTTCGTACAACCTCTAATCCCATGTCATTGCGTAACTCTCGACAAAAAGCGGTCTGAAAAAGGTCTTGTATACCTCGTTCGGATGCTCGGATTGAAGTTCTGCAAGTTTGAGCGGATATTACAGTTCATGCGTGCACGTACTTCAAGACGGCGGGACCCACGAAGCCCGGGGCAACCCGGCCAATCGTAGGTACAACTGTGGCTCCTCCCTTTATAAATAGAGGGTGGCCATTTATAAGAAAAAAGACGGCGAGGAAGCCATGTCCAATTTTCTCTGTACACACCCCATATTGAGTGCTTTAACATTTCAAACACTTGTTAGCTCATATATAACTACATTTTACCAGCAGGAGTTGAGTGTTTATCCATCTAGAGTTATAGAAGCCTACTTTGGCAGCCCATTGTAAGCCTTCTCATACTCTATAAAGTCTTTCTCTTCATCTTTGTACACACTTTTCTTCACGTTGAGAGTTGTGTTGCATGTGTTTGCCCGAACTTTGGTCTGTGGTTTCATTTTAGTCTATATATATATATATATATATATATATATATATATATATATATGGACTAACATTATCGAGTTATGCCTCGATTGAGCCTGAACTTCTGGCCTCAAGGCGTTTATTTGCTTATATATATATACATATATATATATGAACTATTGTCATACTGTGCTCATCGAATGAGTATGACAAATGCAGTCATATATATAAGTATATATATATATATAAAAAAAAGTAATAACTGCATTCTATATATATATATATATATATATATATGGACTAACATTATCGAGTTATGCCTCGATTGAGCCTGAGACTTGATGCAGAGTGTTTACTTATATATATATATATATATATATATATATATATATATATTTCACAAATACAGGAGTTTACTTCGTGGCCTTTTACTACTTTATTTATATTTAGTCCCGCCTGGAGTTTACTTCATGGCGGTTGACCGTCTTTACAGCTTTATTTACTTTTCGTCCCGCCTGGAGTTTACTTCGTGGCGGTTGATTGCTTTTACAGCTTTATTTACATTTCTGATCCCCCATGGAGGTGCTTCGTGGTGGCTGATAATGTCTGTATATATATATTTACAACTTTTATATATATACCTGCTTACTACTTTATTATCAATTGCGGCATCATGTGAGCCTAGGAATCATGTGATCACAGATTCAGTCTACTGGATCTAGATTCAGTTCCCGTGATGGACATTTTTTCAGCTGTAAGCAGCTTGTATTTTATTCACGGTTTTCAGATTTCTTCAGATGCTTTTCATACCCCACGAGGAATTCGGCACTATTTTGTACAATATTTTCTCGAAGATGCTTCGCATCTCGAAAATTAAAAACAATCAAGCTGAACACTTAATAAAATGGGAGTGTAAAAGGTCTCAATTACTATTGAGCACAAGTGTTTGAAAAACCTCTTTTATAAAACGTCACTGCCATATCTTGTTAAAAATAGAATTTTTACACAAATTCAAATCCTGTGTATATAGGTGCGAATAAGGTCTCTCACTACTTCCAAATAATTGCACATTGATCCACACACACACACACATTCATATAACAATTTTTTGAAAAGTGGTGGTCACCGTGGTAACACGGATGTCGGGGGGTGCCTAACACCTTCCCTCCGCACAATCAAGTCCCCGGACCCTAATGAATCTTGGTTTTACCAACCCGTTTAGCAGTGTCACATCACTAGGTCAATGTGCAAACCTTTTCTCGGTTGTGTTGGTACAACCATATAAAAAACCAACTTGCAACTCTTAATAGTCCATCGTCGACATCATACATGTCGGACCTTTTTCACTTGTTTTTTCAAACAAATCTCACCTAACATGAGAACACCAAAGAACAAGTAACGAAAAAGGACAAATAAAAATCCCGACGTCGATAGCCCCCACTTTGAAAGCCTATAAATATGAGAAGTTGTTTGTCATTTTTTTGCTTGTTAACTTTCACCAACACTTAGCACAATTATATTGAGAGAGAAGTGAGAGCTAGTTTATTAATTCAAGAAGAAGAAGAAGAAAAGCAAGAACAACAAAGGTAAGGAATCCTTAGACCATTACTCTTCATCTCTTTATTTTATTTGATAGAGAAGTTGATTATTGGTGGAGCATGTATCATAAGGAATAACAAGGATGGCTATTAGTGGACTTAAACATTAATAAACCATTTTGTAAGTGGAATCATAATCATAGAGTTATGAACTAATGAGGAACACATGAAAAATTATCATATGTTATTGATGGACAAGTTTAAAACCATCGTGTATTTGATTAGATAATATATGTTTGGTTAGGATGATAGAAGTATGAATGATGGAATGAATCCATTTTGAACGGAGTAAAAATCTCAAGTAACGAAGTTATGGCAAAATTTATGAGATTAGACGATAATCGTCGAAATCGTGAAATTCTCAGAATGAAAGTCAAAAGTCGCTGTTTAACTTGAAAACCTTAGTTTTCGATGGCATATAGTAAAACTTTGCATCCAAGAGTTGTGGACTCAAGAATGGTTGAATTTCTACTTAAAATGAAGAAACGAGCTATGAATGTTCACGAGCGTTTAACGAACGTGTAATAAAGAACTTTAACTATGAATTCAGTGTTAACGGGTTCAAAAATGTAAGTTATCCAAATGAAATCGTAGTATATGAGATATGTGAGATAACGGATTTTGAACGAGACAATTCTGACTTATAACGATTAAGTTACAAGCTCGGAAAGGATTGCAATTGGAAAAACTTAAAATTATCTCTGAGGCTCAGGGCCGGCGCCGCAGCGCCGCCCAAGCTTATGAAGTTGGCACCGTAGTGCTACAACGGAATCCAACCCATTGCTAAGTCACGCTGCAGCGCGGAACATAGTGAAGAGTTTGGCACCACAGCGTCGTGACCAAGTCCTAGACACTGTATTAACTCAAGCCACAGCGCGAGACATACATAGGAAGCTAGCGCTGCAGCGCTAGTAATAGGAAAAAGACAGTGAAGAAAGATAATGAATGTAAAGGAAGGGAAGTTGAATAAGGTGAATTATTACCTTAATTAAACTTAAAGTAACATCATTAAGGATGATTAAAACCTTATATTAACAATTAAAAGTTGAAGAAAGGTTACGAGAATGTAAACACAAAGTAATACGATAAACGTTAACGAATGTTAACTAATCTAATAAATGATTAGATTGATAAGAAGGGGAAGATAGGTTAGTGACAATACTTGATGATTGTTTATGACTTAATGTGGTATGTTATGTATTTATGTATTTTAGAATCCTCAAAGACTCAAAAAAGAATTGAATTAACTGTAGAAGACGCTGAAGGCAAGTGTTCTAAACTCTTGTCTATGTTCCTTTTGGACAAGCTTTATAATTCATGTATCTTACTCATGAATTGATGTATAACGAAGTCGATCATAATTCCTTCAGCTAGACTGAGTATAAATAACGAAGTGAATTAATGTTGTTAACGTATGCCAACTATTTTGGTATGGATTTCAAAGAAAGACTGAGTATGAATAAACAAATATTTTGTCGTCAATCGACATGCACGTGAGGTTGCCAAAACTTAAACGTAAATACGTTTAATGAAGTAGTGTTGTACAACATAGAGTACTATAGGTTGATCACCTAGATGTGCTCGTAAAAAATGTCAGACTTACGGAATTGGTGTTGGGTTGTCATTTTAAAAAAAAAGAATGAAATGCTCAAGGTCTTGGACCAAAATCGATGTTTAACCTATGTTATGCATTGTTAAACATTTTAAAGAAAAGAGAAGAGTGTTATTTTGAATTATCTATAGTACTTCATTACTATTGATTCAGTTATAAAAGATATATGTTCATATGATTCAAATAGATTGCTCAAATGAAATTGCTATACTTGTTGAGCTAGTTATGCTCACCCTTGCTTGAACCATATGAATGTAGCTAAGACCAAATGGACTGAAGGATCCAGTAAGGATAAAGGAAAGGCTAAGGCAAACAAATAAGTTGTCTTTGTAATAGCACAGTATGAACTTTGCAATTATTTGATACTATGACGATGAACATATTTAATGGTTACAAAGAACCTGGGAAGGGAAATATTATTTTGTAATATATAGAAGATATATTCACTCTTTTGAGGTATTTCAATAGAATGTATGTGTGAACTGTAGCACCGTGTAGCACCATTTGTCAAGTTGTAAGATACCTACATTTGGGGGCGCCAAAATACCTATTTTGGGGGCTTCACACAATTAGTTAAGGACATTTTGGACATTTTATTAATCAAAATTGGCTTTAAAACTAAAGCAAAATTAGGGGGCAAAAAGGGGGGATATGGCCGGATTACACAAGGCCATTTTTGGCCTTGTGATGTGATAAACTACTTTCCATTTATGCTAACTAATCCCTTTATCTTCTTAAACCTCCTTATGTGTCAATCTCTCATTGACTAAAAATCTCTAATTAGGATTTCATGTAATCTAAGAAGATAAGTGTCTAGTGGGTAAAAGAAGTATGAGTATAAAACTATAGATATATGTTGTATATCTATACTCTTTCACTAATACCCTAATATTTCATATCTCTTCATTTCATTTTTCATTTCATCTCATTTTCTTTCAAGCTGGCCAAAAGTTAGGAGAGATAAGAGAGAGAAGGGTTGAAAGCTTTATGCATCCTAAGCACATACATTATTTTAGCAAAGTAAGGAAGGTAGCTAGGAAGTCAAGGTGAAGCTTTATTCTAGTTTCTTCCTTTTTATTTTGTGTTGTTTTCAAAGTTTTAGAGGGGTTTTGTTCTAAGACTCAAAATGTCTTAGACCTACATGTTTCATGTAAGGATCTAACCATTTTGAGTGTTAGAATGAAGATCCAAAGAAGGAAAAGTGAACATATGTTACTAAAGGGTTAAAACCCTAGCTTTTCTTCACTTGGATTATCTATAACTTGAGATCTACACCTCATATTTGTGATCCGTCAAAGGGGGGTGCTAGATATATAAGTTATCTACTAAATCCAAGTGATATCACTCAAAAACACTGATTTTCAAGCCATAAGGCTTGTTGGGGCCGAAACAGTCCATACTCGACAAAAAGGTAGTGGACAGTTTCATCAACTTTCTATATTTTATAAATTCTAAGAAAAATAAGGAAGATACCTTAATGAGTTATCTACATTTACGAAAAAGAATGGATTATTTTGGATGTGTAGAATAGGAGTTATGGACCTTACAAGAAATGATTCTTTTAAAAGTAAATATGAATAACTACTCGTGTGACGCCCCCAAAATTAGGTATACGTCACCCATCTTGGGTCGCCACTTACATGGTACATAAATTCAAATACAACTTACTAATATAACTGTCGTGTACATTACGACATAAACTGTGAGTTTGAATACAAATATTGTCTACTAGATATTATACAAACTCAAAAGGAGTCCTCATTACAACTATTATCACACTATTTCACGAATAGTGAGGACTACTAATGCTATCCTCCGGACCATTACTCCGTTCCCGACTCGTCCCCAAATATGTTCTCATTTCAAGAACTAGCCCAAGAAGAAATATTATGACTAAGGTAATGCGAATAAATTATCATTAGCCTTCAACAATGTTAAACCGATAAAATACAATAGACAACCAATTTAATGCTAGCAGCTTAATATGCAATCCATTAAAAGAGTCAAGTAGAAAATAAAGTCTACTATCTTTTAGGTTTTAAAAGGTTTTCATCAATTTTTATCATTTGAGACTCGACTTTAATAAATAAACCACCACATCTAATCATTCCTGCACTACTCTGGGTCAAGGATTTTCATCAAATTATCAATGGTCATGACTATACCGAATCACCCCGGTCATAATCATACCAAAAACTATCCATCACCGCATTACTGAGACCCACCGAGGACTTTTATCACATCATTTATAACAAGCCATGATTATACTACGAATGATCCTCGGTCATAATCATACTAAGTTCATCTATGCACGTAAGCCAAAGATAACATGATATATCATGAGGATGATGACAATGACATAGTAATTCAATAAAACAAGTTCAAAAATTATTAATCCATGAATTATTAACGTCCAAATTGTCAACATGATACTTTTTCGTTAGAGTAAAATTCAAGAATGATCAGAAGAATATTTCCATGAAAAGATACTGGATGAAACGCAAATATCAAGGATATTCTACTAATTTCATGGAGTATAGAAGTCAAAGTTTTAACCAACTGGGTATAATAAGAATGGAATAACAAAAGAAATCACCATGCATGCGGTACTTCGCATAGACATGTTATTCCAACAGAATAATAATAACGGAACGGTGTCGTGAAATTCACACCAAGCGGGATGTTCCAACAGAATAATAAAGATGGAACCGGATCCTGTAAAACACATGAGATAGGATATTCCAACGTAATGATAAAGATTTTAACCGGTCCCGTGTAAAACACATGCATGTGATGTTCCAACGTAATAATAAAAAAGGAACCGTGTCCGGTGTAAAACACATGATGCGAGGATGTTCCAATGTATAATAGAAGAATGTCACCAAGTATAGGGTAAACCAAGCATATACAAAGTTATTCCAATGTAATAATTAAGAATGGAATAACATAAGGATTTCACCAAGTATAGGGTATGCCACGATATCTGAGGTTATGTATAGGGTATGCCACTTTTAAAAGTTATTCCAATGAATAATAATGAATGGAATAATGTAAGTTCTCTTCAAGAAGAAAGAATAACACCCTCTACCGTAAAAGAACTGAATATAGAAGTAGTGAAGTAGCAGAATACTCTTCTTCTTTCTATAACTTTCTCTCTATAACTTCTCTCTATAATTTCTCTCTCTAGAGTTTCAATGAATTTGTAAGAAAATAATGAAGGAATGAGCTTCTATTTATAGGAAAATGGAATGCATAGTAACTAATCCATGAACGGTCCAGATTGATTTACTTTAATCTGACGGTCCATATTTAAAGAAAAAATCTTTTAAATAAAATATAATATATTCTATTTATATAAAAATATTTTACTATGCAAACACTATGCAATACTATGCAAAACACTATGCAACACTATGCATAATAAAATATAATATATTCTATTTATAGAATAACTTTAATAAAGTATTCTATTTTATATAAAAGATGTTTCGCTTTTTATTACGTTAATAATACGAATAAAACAAAACGTCATTATTGCTATAATAATTCATATTATTAATCGACAATAATGGAATCAAACCGAGTGACTTCTCACATAAGCATCGATAATCAATACCGGTATTACTTCTATGCAACCACACGTATTCATTTCTTTACTACTACGAGTAGTTCAACAAGATCAACGGTAAAACTTCCGCCGTTATTTCAATAAAATATTTTTGTCGCTTTCTCGATTCGACAATAATTACATTAGGTCCACCAATGATTGAGTAGTTGTATTTAATATTCCTCGCTAAACCGAATATTCTCCGAATTAATCGAATATAATATAACCACTTGCATACTTTGCAAAATTTATAAATACTACCCACAACTATAATATTATCTTAAATTCACACCATAATATTAAAAAATTATTTTGACAAAATTTAAATCTTTATTGATAAAATCTGGGGTCTCACAATCTCCCCTCCTTATGGAATTTCGCCCTCGAAATTAGGGTACGTACCTGGTATGATAAAGAGGTGAGGATACTTTGAATACCTTTATCATTTAAATTCATCTTCGCAATCCGGCCAAAGATATTCATTAACAATTCATCTTTGCACTACAGGCCAAGATATACAACTGTAAAACCAATAATGCTGAGACGCAGCTTAATAGTATCACGACCACGAATTATCCATGCACCACTGGCCAAGGATATTCGTGTTTTTAATTACGGTCATGATTATACCGAATAATCCGTTGTCATAATCATACCAAGTCTATCAATGCACTACGGCCAAAGATGACTTTTACCATATCCATGAATTAATTTTTCATTGCTGAGACTCAGCTCAATAATTAATCCATATCATCGAATCATCCCTGCACTACAGGCCAAGGATATTCATTAGTATCACGACCACGAATTATCCATGCACTACGGCCAAAGATAATCGTGTATTCATTAGTATCACGACCACAAATTATCCATGCACTACGACCAAAGATAATTGTGTATTCATTAAGTATCACGACCACAAATTATCCATGCACTACTACCAAAGATAATTGTGTATTCATTAAGATCACGACCACAAATTATCCATGCACTACTACTAAAGATAATTGTGTATTCATTAGATATCACGACCACAAATTATCCATGCACTACTACCAAAGATAATTGTGTATTCATTAGTATCACGACCACAAATTATCCATGCACTACTACTACGGCGAAGATAATTGTGTATTCATTAAGATATCACGAACCACAAATTATCCATGCACTACGGCCAAAGATAATTGTGTATTCATTAATATCACGACCACAAATTATCCATGCACTACTACGGCAAAGATAATTGTGTTTTCAATTACTGAGTTATGATTATACCGAAACAATCCTCGTCATATTCATACCAAGTCCATCTACTTATTCTACAGCCAGATGACTTTCAACATAATATAAGCGTGAGGATAATGATATAAAGAATCAATCAAATGAGATAAAGGATAAATATTAAACATTTATAATATAATTTATCCAGATTCAAGAATATCCCCATGTTATCAATCACTTAATAATCTCATAATCTAATATCATTAATATTATAACAATATTTTAATCACTTCTTAAATTTATAAACAATTTATCTTAATTGTTTACGCTTTACCATATAATGCATTTAATCATTCAAAATGCCATACTCATAAGATATCATCACCAATTATCAAATCTCTCAAAAAATATGCATATACTTTATATAGGATTCTCTAGCCATAAAATCCTATTTTCAACTTTGTTACTTCACATAACATATTTAACTCATATGTTAAGAATTCTAAACTATTTTCATGAAAATACCAAATCAGTCCCAAAAATATTTCTTTTCTGGGATTTAGCATAATATAGTCCCATAATGAAAATATATTTTTCTCGAATTTTTAAAATTCATTTACTATTTTTCAAAATCAATTTTTAATTAATTCCTTAAGAAATTAGCTACCTCAAGTTTAACTCCAAAATTCCCAAATCTTGGCAGGACCTTACACATGTTAACGTGAGCTTCTAGTTTAAATTTCATGGTCATCGGAGTTATAGAACTCCGTTATAGCGTAGCGTTTTAAAAAAAACCTAAATATTAAAATAGTCATAACTTGCTCATTTTAAGTCGAGAATGAGCTCATTTTTGGACAGGAGGTACTTTATACCATATAATTTCATTTCCCAAAAACCCAGAATTTTTCTATAATTTAAGTGGCCAAAACAGTCCCTTAAAGTTTCTGGGCAGTAGCATTTTCGAAATTTACAGCTTTGGCCTCCTTTGCTAAAATCAGTCCACACAAAAAATCCACAACACCTTTTCCAGTAATTCCACTTGGATTAGTTAGGTAACTCGTAGATCTAACTCTAGGACTTGACCACATTCAAAATTCAAAATATAATAAGAGATATGGTCAATTGAATTTCATATTACGTTTTCACCAAAATCGATTTTCAACTCTTTGTGATTTCTAAGAAACTTTCATGTTTTCACATACTAACCAACATAACTCATCATAAAACTTACTAATACTTCATATACCCATGATTTTCATTATTCCAATGCTTTTATTATGACTTTCATCATAAACCACGTAAAGCTGCTCATTTTAGTTGAAGAAATATTTGAGGGTTTAAGAAATGGGTTTTTGTCTTTGAGTCAATACAAAATTCGATTTCACGCTCTAGGGTAGGCTAGAAATCTTCAAGAATACGTCAAGAAATTTATTAATGATAGAAATATCATTCAAAATCGCTACTCTTATCCAAGACTTGGATAGTACGTTACATTGATACCAACTGTGACTTCTATCCCTTAACCTAGATAAGACCTCACAATGATACCTATAAACTTGCCATCTTCATTCACGATGTCGCCTCTGAAAAGTCCGGCTTGGTGCATTCCACACAAGGAAGTCAACAACGAAAGGATCGGGGCTCTTTACTTATGGCTTGATATAACGAAAGATTAACTTTAGGGTTTGGTTACTTTGAATTAAATATAACAAGTTGGTATAAATATAAAAGCTAACAACCTTACGAAAAGAATAATGAGTAGTTAATCAATCATTTTCAAAATTACCTCAAAGGCAAGTATTTTCAAAGAGACAATATCGACGAGTAACGTGAAAGTGTTTATTTGAAACAACAAGATTAATAAACAATGTGGAGGTAACGAAGGTTCCTACTAACGAAGTTTCAACCAATAAGTCAAAGTTTAACTTCTTCTAATCAAATTTAAACGTTGAACACAACTAGGTGAAATAAAAGAGTGGGTAGAACTTGTATTGAATAAAGTATAGACTTCGCATTAATTTATAATTAACTTACCCGTAATAACTTCGGGTTTTTTCTCGACAAACGCTCTCGCTTAAATTATCGAGTTTGACTTTACTATAGGGTACATTCCACCCTTAAGTGCTTCTTCACATTCTGATCCATGATTTGAATCATTATTCTCCGATCCATATCGAATTCGGTTGACCGCTATGCATTGGTAATTCCGAATTGATGTTAAATTCTCCCAATTCATTCAAAAAGCAAAGTCCATTTCATCTATTTTGGCTTTATTGGATCTGGACGTTTTTTCTACACTATCAACGCGTTGTGCGGCTTTTACCCATGCATCGCCTATTCTCCTTCGTTCGGTTGTTTCTTCCTTCACCGATCCTTGATTTTTAAATTCTCGATTCCAACTTTAATATCTTACACCACCAAAGCGTGATTTTGTTCGAGCATCACATATCGGGTAACCCAATTTTGAATTGTTGTATCCCTTTGTTCCACGACCGTTTTGCCGTTCTTCAACCTGTTCTTCTAGCTCACGAACACGATTTTCTAATTCTAAGTTTTGATCATAAATTTCTTCTAACCAATTCTCCTCGGTTCCTCTTCTTCCTCTTCTTCCTCACTTTCAAATTGCTACCTCTAGCAACTAGCTCGGGTGCAACAATTAGTTCTTCATTCACTACGTGGATATCTCTAATTTGTTCGTCTCGTCACCTTTGCATTAACTTTGATTAGTGATTAAAGGTGTCAAATCGGTCACATTCACTCCATTGTGAATATTTTCACCGCCATTTCCAAACACCGCCACAAACACAAGGGTTAATTAATATATCAAATATTATCCCTATACTCCTACGTGACCAATTAAATACCAAATAAACTTAGGTAGGTCATACTAGCGAAGGAATTTCCGTCTCTCCCCTCCTAGTTCTTATCTCACATCTTAGCTGGGATCATATCCTAAGCTCGATACCAACCGTGACGCCCCAAAATTAGGTATATCGTCACCCATCTTGGGTCGCCACTTACATGGTACATAAATTCAAATACAACTTACTAATATAACTGCTGTGTACATTACGACATAAACCGTGAGTTTGAATACAAATATTGTCTACTAGATATTATACAAACTCAAAAGGAGTCCTCATTACAACTATTATCACACTATTTCACGTAATAGTGAGGACTACTAATGCTATCCTCTGGACCATTACTCCGCTCTCCAGACTCGTCCCAAATATATGTTCTCATTTCACAAGAGAACGGTGAAAGAAAGGGGTGAGCTCAACTAGCCCAAAGAAGAAATATTATGACTAAGACAATGCGAGAATAAATTATCATTAGCCTTGAACGATGTTAAACCGATAAAATACAATAGACAACCGGTTTAATCTGCGGCGAATATGCAATCCATTAAAAGAGTCAAGTAGAAAATAAAGTCTACTATCTTTTAGGTTTTAAAAGGTTTTCATCAATTTTTATCATTTGAGACTCGACAATAAATAAACCACCACATCTAATCATTCCTGTACCACGGTCAAGGATTTTCATCAAATTATCAATGGTCAATGACTATCTACCGAATCACCCCTGGTCATAATCATACCAAAAACTATCCATCAACGCATTACAGCCACTTTGAGGACTTTTATCACATCATTTATAACAAGCCATGATTATCTTAGAATGATCCTCGGTCATAATCATAATAAGTTCATCTATGCACGTAAGCCAAAGATAACATGATATATCATGAGGATGATGACAATGACATAGTAATTCAATAAAACAAGTTCAAAATTATTAAATCCATGAATTATTAACGTCCAAATTGTCAACATGATCTTTGTTTAAAGAGTAAAATTCAAGAATGATCGTAAGAATATTTCCATGAAAGATCTTTGGATGAAACGCAAATATCAAGGATATTCTACTAATTTCATGGAGTATAGAAGTCAAAGTTTTAACTTAACTGGGTATAATAAGAATGGAATAACAAAAGAAATCACCATGCATGCGATGCTTGCATAGACAGTTATTCAAATGAGAATAATAATAACGGAACGAAGTCGGGTGAAATTCACATCGACGGGATGTTCCAATGTAATAATAAAGATGGAACCGGATCCGGTGTAAAACACACGATAGGATATTCCAATGTAAATGATAAAGATTTTAACCGAGTCCGGTGTAAAACACATGAATGGGATGTTCCAACGGAATAATAAAAATGGAACCAGTCCTTGTAAAACACATGAGCGAGGATGTTCCAATGAAATATTAGAAGAATGTCACCAAGTATAGGGTAAACCGCGTATATCTGAGTTATTCCAATGAATAATTAAGAATGGAATAACATAAGGATTTCACCAAGTATAGGGTATGCCACGATTATCGGGTTATATATATAGGGTATGCCACTTTTACAAAGTTATTCCAATGTAATAATAATGAATGGAATAACGAAGTTCTCTTCAAGAAGAAAGAATAACACCCCTTACCCGTAAAAAGAACTGAATATAGAAGTAGTGAAGTAGCGAATACTCTTCTTCTTTTCTATAACTTTCTCTCTATAAACTTCTCTCTATAATTTCTCTCTACAGAGTTTCAATGAATTAAAGAAAATAATGAAGGAATGAGCTTCTATTTATAGGAAAATGGAATGCATAAGTAACTAATCCATGAACGGTCCGAGATTGATTTACTTTAAATCGTGTCCATATTTAAAGAAAAATCTTTTAAATAAAATATAATATATTCTATTTATATAAAAACATTTTACTATGCAAACACTATGCAATACTATGCAAAACACTATGCAACACTACGATAATAAAATATAATATATTACATTTATAGAATAACTTTAATAAAGTATTCTATTTTATATAAAAGATGTTTACATTTTATTACGTTAATAATACGAATAAAACAAAACGTCATTATCGCTTATAATAATTCATATTATTAATCGACAATAATGGAATCAAACCGAGTGACTTCTCACATAAGCATCGATAATCAATCTGGTGTCTTTCTTATGCAACCACACGTACATTCTTTGTACTTTTACTACCGAGTAGTTCAACAAGATCAACGGTAAAACTTCCGCCGTTATTTCAATAAAATATTTTTGTCGTTTTTCTCGATTCGACAATAATTACATTAGGGTCCACCAATGATTGAGTAGTTATTTAATATTCCTGCTAAACCAATATATTCTCACCAATCGAATATAATATAACCACTTGCATACTTTGCAAAATTTATAAATACTACCCACAACTATAATATTATCTTAAATTCACACCATAATATTAAAAAATTATTTTGACAAAATTTAAATATTTATTGATAAAATCTGGGGTCTCACAACTCGTGTGTAACTCCACAAATGGTAAAATGTTTATTGGAAATACATATATATAACAGGAGCATACCTTAAAAGTTTCATAATTTTTGGACAAACACTCGATTTATTAAAAATGGTGCAATATCCGGCTATTTTAGGTTCTTTAAAAATAGTAAATCAAGTTAGAAAATTCTGGAAAAAATTGGGAAATCTCTGGATATTATATTCTATCATATTCTAGAAATGAAACATTTTTGGAACTGTTTTGGTATTTTTCTTATAAATAGTTGTGTAATGAATAAATGGAAATAAATAACTATACAATTTTATAAATGGTAAAAATGTGATGTTAAAGCTTGGAAACCCTAGATATGTTGTATGCTAATTATTAGAGGGTATTTTGGTAATTTTGATGTGAACTAATATTTATGACCTTTTAGAGTTATTAAATAAAGGTATTAATAAATGGTAAACCATTAAAATAAATTGTTTAATTGGTTTAATAAATGATTAAAATATTAATATGATATTAATAATATTAGAATAAAATATTTTAAATAATCAATAATATTTAGATTAAGATTGAATTTAAAATATTATTAAATAATTAATAATATTAGATTAAAGCATTAATAAATGATTAAGATATTATTAAATAACTAATAATATTAAATTAAAATATTATTAATTTCATTAATAATATTAGACTTAAATATTATTAAAAATTAATAATATTAGATTAAAGTATTATTAGATGATTAAAATATTATTAAATCATTAATAATATTCGAAATTAAATAAAATGTTATTAAAAGGTTAATAATATTAGTAAATGAATACAATATTATTAAATGAATGATAATATTAGAAAATGATTAAAATATTATTAAAAGGATAATAATATTAGTAAAATAATAAAATATTATTAAATGAGTAATACTATTAGTTAAAGATTAAGATATTATTAAATGATTAATAATATTAGTAAAAGAAGATAGTGTTATGAATATTAAAAATTGATTAAAATGTTACTAAGAGGTTAATAATATTAGTAGCGAATAAAGTATTATTAGTTGATTAATAATACTAAGAATCAAATAAAATATTATTAAGAGTAATAATATTAGATGAGTTAAGATAATGTTTACGTGATAGTAATAAGGGATGATAATATTACTAAGGAATTAGTGTAATGACTAAATGTTCAATAAATTGAGAGTAATGATATTATATGATTTACTAATTTGAAGATCAATCATAAATCTTTCAAAAGAAGATAGATTAAACTGTTTAGCCGGATAAATTTAATTTCGTAGTAGTAGACCGCAAACGAGGCAAGTTCTCTCACTCAAAGTCGAGTTATTATTTTCGAAGCATGTTAATGAATAATTATTGTTGATTACTCCACCTTCTTAATGATTATTGTTAATCGTACTTTGTGCAATCAAATTTATGTTCTATTATTATTGAACTGTGAATTTATTAAAGTTTTTCGTTCTTGAACTGTTTATGAGATAGATCTATGCTAATTGTATCAGCTAGATCAATCATGTTTAAATTTGATAAATCAAATGCGTTTTAAAAGATGTTGTTAATCTATTGTTGTGATAAGAACTCTTGAGTGAGAAAAAGAACAATTTTATTAAAGCTTGATATTGAAAATTAATTGTTGCTCGATTATAAGTGTTTATGCATAAGTCATCGGGTATGAAAGGTTGATTCCCTTGATTACCAAAACTAATTAGAAGGACAAGTTTAAATGCTGACAACCTTAGTATATGTTCATGGTTATTTCAAACCACTCAATATCTATTATTTAATTATTCGAATATCCAATTAGTGAGAATTACTTCATGTTCATTCACAATCGATTCCTATTTTTAAACCTTGAAAGCTAATTTTTTTTCTAATCATAATATATCCTCTTTGTATTTAAACTTGCTAAGAAAATTAGTTGTTTACGCTTGCTATTTCATGAAGTTTATTTCAGCAAAGTTAAAGACGTCCAAGAGGGACAAAAGAAAAGGAAAAGTGCAGGAATAGTCAATGAGATTGTTTAAGTGTTATTTTACTTTAATGTAATTTGATTAAGTGAATATTTTACAATATTAAAGGTATGTGTAAGTTAAGGTTAATAGAACCTTGTGATTATGTTGTAAGACTTTATTATGATGAACAATATATGTTTATTATTCAGCAATAGTTATAGAATGTGTATGTTAATGATGGATCGTGAACACTGGATCCGAGGTTAGAGAACCCGGATTTGGGGGCATCACATATTGGTATTAGAGTTGTAGTTTATAAACATTAAGAATATGAAACCTAGGTTATAACCTTAGAAGAAAACTCTTATAGAGTATGTTAAGAGATGGATTGTGGAAATTCATCGAGTATGTGTTGTAATTAATAAAATATCATTTCATTTTACCAATGAATATATTTTATTTTAGTACTGATGTTGTGTCTTTGTTTTATTATAGGATGTCTGGAGATAGTCAGAAAAGTCATTCGGTAGATCAGGAAGAGACTGTACCAGAGGTGATGGTGTATACCTCACAGGATGAGATGTAAGGTGACTTGCTAGCGAGGAACTACGAGATGGAGCAGAGGATTTTACGGCTAGAGGAGCAGAATATGACACATCAATATATGGAGCAGTAGTATAAGGATGCTTCTTATCAGGCACAGATCGAGTTATCCAAGGTGCGAGTGCAATTGGAGCAGGAGAAGGAAAAATTTAGAGTACTGAGTGTAGAGCATCAGGCGATGCAGATTGAGTTCGATGATAAGATACGCATGGATGATGCATTTTATGAGTCAACCAAGCAGGTGGACCATTTAGAGACAGCAGTACAGGTTATGGAGGTCAAGGTCGAGACCTTGGGGCTGGCTCTAGACTCAATGTATGAGGGCCAGTGCAGTGGGACTAGGAGGCCGCGTTTCAAGATAGGGGAGTCGAGCCAATTAGTTTGACGTTTAGTCATGGAGGGATTGTTTCCCCATGAGCCTGTTCAGGTGACCCAGCAGGGCCACCACTGATGTTATGCTATGGACCAGTTGTAGATAGATGCATTAGAACCCCTTTTGTTTAGTAGGGTTTTATGTTGATATAAACCTCAACAGGTGTGAGGTAGTAGGTAGCTTTGTGGTATCCCCATTTGTGTATGTATAGGAGTATCATTTTGACTAGATCCCATCTTTTATGTCTAAAATGGGATAGTATCATTTATAGTAATATGCAAGGTGTAAGACACAAAGATTTGGTAGATGAATATAAATGCAGTATTATGTTATGTGTTCTAAGAATATTAAGCTAGTAAGTTGTCTATCAGATAATATGTTTAATATGGTAAATTAAATTGATAATTTAGCAAACTAAATCCATTAATCCGGTAAGCTAAATTTCAATAGTCTAGTAAACTAAATTTGTCACATCATGAGTATGTGATTGTTTCAGTTTAAATCATGTGTTGCATGCTAAACAGTAATAAGATGTGGCATAAGATGTAAAACAATGCCGCCAAAAAGAAAACCACGAAATCGAAAGGTAGAAGAGTCCTTTAACAATGCAGGAGATCAAGCAGCAAACTCGATGCAAGATTTTGTGTACATGTTAGCATAAGTGATGCACAACAAAGCACCAACAGCAAGGAATAGGTCGGGTAATAGATTAGTAAGTTTTAAAGACTTTAAGGTCGTGGGACCACCAGAGTTTAGGGGAGCCACTGACCCTATTGAAGCCCAAACGTGGGTGAGGGAGATGGAGAAAGCCTTTGTCATTGCAAGAGTTGCAGAGGAGTAGAAGACCGTTTTTGCCACTTACTTAACAAAAGGTGAGGCTAATTACTGGTGGGAGTCAAATAAGGCGATAGCGAGGGCAGAAGTCGTGACATGGGAAAGGTTCAAAATAATATTTTTTTAAAAATATTCTTCGACAAGTATGCAAGCAAGAATGGAGGTCAAATTCCTAGAGCTGAAGCAGGAAAATATGTCTGTGTCAAAATACGCTGCCAAATTCAATGAGTTGGCCAGATTCGATCCACATCAGGTGGACACTGAGGTAAGGAAAGCAAGGATGTTTGAGATTGGGTTAAAGTCGTGGATTTTTAGCAAGGTAGTAGTATTGCAAATCAATTCATTCTCAACTCTGTTGGAGAAAGCTCTCATTGTGGAAGGAGGGAGTGAAGCAGTTTCAAAGTACAATCAAGAAAAGAATAAGAAGAAGGTCGAATGCGGGAATCCAAATGCTAGCAGTGGAGGTTGTCAGGAATAAGCATGTGAATGATATTCCTATTTACATATGATTTGATTATGATATATATGAATGAATATGCAAGTATGCTTGCATAAAGAAAAGCTGTAAAGTCCTTTCATAGATAATAGAAATATATGTACAAGGACTTAGAATGAATTGATCAAATATGTAAGGTTGATCCTACATAAGCAAAATAGATGTGTAAAGTCCTTAAAAAGAAATGATGTACAAGGACTATAAATATAGAAAGATCAAACATGTTAGGTTGATCTTATGATGTAATAAATAGGCTTGTCTGATCGTCGAGCACTACACCAAAAATTATAGTCTGCCAGGAGAGTCAAAGATAACTCGAGAACTATCAAGGCAGAATCGTAGTCTGCAAGATGGTAGATCTCGGAGTTCGTAGACTTCTAGGAGAGATAAGGTAGGATCGTAGTGTGTCGAGGAGAACTTCCTCAGAGCAATAGTCTGCTGAAGAAGTCATGTTCAGAATCGTAGAGACAGCCTGCCTACGAGCTGATCGAGAATCTGCCAAAGCCAAGTAAAGAATCGTAGACTACACTCGGAGTCATAGAGTCTACTGATGTCGAAGCCAAGTCAAGAATCGTAGACTACACTTAGAGTCATAGAGTCTACTAATCGTATCAGAGGCAGAGATCGTAGTCGAGCAAGATCAGATGAAGACAACAAACATAATGACAGAAATCGTAGAGTGTCAAGATCTGATCTTGAAGTCGTAGTGTCTACATAGCCAAAGTTGAATCGTAGAATATAGAACTAAGACTCCAATAGATGTGCTCACAACGCCAAGGCAGACTCATAGAGCAAACACGATTCTCAATAATTGAGCACTCCCAGAATATCCAAAGGAACCAAGCCTATGGTTGGTACTGCAAAGATACATCTCACCTGAAGGAAACCAGAGAGCACTCAACGAATGGCATGCAAGCTAAGAGAAGATCTAAGCATCAACTCAATCAGCATCCAGATTGACTTGTGAAGCCATTCGAGATAAAGTCTTCCACAAGTTGATCATAAGAAGACTTCAGTAACTGACTAAGGAAAGTCAGCAAGTGCAGTAGTTGTCAAGTAAAATAGAAGACGACGATCTTGAAAGCAACCAGGATCGTAGTGTTTGCTGAACAAAGAAGGAACTGATGGAGTGTACACAAAGATACTGGTCAGCCTCTGAAGAACAAGGCTAAAGTGATTAAACATTGGGTCAGTCCATTGATGATAAGTGAACGAGAGATCACAAAGAGAAAGTGAGTTGGACACGCCACAAATCTGAAGTGTCTTGCTATTCAGAAGGGGCCAGAGCAAGGAATCAAGCCATCAGTATCTGAGAACAGTTGAGACAAACAGAAGTATTGAAGCACTGCATAATAGAAAAAAAAGGTGTTCCACTGAAGATCAAATGAACACTCTTCAAAGATCGTAGTGTTGAATCTACACGTCAATGAGCAACAGTCAACAAGACACTACGATCAGGTCCAAGAGAGCATGCATCAGAATCGTAAAGTTCTATCATCCAAAGATTGAAGCATTGGCAACGGTTCAATATGAAGGTCGGTATTCAGAAAAGAGCTTATTGAGATCACCTATGCAAAAGGACAACCTCTGATCAAGAAATCAGAAGGAGGAAATAAAGTCGTCGACCTGCCCGAGGTATAAAAGTAACATCTCTGACAGGGTAGGTGAAACAGTAGACTACAGTGTCAGAAAGTCATGTCATGTCACATCTGCATTCTTCCCCAAACAACTCGAGATATGTGAAGCAATTCAAAGAGCTTTCAACGGCTACTTTCCAACGAGAAGTTTGGAAAGGAGTATAAATCAGCTTGATCTTCAAAGATCAAAGGTTGCTGGATTTACTAAGTTTGAATAATTGGTGGACTGATCTAACCAACATAAATAATGAGTGACCAATAAGGTCTGAAAGATCACTCTACGATCCACCAAGAACACTTAGAGACAGATAAAGAAAGAAGTAAAAGTGAGAGTTCTACAATGTAGAAGTGAGAGTTCTACTACAAGAAGAGTGTTCTGAACTGCCAAGAGAAAGAAGAACATTAATGTCATCTTGATGTCCATCATGGGAAGACTCTAAGTACCATAGAGAAGAGCTCACAGTTATCTTAGCATGTCCATCATGAGAAGGCATCAAGTATCAAGAAAGAAGATCACCAACGCCATCATGGTGTCAAGCATGAGGAAGTTTCTAAGTACCTAGAAGAAGAGCCTACAGTCATCTTAGAAACTCATCATATGCAGCCATCAAGTATCAAGAAGAATGATCTTCAAGGAAATTCATCAAGGGATCATCAGAAGTGGTTGAGTAACTGAAGAAGTTGAGCATCATACAACACTCAACTGCACTTCAAGGATGATCACGCCAAGATGCAAAGTATAAAAGATGTTCAAAGCTTAAAGACATCTTAGCAGCTCAGCACCAACTCCAACAAACAAACAAACAACTCAACAACAAGAAGCCAGGGCCTGAGGGGTCCTTGTCCGAAGGGACTAAATGAAGTTCCAAGCCTGCTGAGCTTGAAGAGTTCCTAGGGAACTAGAGAAGCTCCAAGGCTGCTGGCCTTGATGAGTTCTTAGTGAACTGAAGTCCCAAGACTGCTAGCCTTGAAGGAATCTTAGTGATTCAGGGTGATGCCCTTCCTTTGTGAAAATTATGTTAGTTGAAAGCAGAAGAGTGGATTAGGAGCTTGAGTCTCTGAACCACTTAAAACTCCTTGTGTCTTTTACTTTATGTTATTTACATTATGTACATTAACTGCTATAACTGCTATGTATGTTTTAACTGCTTACCACAGAACTAACTTTATGAACAATGTATGTATGATTATGAATATATCAATGAAGGGGATCTTTTACTTATTCCGTTGTGCTTGAAAAGATTCGTATGTTTGTCATATGCTAAATTATTAGCAAAACAAAATAAACCAGAAAAGTATTTGAAATTAAAAGGAACTATTCAACCCCCCCCCCCCCCTTCTAGATCTATTGTGCCTACTGGGAACTAACAATTGGTATCAAAGCAGGTTCTCATGTTATATTCAAAAGCTAATCGCTTTGAATCTGATCATATAAAAACATTGTTCTAAACTTAGTTTAGTAGTAAGTCACTTGTTATATGCAGATGAGCTCACACGTTGGAAATATTGTGTACAGGTAAATGTATATATACACCCGAAGCTGCTCAGATTGGTCCTTGTTCTTGATTGTCATATCAACAAGACCAATCCTTGCTCGCGGTCAATCTTTTAGTCTGAAGACTAGGCTAGAACGCTCAAGAGACATCAACAGAAAAGAGTAAAACATCCACCAGCCTGAAAAGATGAAAAGGCCATATGTTGGGTAAAATCTAATTACGCACAACACGCAAGTATACGTGGTCAACAAGTAATAAAGTGAAAGTAGAGTATCGTTCCCACGAGGAATTGTTTAATAAAAATCACCAAGCACTAACCCGTAACCAACTCAATCTTATTTAAACGAATGAATTTCAACTTATATAAACTAAATTATTTAATTACACTAATTCTAATAATCACTAATTAAAAATCAGATTACGGAGATTTAAGATCACAACTTCACTTATTTCTTCATTTAAGTTAACACACTTCTCATCAATTATTTTCTATCTTGAATTGTTAATCAAGAACACTAAAGCAGATAAAACCACCTCTCGATGCATAATACCCATACTCACTTAAATCCACAGATGATAGAATTAAGCAAGACACCCTAATTAACTAATCCACTATATCTCTATGTGAATTATAATTAAAAATGATTTAAAGCACAAGTTCTCTATAAGATTACATGCGATGTTAGGTATATCTCTATCCTAGATATAAATTATGTATTCCAACACCATGCAGAAAACACAATCACATGCTATTATAATTAGATCTAAATCTAAACTTCATCTCTCGAGTTCATATAGATTATCACGGTAATTGATGGCCAATCAATTAAACAATTAAGTCCAAATCAAAATAGACAATCCTCACTATAGAACATAATAATTAATAGCGAAACATATTAAAATAAACTACATAATAAGATCGATTGTAATCTTAAACAAAGAATTAGTTCATTGAATTAAAACTAAGAATCCACAATTGAATAATCATTAAAAGATAAAGATAGAAGAAGATAAGAAGATAGAATCTGTTGTCTGCAGATTTGATGCTCCCTCCTTACTCCTACTTTGAATCTTCAATGGTCTCCAAGTTGCTTCATTCTCCAAATCTAACAAGAACTAGTGTTTTGATCTAATTTACTCTAATCTAATCTAATGGAATCCTCTCTCTAGTCTCTAATCTCCCCTAATCCTTGTGATTCTCCTTCTTTTATAAGTCTCTTTATATGTCTTTAAGTCTTCTTGGAAGTTCTCTTGGAAGTCCTTGTGTCAATCGGATCGAAACAATCCTTTACGGACTCAAATTGGACCAAAATTCGCATTTTTGCACATTTTTTGGGCATACCCCCGCCCCGGCGGGGGTCTAGGCTTGTTTTGGGCCCGTCCCGGCGGGCTAGGGGCCTGTCTTGTGACTTGCATGCCCACCCCGACGGCGGTTTTGTGAAGGAAAATTTTCCTGCTCAGACGTCCTTTGGGAAAACGACCATAACTTTTGATCCGAGAAGAGTTACGAGGCCTGCCACCTATCAAATCGAAGATATAGACGAGATCTACAACTTTTATTCTTTAAGATTTTAGAAATAACGGACGGATGAAGGTTGAAATTGGGCTGGAAGTGACTGCTATGCAAATGACCACCCAAAACAGTGACGTTCGACGTCCGTTGGTACAAATGTCATAACTCTTACATCCGAACTCGGATTGGAATAATTCAAGATTTCCGGAAAGCTAAGAAGAAGCTCTACAATATAATCCAAGTTCCAAACCAAGAACGTGAAATAAACATAAAAGCCCAAACGATGTCCGAATTGCTTTTCTTTGTATTTTCATACCAATTCTTTTCGATTTCAACTCCCAAGCATATAATCTACAAAACGAACACAAAATGCATGAAAAGTAACTAAGAAATATGAGATTAAGCAAATAATTCAAGTAACGGATACCGGATAAGTAGGTATAAAACCTACTTATCACCATACATGCTAAGAAATGATTATCCAAAGAAGAAAGAAGAACTTCTCAAACATGTATCTGGCCAACCAGCAGCTGGATATAAACCTTGTGAACTCAAGGATGTCAAAGAACTAAAGATGCTGAGATTTTCTTAGCTTGTATCTTCAAGACCATGGCTGATTGATTGAAGGTGAACTGGAGGAACAAGCTGTCAGGAGCAAATGAGAAACGATGCACATCAATGCCTAACCTCAGTATATCTAAGATGAATGACTGTTGAGAAACTGACAGCAGAAAGGTACGGTTCCTCACTAAGATAAGTATGTACATCATGTTGCACCTCCTTATGAACTCTAATAGTATTCTTTCAAGGAATCATAATCTATGTGACGCCCCCAAAATTAGGTATACGTCACCCATCTTGGGTCGCCACTTACATAGTACATAAATTCAAATACAACTTACTAATATAATCACTGCTGTACAATAATTACATAAATCGTGAGTTTGAATACAAATATTGTCTACTAGATATTATACAAACTCAAAAGGAGTCCTCATTACAACTATTATCACACTATTTCACGAATAGTGAGGACTACTAATGCTATCCTCTGGACCATTACTCCGCTCCCAGACTCGTCCCAGCTTATGTTCTCATTTCAAGAGAGAACGGTGAAAGAAAGGGTGAGCTCAACTAGCCCAAGAAGAAATATTATGACTAAGATAATGCGTAATAAATTATCATTAGCCTTCAATAGTGTTAAACCGATAAAATACAATAGACAACCGGTTTAATCTGCGGTGAATATGCAATCCATTAAAAGAGTCAAGTAGAGAATAAAATCTACTATCTTTTAGGTTTTAAAAGGTTTTCATCAATTTTTATCACCGAGACTCGACAATAAATAAACCACCACATCTAATCATCCACGCACCACGGTCAAGGATTTTCATCCAATTATCAATGGTCATGACTATACCGAATCACCCCAGGTCATAATCATACCAAAAACTATCCATCACTGCATTACAGGCCACTGAGGACTTTTATCACATCATTTATAACAAGCCATGATTATACCGATTGATCCCTGGTCATAATCATACTAAGGTCATCTATGCACGTAAGCCAAAGATAACATAATATATCATGAAGATGATGACAATGACATAATAATTCAATAAAACAAGTTCAAGAATTATTTTATCCAGAATTAAGTAACGTCCAAATTGTCAACAAGATCTTGCTTTTTGTAGAGTAAAATTCAAGAATGATCGGAAGAATATTTCCATGAAAAGATCTTCGGATGAAACGCAAATATCAAGGATATTCTACTAATTTCATGGAGAATAGAAGTCAAAGTTTTAACCAACCGGGTATAATAAAGAATGGAAGAACAAAAGAAATCACCATGCATGCGGTATCTTGATGAAGGTGTTATTCCAACGAATAATAATAACGGAACTAACGGTCGTGAAATTCACACAAGCAGGATGATCCAACGAATAATAAATGCTGAATAATAAACAATGGAACCGAGTCCTGTAAAACACACGCATGTGATATTCCAAATGTAATAATAAATGCGGAATAATAAACAATGGAACCAGTCCTGTGTAAAACACACAAACAGGATATTCCAAATGTAATAATAAAGAATGGAATAACGTAAGAAGATCACCAAGTATAGGGGATTCCACAGATATCTGAGTTATTCCAATGTAATAAATAAGAATGGAATAACAAAAGAAGTTTTCTTCATGAATACAAAAGAATAACACCCCTTACGAACAACAACAAATAATATTCCCTACCTTTGAAAGAAACTGGATATAGGAGTAGTAGGGGAAGCGCACTTCTCTCTATAATTTCTCTCTCAAGTTTCAAAGAATTAAGAAGAAAATAATGAAAGGAATGAGCTTCTATTTATAGGAAAATAGAATGCATAGTAATTAATCCATGAACGGTCAGATTGATTTACTTTAATCGGACGGACAATATTTAAAGCAAAATCTTTTAAATAAAATATCATATATTCTATTTATATAAAAACATTTTACTATGCAAACACTATGCAATACTATGCAAAACACTATGCAAAAAAATAATATGCAACACTATGCATAATAAAATATAATATATTCTATTTATAGAATAACTTTAATAAAGTATTCTATTTTATATAAAAGATGTTTCGCTTTTATTACGTTAATAATACGAATAAAACAAAACGTCATTATCGCTATAATAATTCATATTATTAATCGACAATAATGGAATCAAACTGAGTGACTTCTCACATAAGAATCAATAATCAATACCGCAGCTACTATGCAACCACACATATTCTTGTCGCTTTTACTACCGAGTAGTTCAACAAGATCAACCAGGTAAAACTTGGCCGTTTATTTCAATAAAATATTTTTGTCTTTTTCTCAATCCGATGATAATAATTCGCATTGTGGGGTCCACCAATGATTGAGTAGTTATACGAATATTCCCCTTCTAAACCGAATATTCCCCAGACCAATCGAATATAATATAACCACTTGCATACTTTGCAAAATTTATAAATACTACCCACAACTATAATATTATCTCAAATTCACACCATAATATTAAAATTATTTCGACAAAATTTAAATCTTTATTGATAAAATCTGGGTCTCTCACAATCTCCCTCCTTATGGAATTTCGCCTCAAAATTAGGGTACGTGCACGGTATGATAAGAGGTGAGGATACCTTGAATACCTTTATCGTTAAAAATATTAAATTCATCTTCGCAATCCTACCAAAGATATTCATTAACAATTCATCTTTGCACTACAGCCCAAAGATATACAACTCAGAAACCCAATAATCTTTGAGACGCAACTTAATAGTATCACGACCACGAATTATCCATGCACTTCGGCAAGGATATTCGTGTTTTTAATTACTGATCATGATTATACCGAATAATCCGTGGTCATAATCATACCAAGTCTATCAATGCACTACGGCCAAAGATGACTTTTACCACATCCATGAATTAATATTTCATTGCTGAGACTCAGCTCAATAATTAATCCATATCATCGAATCATCCCTGCACTACAGGCCAAGGATATTCATTAGTATCACGACCACGAATTATCCATGCACTACGACCAAAGATAATCGTGTATTCATTAGTATCACGACCACAAATTATCCATGCACTACGGCCAAAGATAATCGTGTATTTATTAGTATCACGACCACAAATTATCCATGCACTACTACCACGTATAATCGTGTATTCATTAAGTATCACGACCACGAATTATCCATGCACTACTACCAAAGATAATCGTGTATTCATTAGTATCACGACCACAAATTATCCATGCACTACGTGCAAAGATAATCGTGTATTCACTAGTATCACGACCACAAATTATCCATGCACTACGGCCAAAGATAATTGTGTATTCATTAGTATCACAACCACAAATTATCCATGCACTACGGCCAAAGATAATCGTGTTTTCAATTACGGTCATGATTATACCGAACAATCCCTGGTCATAATCATACCAAGTCCATCTATGCACGTGAGCCACAGATGACTTTCAACATAATATAAGCATGAGGATCATGTCAATGATATAAAGAATCAATCAAATGAGATAAAGGATAAATATTAAACATTTATAATATAATTTATCCAGGATTCAAGAATATCCCCATGTTATCAATCACTTAATAATCTCATAATCTAATATCATTAATATTATAACAATATTTTAATCACTTCTTAAATTTATAAACAATTTATCTCAATTGTTTACGCTTTACCATATAATGCATTTAATCATTCAAAAATGCCATACTCATAAGATATCATCACCAATTATCAAATCCCTCAAAAAAATATGCATATACTCTATATAGGATTCTCTAGCCATAAAATCCTATTTTCATCTTGCTTACTTCACATAACATATTTAACTCATATGTTCGTAACTAAACTATTTTCATGAAAAATACCAAATCAGTCCCAAAAATATTTCTTTTCTGGGATTTAGCATAATATAGTCCCATAATGAAAATATATTTTTCTCGAAATTTTTAAAATTCATTTACTATTTTTCAAAAATCAATTTCCAATTAATTCCTTAAGAAATTAGCTACCTCAAGTTTATCTCCAAAAATTCCCAAATCTTGGCAGGACTTTACACATGTTAACGTGAGCTTCCAGTTTAAATTTTATGGTCACCGGAGTTATAGAACTCCGGTTATAGCGTTCATTTAAAAACCTAAATATTGAAATAGTCATAACTTGCTCATTTTAAGTCAGAATGAGCTCATTTTTGGACAGGAGGTACTTTATACCATATACTTTCATGTCCCAAAAGGCCAGAATTTTTCTCATAATTTAAGTGGCCGAAACAGCCCCTCTAAAATCATGGCAGCAGCTTTTTCGGTTTTTGCAGCTTTGCACTCCTTTGCTAAAATCAGTCCACACAAAAATCTACAACACCTTTTCCAGTAATTCCACTTGGATTAGTTAGGTAACTCATAGATCTAACTCTAGGACTTGACCACACTCAAAAATTCAAAATATAATAGGAGATATGGTCAATTGAATTTCATGTTACGTTTTTCACCAAAATCTGATTTTCAACTCTTTGTGATTTCTAAGAAACTTTCATGTTTTCACATAATAACCAACATAACTCATCATAAAACTTACTAATACTTCATATACCCATGATTTTCATTAGTCCAATGCTTTTATTATGATTTTCATCATAATCCTCGTAAACAGATCCTTTTAGTTGAAGAAATATTTGAGGGTTTAAGAAATGGGTTTTTGTATTGGGGTCAATACAAAATTCGATTTCACATTCTAGGGTAGGCTAGAAGTCTTCAAGAATACGCCAAGAAATTTATTAATGATAGAAATATCATTCAAAATCTGCATTTTGTCCAAGACTTGGATAGTACGTCACATTAATACCAACTGTGACTTCTATCCCTTAACTCGATAAAGACCTCACAATGATACCTATCAACTTGCCATCTTCAATCACGACGTCGCCTACGTAAAGTCCGCTTTGCATTCCACACAAGCAAGTCAACAACGAAAGGATCGGGGCTCTTTACTTATGGCTTGATATAACAAAGATTAACTTTAGGGTTTGGTTACTTTGAATTACAGATAACACGTTGGTTAGGAATATGAAAGCTAACAACCTTACAAAAAGAATAATGAGTAGTTAATCAATCGTTTTCAAAAATTACCTCAAAGGCAAGTATTTTCAAAGAGATAAGATCGACAGGTAACGTGAAAGTGTTTATTTGAAACAACAAGATTAATAAACAGTAGAGGTAACGAAGGTTCCTACTAACGAAGTTTCAACCAATAAGTCAAAGTTTAACTTCTTCGGAATCAAATTTAAACGTTGAACACAACTAGGTGAAATAAAAGAGTGGGTAGAACTGGTATCTAACACGGTATAGACTTCGCAAGAGCTTATGATTAACTTACCCGTGATAATTTTATTCAGGTTCCTCGTCACAAGAAAAAAAAAACGCTCTCTCTTAAACTACCGGCTTTGGTTTGTCTGGGACAGCCTTTGGTGCCTCCATCCTAGTTGAATTTGTCTTCTAGAACGGCGACAAAATCGAGCTAAGTGACCTTCTCTTCCACAATTATAACATGCTTTGACTGGCATAGCGCAGATTCGAATCGATGTGTCCCTCTCCTCCGCATTTGAAGCATATGATAGGTGGTCTTTCTCCTTCCTTAACAACGCAGTGTCTTGGTCGACGTCTTTCCATCATTGTTGAATCTCCTTTTCTTGAAATGTCCATTCTTATTATTTTGGCCCCGATTACCACCGGCGTGGTTACCATATCCGGCTTGTTGATTCCCTCCACGCTTGTTGTCACCGCTCGATGACTACTCTCACCGGTATTATAATTTTGCTTACCGCTTCTTTTTTAGTTATATTGACTCGTTATCGCTACTCCACTAATCGAGCCCTATTTACAACATCTGAATACAAACACGCTTTATGAGAAATAAGATGTTGACGTATCTCCCGCTTCAAACCTCTTAAAAACATTCGCGTCATTCTCTCTTCATTATCCACCAAGTGGGACGAAAACCGTGATAACTCCGCAAATTTTGCCTCGTCATTGCGACCTGGCCATATTGTTTTGTTCTAACTTGATAAACTCCACCTCCTTCATGTGGCGAATACTTTCGTGAAAGTATTTGTCGTTGAATGCCTCCCGGAACTTCTCCCAAGATATCTTCATCTGTTGAGTTGAGTACGCTTTACCGATTCCCACCAAAGAATCAGCCTCTCACAAGCAACATAAAGGCGTGAAAGGGAACCTTTTGCTCCTCGGAGAATCCCAAGACATCAAGTATCTTGGTAATGCTTTATCCATGCTTCCGCCGTAAGTGGTTTTGGCTCTCCTTAAACTCCGTGTGGTCCCAGCCTTGAATTGTTTAGCGGTGACCGCCCGAGAGTTTTCCGTGTTTCCACCCCACGTTTTGGACAGAGTCGCTTTACCGATGTTGCATGAATTCTAAAAACCTTTTAACGTCTGGTCGTTAAATCAATTGATCGATGTTGTTTACACGGAGGATTATCGCCATCCCGTTGCACATTGTCCTCGATTATTGATCTGTGGAGAATCAACAGCCTCCTCGTGCTCCATTGCTATTCTCAACATTCTCGGATGCCATTTTCAAACACCGCCACAAAATAAGGGTTAATTGACATGCAACATATTATCACTATACTCGACCGACCAATCAAATACCAAATAAACTTAGGTAGGTCATACTAGCGAAGAAATTCCGCCTCTCCCCTCCTAGTTCTTATCTCGCATCTTAGCCGGGATCATATCCTAAGCTCGATACCAACCGTGACGCCCCAAAATTAGGTATACGTCACCCATCTTGGGTCGCCACTTACATGGTACATAAATTCAAATACAACTTACTAATATAACTGCCGTGGTAATAATACGACATAAATCGTGAGTTTGAATACAAATATTGTCTACTAGATATTATACAAACTCAAAAGGAGTCCTCATTACAACTATTATCACACTATTTCACGTAATAGTGAGGACTACTAATGCTATCCTCCTCGACCATTACTCCATTCCCCGACTCGTCCCAAATTATGTTCTCATTTCAAGAGAACAAAGGAAAGAAAGGGTGAGCTCAACTAGCCTAGTAAGAAATATTATGACTAAGATAATGCGAATAAATTATCATTAGCCTTCAACAATGTTAAACCGATAAAATACAATAGACAACCATTTAATCGGCAATGAATATGCAATCCATTAAAAGAGTCAAGTAGAGAATAAAATCTACTATCTTTTAGGTTTTAAAAGGTTTTCATCAATTTTTATCGCTGAGACTCAGCTTAATAAATAAACCACCACATCTAATCATCCATGTACCACGATCAAGGATTTTCATCCAATTATCAATGGTCATGACTATACCGAATCACCCCTGGTCATAATCATACCAAAAACTATCCATCACTGCATTACAGGCCACTGAGGACTTTTATCACATCATTTATAACAAGCGATGATTATACCGATTGATCCCTGGTCATAATCATACTAAGTTCATCTACGCACGTAAGCCAAAGATAACATAATATATCATGAGGATGATGACAATGACATAATAATTCAATAAAACAAGTTCAAGAATTATTTTATCCAGGAATTAGTAACGTCCAAATTGTCAACAAGATACTTTGTTTTGTAGAGTAAAATTCAAGAATGATCGTAAGAATATTTCCATGAAAAGATATTTGGATGAAACGCAAATATCAAGGATATTCTACTAATTTCATGGAGTATAGAAGTCAAAGTTTTAACCAACCGGGTATAATAAAGAATGGAATAACAAAAGAAATCACCACGCATGCAATTACTTTGTGATGTATTGCAGTTATTCCAACTAATAATAATAACGGAACCAGTCGTCGTGAAATTCACAATCGACAGATGATGATCCAATAGAATAATAAATGCTGAATAATAAACAATGGAACCGTGTCGTGTAAAACACATGCATGTGATATTCCAAAGTAATAATAAATGCGAAATAATAAACAATGGAACCAGTCCTGTAAAAAACACACGTATATGATATTCCAATGTAATAATAAAGAATGGAATAATGTAAGAAGATCACTAAGTATAGGGGATTCACAGATACAAAGTTATTCCAATGTAATAAATAAGAATGGAATAACAAAAGAAGTTCTCTTCATGAATACAAAGAATAACACCCCTTACGGGTACAACAAATAATATTCCCTACATTTGAAAGAAACTGGATATAGGAGTAGTAGGGAAGCAGACTTCTCTCTATAATTTCTCTCTCTCGAGTTTCAAAGAATTCGTAAGAAAATAATGAAGGAATGAGCTTCTATTTATAGGAAAATAGAATGCATAGTAATTAATCCATGAACTATCCGAGATTGATTTACTTTAACTGACGGTCCATATTTAAAGCAAAATCTTTTAAATAAAATATCATATATTCTATTTGTATAAAAACATCTTACTATGCAAACACTATGCAACACTATGCAAAACACTATACAAAATACTATGCAACACTATGCATAATAAAATATAATATATTCTATTTATGTATAACTTTAATAAAGTATTCTGCTTTTATATAAAAGATGTTTCGCTTTTATTACGTTAATAATACGAATAAAACAAAACGTCATTATCGCTATAATAATTCATATTATTAATCGATAATAATGGAATCAAACTGAGTGACTTCTCACATAAGCATCAATAATCAATACCGTGTGCTACTATGCAACCACACGTATTCATCGTACTTTTACTACCGAGTAGTTCAACAAGATCAACCAGTAAAACTTCCGCCGTTATTTCAATAAAATATTTTTGTCGTTTTCTCGATCCGATAATAATTACATTGCTAGGGTCCACCAATGATTGAGTAGCCGTTGTATGCGAATATTCCCTGCTAAACCGAATATTCCCCGACCAATCGAATATAATATAACCACTTGCATACTTTGCAAAATTTATAAATACTACCCACAACTATAATTGTATCTCAAATTCACACCATAATATTAAAATTATTTCGACAAAATTTAAATCTTTATTGATAAAATCTGGGGTCTCACAATCTACCTAAAAAGGTGAAGAGAGAAAGTACACTAAGGGTGGATACTCAAATGCTTACAAACTTTCTCTCCATCCAAACTTTAGGTTGAAGATGACATCTTGAAAGAAATCTGAAATAGGTCATAAGAACATCACAGGTAAAATTAATCTTATGTGAAGTAATATTTGCTGATGGGTTAGTATGTGTGTACAAACCCATGTTCTAAGTGTTTGATAACACAGAGAGTATGATCAGTTCTACAAGAGTATCTTGTTGATTTGTAGAAACTGATCACCTCCATGAATTAACCAGATACAAATAAATCGTAGATTTGATTCTCACTCTGTGAACACTTAAACCTTGTGAACATAACGAAGAAAATGATGAAATCATCAAAGAAAAAAAAGTGTTTTATTAAAATGATAAATCTTACACACACTCATCATCAAGCATCTCAAAATGTATTATCTAAATTAGTTACATGCATGAATATGACTGTTGATGATCAATATAATGATTATCCAAATATATGAGGAACAGGGGTTTAGAAAACTAACTTAGCAGGACCCATTTAATTATGGGTACCAAAAATAGATATGTATCTAACTTGCAGGTACCTGGTCTATCTGGCCACACTAAGGAATGTTGAAGCAGAAGACTTCAGTCAAGAAGATTCAACCAGCAGAAGGCTTAGGACTATTCAGAAATGATTCTGATAAAACTCATATATATCAAAGCCTATCCTTGAAGACCTGCTGAGCTGATCTGAATAAAGCTCACATGGCTGTTGATCTTTATATGGAAGCAGGCCATTCAACCAAAGATGAAAAAGGGTCTTAGATGCCCAATCATGCAAAGCATGTCATAATAGAAGAATCCTCAAGGAAGCTCACCACAAAGGATCATCGAACATCAAACATGAGGAACTCATTACGGGAGCAGAACTCCACGAGCACAAGCTGACAAAGAAGACTACGTTCATAGTACTGTCAAATGATCATAGAATGATTAGTCCTGGAGATATCCATGTCTACGATGTAAACAGATTTGACTGTCAGTGGTGATTCCAGTCAGAAGGAGTTATGCAGGGATGCTTCCTAATGCACATGAAGAAAAAGAAATCACACCTCACTGAGAAGATAGTATAAACATAGGGAAGCAGTGATTTGTTAAGAAACAACAGCACTGAGATATACTATGAAGTAGTGTACCAGCTACAGAGTTCCAAAACCTTGTGGCTGATGAACCAAATGAAGATCCATAGTCAGTAGGAACGTCTCAAAATGTACTACTGATAACCTTTCAGCCACCCAACTCAAAATCGTGGAATGCCTACGATTAAACCTCTGATCGAAGTGTAAAAGCAGGAGGACACCATGATTACAGCAAATGCAATTGTCTAAAGTTGGTAAGAGGACCTCCCCGCCAAAAAATGTTAAATGAGATATCAGTGCAAATCACTTCCAAAGTATTTCATCTGGAAAGCGCCTCAAGGACAAACCTAACCCTTAGCTCACTCTAAGAGGTTGGCCCTTCCTGAGCTACCTTAACCCAGAAGGATTGCTTGATCAAGTTCATCTCAAGGACCAAGGCAGTCAACGATCGTAGAGTAGAAGTTTGAAAGAGAACTCAATGATCGTTATGCAAACTCAACGATCGCGATGCAACCTCAACGATCGTAGTGCAACCTCAGCAATCGTAGAAGCAGACTTGACGATCGAGTCTTACAAGAGGTTACTCTAACTCATGAGGAGCTTGAAAGAACGGGACAATTGTTCAACCATTCAGATTATGAGAAGATAAGTTCGAATACAGTTTGGAAAGATATCATGCAAACGCATCTCAGAACTTTAAGTGCCCAAACTGGCTTGGGGTACATCAGTGGTCAAGCTATGCAGTTTCAAGATGAGGATTAATGTCAAAACCATCCACTGCAGCATCTCTCAAAAGTTGATCGTTGAGTCAACAAAGGAAAATGTAGAGTCCATAGCTGCCTTACCATGCTACTCTAAGAACCAAGATGGTCAACGGTCAATCCACGTCATTGACGACTATTTGTTTTAAAAAGGGACATTAAGCTGAAGAGTTAATGGGGGAGTTACAGCTCATTACTGGGCATCGTGCAACCAATGGCTAGTTGACACATCACAGCGTATGCATAGTCAAAAGGAACTGCCATAAAGACAAATTCAAAATCTGCAAACAGTTATCAGAAACTATCGAACCTCTCTCCCTCCCATTTCAAACCCTAGAATCCTCTTCGAAGTCCAAATCAATTAAACCTCCAGAACCCAAATTACAATCAGCTATCTCTCATAAATCTCTCTGAATCACATACCCATATACCTTGAACTCTTCAAATGGCAGACTGGCGAGTTATAATCGGAATCCAACTCGGCTTCAAAAAGTTCAAAAGATCGGAAATGAAGTTCAAGGACATACTTGAGCTTGTAAAGAAGGCTGGGTTCTTAGAGTGCTTGGAGGCCGACACTCCAGTCTATACAGAGCTAGTGAAGCAGTTCTACTCAAATGCTTCAATGAATTCTAGGCTTCTGACCATGAAGGTGAAAGGATCAAGCCTGAAGATAAGAGCATCAGACATCAATCAATGTCTATGGTTTCCCAACCAAGGTCTGATAAACCTGGATGAAGTCGACATTGAAGAAGGCAAGAGGCTAATGCGGTACCAAAGAAATCCTAGTCTGAAGGACATAAAGAAGAAAGAGTTTCCTGAGGAATTTGAGTTCCTTGCTAAGATAGTAGGCAAATGTATACTATGCAAGGATATTGCAAATGACACTGTGCTTAACTAGCAGTTGAAGATTATGTCTGCAATAGTTTTAAAGAAGCAAATCAACTTTGGAGTTATCTTGTTTGATCAGATCTCCAAATGGGTAGAAAAGGCTGAGTTGAAGAAGTCTACAGAAAAACCCCTTACAAAGGTGTTTCATGGAAGATTGTTGAGTATAGTGCTAAAGAAGAAACTAGGAAGTAAAATCAAGGATGGTGAAGGAGAGCCTCTAAATGTTCATAAGGTGATGTCTCCACAGCTGTTCGTGAACTGGAAGAAGAACCCAAAGGAAAACAGGAGGTTAACAACAATAGGGGGAAGCATAAAGAATTTGCAAAAAAAAGAAAGGCGAAAGAGGTGGAAAGCTCTGAGTCTGGTGACTCTGCACCACCAACATCCACACCAGCCAAGAAGAAATCCAAAGGTGTGAGGAAAACTGAGACTCTACCAAGAAGTCTCTCAACTAAAGACAAGGATGAAGAAGAAAAAGTCCTGACTGCAGAAACCACCAAGAAAAGAAGTAACAAACTTCTTCAAGGGCCATCAAGAAAGAAACCTAAGGTGAAAAATAGGTTAGCACCAGTTTCCCAAGGAAACACATCTGACGAAGAAGAGGTGGTAGAGTCAGAAGAAGAAATGGGAATTTATTATGTCAAGACTAAATCTCCAAAGAACAAATCCAGCGATGAAGGTGGAACTGGATTCATGGAAAAAATGCAGACTTTGATGATGAAGAAGAATGCACAAGTCATGTTGCTAACTCTTAGAGCATTCACTCTGATGATGAAGAAAAGCTACAAGATGACCCAACTGCATCTCCAAATGCAAATGCTCTAACAAGCCCAGATGATGGGTCAAATGAGATTGATTTTGAAGAAGAAGAACAAGCCCCTGCGAATGCTGAAAGTCAAGGAAGTTTGCATGATGATTCAAAGGCCTCAGAGTCTGAAGAGGAAGAAGAGTCTAACTCTCCCATAGCTGAACCTCCAAGAAGAAGGAAGAGCTACAGATTACTTGCTCAATTTGCCTCCAAAAAGAAAAATGATCACTCTAATGCAGTCCTTGAATTAAGTGATGATGAATCTGAATCACGTGAAGAAAGTGCTAAAGATGGGACCAGTGATGAAGAAGATGAATCTAAGGAAGATCTTGCTGAAAAAGGTTCTAGAAATGAAATACAGCAAAAAGGTTTCATTGATGGAAATGATTAGAATGTTTCAGGCTCTAAAAGATAAAAAATGGAGAAAGATTCTGATTATGCACATCAGGAATCAGTGGAACTAGAAGACCATCTTGTCATTTCTCCAGCTAGGATTAACAGAAAAATAGCAGAGGAAGTCTCGAATGAACCACAATAAGTACTTCCAGAAATTCCAAGCCTAGAGCTGGTGTCTCAGAACTTCCCAATGGTGAAGAATTATACAACAATGATGATCAAAGACCAGCCCCATTACAAAATATACAGACATGCTGACAACCACTATATTCTCTTTGATCGTAGAGTGGACACTGAAGGCAGAAGGATTATGGCCAATGGGATAACCGTAGAGTCTGTTCACTCTACCACTGATATTGTTCAAATCCAAATTAAGAAGCGTCCATCTGCCCAAGCTCAACTATCTGACCTTCCTTCATCCTGCAATAGCGATTAGTTCTCAACGATTTTTCAGATTCTCAAAACCTTCAAAAATCTGTCCAAGGATGAAAATCGTAGAGACCAATCTGGCGTTCAACAAGAAGCTACCCAACTAGATAACCAAATTCCTATGGAGCAGGAGCTGATGAAAAATTCTGATGATCTAATTGAGAAGATGTCTCTAATCACTGAAGAGTCAAAGAGGCTAACAGCAACAGAAGATAACTCAGTTCAAGACAGACTCCAAGCCACCATGGCTGATGTATCTCTCAAAATCAAAGAGAGCGATCACATCTATCTGAAGGCCATGAATGATCAGAAGGCAGATGCACTACAAGCACAGAAGGCAAATGAAAAACAACTCCAAGTCCACTTTGACAATATTGAAAACATGAATTAGTCTTTCTCCATGCGACTTGAGCTAAGCCAACAAGAACTCAAGTTTGAAGTTGCCAACTCCTCCTACCTGGTCGAGCAACTAATGTCCAACATGGAGCAGCTCTCCCAAGTGATTAATGACAAAAAGGGGGAGAAAAAGAGTCATAGAAAGAGGCAGAGTAAGAGGCATTCAAGAAAGGGCAAGGAGAGCAGAAGGAAAGAAAAGAAGAAGACAGCACAAGAAGAAACTGAGTCATCATCTAAGGGGGAGCCAAAGGATGATGAGCCTGAGGCTGAGGGGGAGCCAGAAGAAGAAGAGGAGCAGACAAAAGAAATGAAGTCAACATCCCAGGCGAAGCAGGAGAAAAGAAACCAAATAGATGAATAGCTGATTAACAGACATCCTGGAAGCATACATAGAACCAAAGAGGTAAATCTCTAACTAGTTAGTTATGTTCTGGATCCAGGATGTAAAATGTTAGTGTATTAAATTCCACATCATTTCTAATGACATGCATGATTATCTGTTTTAGAAAGACAGCTGCTCACTGTATATAAGATTCAATCATAACATGCATATACACTTATTATTTTTGTCATAATCAAATAGGGGAGATTGTCAAGAATAATAAGCATGTGAATGATATTCCTATTTACATATGATTTGATTATGATATATATGAATGAATATGCAAGTATGTTTGCATTAAGAAAAGCTGTAAAGTCCTTTGATAGATAATAGAAACATATGTATAAGAACTTAAAACGAATTGATCAAATATGTTAGGTTGATCTTACATAAGCAAAATAGTTGTGTAAATTCCTTAAAAAGAAATGATATACAAGGACTATAAATATAAAAAGATCAAGCATGTTAGGTTGATCTTATGATGTAATAGATAGGCTTATCTGATCGTCGAGCATTGAGCCAGAAATTGTAGTCTTCCAGGAGAGTCAAAGATAACTCGAGAACTATCAGGGCAGAATTGTAGTCTGCAAGATAGTAGATCTCGGAGTTCGTAGACTGCCAAGAGTAATGAGGAAGGATCATAATGTGTCGAGGAGAACTTCCTCAGAGCCATAGTCTGCTGAAGAAGTCATGTTCAGAATCGTAGAGACAGCCTACCTACGAGCAGACCGAGCATCTGCCAAAGCCAAGTAAAGAATCGTAGACTACACTCGGAGTTGTAGAGTCTACTGATGTCGAAGCCATGTCAATCGTAGACTACACTCAGAGTCGTAGAGTCTACTAATCGTATCAGAGGCAGAGATCGTAGTCGAGCAAGATCAGATGAAGACAACAAGCACAACGACAAAAATCGTAGAATGTCAAGATCTGATCTTGAAGTCGTAGTGTCTGCACAGCCAGAGCTGAATCGTAGAATGTAGAACTAAGACTTCAACAGATGTGCTCACAACGCCAAGGCAGAATCATAGAGCAAACACGATTCTCAACAATTGAGCACTCCCAGAATATCCAAAGGAACCAAGCCTCTGGTTGGTACAGCAAAGATACATCTCACCTGAAGAAAACTAGAGAGCACTAAATGAATGGCATGCAAGCTAATAGAAGATCTAAGCATCAACTCAATCAGTATCCAGACTGAGTTGTGAAGCCATTCGAGATAAAGTCTTTCACGAGTTTATCATAAGAAGACTTTAGATACTGACTAAGGAAAGTCAGCAAGTGCAGTAGCTGTCAAGTAAAATAGAAGACGACGATCTTGAAAGCAACCAGGATCATAGTGTTTGCTAAACAAAGAAGGAACTAATGGAGTGTACACAAAGATACTGGCCAGCCTCTGAAGAACAAGGGTAAAATGATTAAGCATTGGGTCAGTCCATTGATGATAAGTAAATGGGAGATCACAAGGAGAAAGTAAGATGGACACGCCACAAATCTGAAGTGTCTTGCTATTCAGAAGTAGCAATAGAAATGAATCAAGCCATCAGTATCTGAGAGCAGTCGAGACAAACAGAAGTGTTGAAGTACTGCACAATAGATAGAAGAGGTGTTCCACTGAAGATCAAATGAACACTCTTCAAAGATCGTAGTGTTGACTCTACATGTCAATGAGCAACAGTCAACGAGACACTACGATCAGGTCCAAGAGAGCATGTTTCAGAATCATAGAGTTCTATCATCTAAAGATTGAAGCATTGGCAACAGTTCAATCTGAAGGTCGGTATTCGGACAAGAGCTTATTGAGAGCACCGATGCAAAAGGACAACCTCTGATCAAGAAATCAGAAGGAGGAAATAAAGTTGTCGACCTGCCCGAGGTATAAAAGTAACATCTCTGATGAGGTAGGTGAAACAGTAGACTACAGTGTTAGAAAGTCATGTCATGTCACATCTGCATTCTGCACAAAACAACTCAAGATCTGTGAAGCAATTCAAAGAGCTTTCAACGCTACTTTCCAATGGGAAGATTGGAAAGGAGTATAAATCAGCTAGAGTTTCAAAGATCAAAGGTTGCTGGAGTTGCTAAGTTTAGAGAATTGGTGGACTAATCTAACCAACATAAATAGTGAGTGACCAATAAAGGTCTGAAGGCTCACTCTACGATCCACCAAGAACTCTTAGAGACAGACAAAGAAAGAAGTAAAAGTGAGAGTTCTACAATGTAGAAGTGAGAGTTCTACTACAAGAAGAGTGTTCTGAACTGCCAAGAGAAAGAAGAGCATCAATGTCATCTTGATGTCCATCATAGGAAGACTCTAAGTACCATAGAGAAGAGCTCACAGTCATCTTAGCATGTCCATCATGAGAAGGCATCAAGTATCAAGAAAGAAGATCACCAACGCCATCATGGTGTCCAGCATGAGAAATTTTCTAAGTATCTAGCAGAAGAGCCTACAGTCATCTTAGAAACTCATCATGTGCAGCCATCAAGTATTAAGAAGAATGATCTTCAAGCCAGTTCGTCAATAGATCATCAGAAGTGGTTGAGTAACTGAAGAAGTTGAGCATCATGCAACACTCAACTGCACTTCAAGGATGATCATGCCAAGCTGCTAAGTACAGAAGATGTTCAAAGCTTAAAGACATCTTAGCAGCTCAACACCAACTCCAACAAACAAATAAACAACTCAATAACAAGAAGCTAGGGCCTGAGGGGTCCTTGTCCAGAAGGATTAAATGAAGTTCCAAGCCTACTGGGCTTGAAGAGTTCTTAGGGAACTAGAGAAGTTCCAAGGCTGTTGGCCTTGAAGAGTTCTTAGTGAACTGAAGTCCCAAGGTTGCTGGCCTTGAAGGAATCTTAGTGATTCAAGGTGCTGCCCTTCCTTAGTTAAAATCCTGCTAGTTAAAAGCAGATGAGTGGATTAGGAGCTTGAGTTTCTGAACCACTTAAAACCCCTTGTGTCTTTTACTTTATGTCATTTACATTATGTAAATTAACTGCTATAACTGCTATGTATGTTTTAACTATTTACCACTGAACTAACTCTATGAACAATGTATGTATGATTATGAATATATAAATGAAGGGGATCTTTTACTTATTCCGATGTTCTTGAAAAGATTCTTATGTTTGTCATATGCTAAATTATTAGCAAAACAAAATAATATCTATTCAACCCCCTCCCTTGTTCTAGATCTATTGTGCCTACTGGGAACTAACAGATGTAGTAACAGTAAGAAACGCAAGTGGAGCAGCATCAACAACAATTTTGAAGGCCAACAAGGAAGTGTACAACAGAAGAATCATGTGGAAACTATGGAAAGAGTCACTCAAAAGAGTGTGTGAGGGGAAAGAATGTATGTTACAACTGTGGGCAAGAAGGACACATTTCACTAAATTGTCCTAAGCTAAAGAATGGAGGTTACTTTTCATGTAGAGGAACAGGACATCAATTCAAGAATTGTCCACTGTAGAATAACACTGATGGAGGAAGAGGCATTAGGGTCAATAATGTGACACCCCCAAATCCGGGTACTTCAATTTCCATGGGATTTGGTGTTCACTGTACAAACATCAAATGTCTATCTACCCATAATAATATAAAATCACAAAATAGATAGAAATAAATCCTCTCCTTGTAGAATTACAACATCTAGATGTAAATACATCAATCCCAGGTTATACTAACCTTAAATCTCAAATGTGGAAACGTAAATAAAATAATAAGTCTTATACAACTTTAACATAAATATATCAAATAAACAATAAGTCTTCTTCACTTGTTGACATTGCCCTTGCCTTTGCTAGAAGAAGGCTCGTCGGACCTTTCGTTCTTAACTACAATGTTATTATTATGCAAGAGTAAGCACGGTTGCCCAAAAGTATAATAATTTAACAAAAATATAATAATATGCGAGTGAATCTAAGACTTCTGAAATAAGAAAACTCGGCTTTTGAACCAAGAATGAATAACAAGAATCAAAATGACTTTTGAGGGTCATAAGACCTTGAACTATGTCTTAGGTTATCAAGTGTTTATACTTGAAATCTTTAACAATCATAAAACTATCAGCCCTTAGTACCATACTGTGCATAATATTGTAACGCTAAAGCATCATTAATCCCCTATAATAGGGTTGTTCATCTCAGTTTGACATTAGAGTTCGTACCAAAGGAAGTTTGGCTTGGATAAGTTCAACAAAGGTTCTGGAATATAGAACGTTCATCAACTATGGACCAGTCGAATCAATAAGGGTTCGCTAGTCTCAACAATAAATGATATTCAATTTGAATAATAAAACTCAAGAGGTATACAATCGAATAAGTATTGTATAACGGGAATCATGCTTTAAAAGAATGATAACATCTAATATAAAATCTTGAACTTGAACAATTAATAACAAGAGCTTACTCTTCATAGAATATGAATTTAGAACTTCCTCAATCGAAGAATTTAGAATTTAAAGGAACTTATTCCATAAAAGTAAAGTTTGAGTAAGGAAACTTGCTCAATGTAAGAGGTAAGGTTTAGAAACTTGCCTCGTGCGCGAGCTACGAATATAGTTACAATTCAATTCCTCAACATCCTACACATTACATTATGCATACGATGTCGATTAGTTTCATAACTTCTATGTTCAACTGTTGAACTTTTCATTAGTTTCATTCATATAACCTTACAAGTTTAGTTCCCTCTTTTAGTATATCTTGTCAACTTAGTTTGAGTTTTGTTCATTATCAACAATTTCATATACAAGACTAAAGTCTCACATCTTAAGTTTGAACATCATTGCATCTTCTCATGGACATAGGTTTGGCCCATATACAACTTATCAAGTTACTATGCAATTTCATCACATGTATGTTTATAATCTGAGATGACATCTTATTACATGTTCAACATAATATCACGTTCATTAAACTAGGTTAAACTAGCATGTAAGGGATTGTACACGACGAAAAACTGAAATTGTCCAACTACGCTACCCCCTCCGGGGCGTAGTGCCCGTCGGGGTGGGGTAAAAAGGCTTGGTAACGCCCACCGAGGCGAGGTCACTAGGGTTTAGATTCTAAAGTTCGCAATTTTGACAGTTCGTAGCCCAATTAAATGCAAATTAAACTAATACCGTGATTTTTATGAAGTATAAACTTTATAGAAACATCATACAATGTTATTAACATGTTTTTAACATCTTAAATCATGCAATTACCTGAATCAATCACATAATTTTACTGGTCTTGGTAGAAAAATTCATTTTAGACATTCTTAGCGAATCATCACACCACAGATTCATTTCTTGACCAAATCAGTTCGTGCAACATGCATTATTTTCGTGTTTAAACATATTAACACAATCAATCATCAATTTACAGATTACAACATGGATTGAACACTAATTTTTCGTATTTAAACATATTAACACAATCAATCAGCCTTTTTTTTACTTTTATAACAAAACTCAAACTTCTTTTGTAAAACATGGTTTCATGAATCAATTCATACCAAAAAATCATTTTCAACCCACATATAACAGATTATTTATATCTAACAATATAAATATCCATTATTCTAACAAATCATCAACCAAAACTCAGATTTTGACTTCAAAATCATATATTATCACTATAAACTGAGAAACCCTTTTTTTAAACCAAAGTACATGGATTAATTCACCCAAAATTGTTTATAACCATCATATATTAGATTATTCATGCATATAAATAATTTATAACAATTTTTCAGCAATTACTCATGAAAAATCCAATTACAGAAAACTAAAAGCCAATTTTCACGAAAAGCTTCTAAGTACGTAAATTAAAAGTTTAGATTAAGGAATTACCCTTAATTTCTCTGTTAGGATTGCTAGAGAGTGGAAGAAAACTCATTAATTCTCCAAATCCTTCTTCAATTCTCTCAAACTTTCTCTTTTCTCTCTGTAATTCTATTCTCAGACTTAACCAAATGAACTGATATAAACTTATTATACGTAATACGCAATAACTAATACATCATTGGTGTCAATTAATGCCATTACGCAATTAACTGCTCCCACATTCATAAGGCCATGTTTGGCTAGCCTTTAAAAGGCTCTTTTTCATTTATTTTAATTAACTCACTTACTATATAATTTATTTGTTACACTTTAATTAATCAAATAACATTATTTAAATTCAATCGAGTTAAAGACGATAATACCCATTAAATCACATAATTAAAATTCTCATTTATTAAATATAACACATGATTTATATTCTCAATAAATCTCCAATTAATTATTTAATTAATTAGAATAATAATAATATTATTTAACAACTCATTTAATTTAATAATCTCAATTAAATTCACACTTTGAATTATGACATTATTCCTCATTAATTTAATTAATGTAACACATTTAATTAAATTAATCTACCACAATTCCATCAAATATCTATATATATCTCAATAAATTAATTAAAAAATATATTTATTTAATTCAATAAATATTTAATATTATTTACAAAAATCTCGTTCGTCACATCTTTCCCCTCTTAAAAGGATTTTGTCCCCAGAATCACAACTCAATCAATTCGTCCCATTACAAATAACACTAAGTCAACCAGTGGAGGACCAGCTCAGCTCAGCAAGTCGACATCTAGAACCTTCAACATAACTGTGCAAGATGGAGTGGCATCCAGAGAGGTGGTGGCAAGTATAATTCTGATCAATAATATATATGCATATGTGTTATTTGATTCAGGAGCTACCTGTTCTTTTGTATCTGATGAATTTCCTAAAATGTTAGATTTACCTCGCGAAAAGTTAGAAAAACCAATGAATATAGAAGTTGCAAACAAAGAAGAGATCCCTGTAGAGTTTATCCATAGAAACTATTGTGTGGAAATAAGGGGACATAAGTTAAGTGTGAACTTGATTCCAATACGCTTAGGAGAATTTGATGTGATACTAGGAATGGATTGGTTGTTTAACCATGAGGCAGTTATTGATTGTCAGAAGAAAAGCATACGCCTTATGACACCGAAGAAGTCTAAGGTTATATTTTATGGTAGCAAGTCACCACGACAAACGAGTTGTCTGTGTGACACCCCCAAATCTGGGTTACCTGACCCCCGAGTTTGGTGTTCACAATCCACAATATAATAACATCTAACTACCCATTCATATAGAAATAGGAATACATAACTCATTAACATAAGTTGTTAATACATAAGTCCCAGATTTGTTTACAAAAATGGTTTACAAATACAACATAATAATAAGTTCTTTATAACTACTCCAGCATCTTGCCTTTGCCTTTGTTCTTCTTTGACCCGCTGGCCTCTTCGTTCCTAGCTGAAATATTTTATTTATAGCAAGGGGGAGCAACAAGTTTTCCCCACAAGTTAAGACATACAATAAATGTATACGAATCAATAAGAATATACAATCTATTTTGATAGAATGAAACCAAAGTTCGGTGAACTTTTAAATAGCTGAACAAATCGTTAATCAATAACAAGTCTTCTCGTATTCTAGGCAACACAATAATTTGATAATGAAAGAGTACAATGCTTTCAAAGTTTCTACGATATTCTATTGAATAATAAAGAATCAATTCTACGCAATTACAAAGTGGAATGTTTTTCAGATTTATGCTGAGCGATCCATTGGATCTAGAACTTCTACTTTCTCAGGTATCTATCAAAGATTTACTTGGATACATACGCAGGAGTATCAGATAACCATAAAGATTAAATCATACCCCTCTGCAAGTACTTAGAGCCGGCCAACTCCTTGTACCCTATATTATGCATAATACTTAGGTCACGCGCAATGGTCGAATTACGATTGAAAAATTTTGTTCCCTTTATATAAAAGGTTGTTCTTCTCAGTCTCAGAATCAAGATTTTGATTTAACAACGAAATACTGTGATTTCAAATTTATTTACTTATCGATCTAAGCCAAAATAATTGGCATCGATCTATCAATAACAATTGAATTCTCTTCTCGAATTTATCAAGTTCTAACAAATGTTAAATCAGCCGAATAATTAGCTATGATATTTCTCAACATAATTTGACAATAAACAGGAATTATCTGTACTGTCAATTCTATCTTCTATGAATATGAATATCCAACAACAATTATTCTACAAAAGTATATTCTCCGAATCAGTAATTCAATTTGAATTATTAAACATGCACTAACTGCGAATAATCAACAATAAATTCCCTGGACATGGTATAATTAGCAATAATTAACCATTATAATAATTGAATGAATATAACTCAAGGTTGAGTTAGAAAACTTGCCTTTTGCGTTGATTACAGCTACACAATATAATTAACTGTGTTCGTAAGACCTATAATCAACAATGTCGGTCTCACAATTAGCACAATCATTTATAACACGTAACACTGTATTCTACAGTCAAACTTCTCCTAGGCATAATATCACATAATCACATTAGTGTTTATAACCTATATAAACACTTATCCAGTCTAACTATTTTGGTCTGGTTGGACTTCGGTCCATTCTCGGTGTTCTGGTCACCTTATCCGATAATTAACACAGTTATTGTCAATTAAATTCGGTTTCTAAGCTTCAATATTAATTTAGATATGTCAATTATCATTAATAATATTTTTCAGAAGCTTTTAATAATTTATAAACAATTATTATAATTTATAATAATTTTTCAAACACTTAAATTATTTTTAAATGATTTAATTATCAAATAATCTTATTATCATTAATATTTAATAATATAAAAATATTAATGTTATATTTGTCAAAATATTAAAGTTATTATTAATAACTTAAAATATTTTTAAATCATTAATATTCTACTTAAATGATTTTTAAAATAATTAAAATCATTTTAAATCATCACCATTTATATTTAAATATTAATGAAATTATTATCAAAATATTAAAAGTCATTAATTATAACTTAAAATATTTTTAAAATATTTTTCTCATTATTAAATGATTTTTAAATCAATAAAATCATTTTTAATTTATTTATTTAACATAATAATTAAATAAATCTAATATCATTAATATTAATTTATTAATGAGAATTCTCCAAAATATTGAAAATTATATTTTATAATTCAAAATATTTTCTAATACTTTATTTTTATTTAAAATGATTTTTAAATTAATAAAATTATTTTTAACTTATTTATTTAATTTAATAATTAAATAAATCTAATATCTTTAATATTAATTTATTAATGAAAATTCTCCAAAAATATTAAAATTATATTTTATAATTCAAAATATTTTTAAATACATTATTCTTATTTAAAATGATTTTTCATAATATTAAATAATTTTTCTATAATTTATTTAATACACTAATTAAATAAATTAAATACTTTTAATATTTAAATAATTATAAATATTAAAGAAAAATATTCCAATTAATTGAAATTATTTTCATAATTTAAAATAATTTTTAAAAGCATTTTTAGTAATTTTTATAATTTATTTCTATTTTTAAATAATTTTTGGAAAATCAGAAATTAAAATAAATAAAAACCGTCGCTAAAGCCTATAGCGACACTAAGCGTCGCTGTTGGTGTTCTTGAGCTCAAGCACACTGACAGCTTCGTTATCAAGCTGCCCTGTTTGACTAATCATAAAATCGAATCTAATCATGTTCTGGCTAGGTTAAATCTTCAATCGTGTAGTGAAAATGTAACTCTACAATATCCAACTCACACTTTGATCAAACAATAACACAACAAGATGATTTATGCCTTCGAATTCATTGTCAGACTGTTTCTGGGATTACCCAGAAACCCAGCAGTCTGAGTGACCACTTTCCAATTAATTTTTTTATAAGATCCATTCATGATTCATATAATACAATGGTTCCATTACATGCTACTTGTGTCAAGGAACAAGCACGAAGCAACAGATCAGATAAAAAACAACACAACAGCCAGATTTAATCCGGTCAAACATTGTCAGAAACTAAATTCATAAATTTTCTGGAAATTCCCAGAAAGTGAAGTCATGGCCGATTGGCTTACTTTGACCAAATATTACACTCATCCTGTTGATCAACTATATGATATAAAGTTATAAATCTATAGTCCGGATACCAGGCTACACATGTATTACAACAACAACAAAATTCGTAAACACTTACAAATCCTGACACTACAAAAGCTTGTCAGGCGCTCTTTAACACTTTCTGGGTTACCCAGAAAGTTCATGGTCATTACGGGTCAACGGGTTTTAACCATGAATAACTTCAAATCTAGACATCAACTAACTGTAATACCACTTCCAATTTAATGACAACATGTCAGGCTACTTATTAAAGCTTTAAAACAACTCATAACATGAACACATGAAGTGTGACGCCCCCAAAATCGGTATGCATCACCTATTCTGAGTCGCCAAATACATGGTACAAAATTTAAATACAACTTAATTATACAACAGTCGTGGAAAATACGACTAAACTTATGCTGTGAGTTTTAATACAAATATTGTCATCTAGACAATATATAAACTCAATGGGGTCCTCCAATGATTGTGTCATTGTACGAATATTCCCTGTTAAAACGAATATTCCCCGACCAATCGAATATTATAAAACAACTTGCATACTTTGAAAAATTTATAAATATTACCCACAATTATAACATTATATCCAATTCATTCCATAATATTCAAAAATGGTATTTATAGAAAATTCATCTTTATTCATAAAAGTTGGGGTCTTACAACCGCCCCTTCTTATGAAATTTTGCCCTCGAAATTAGGGTACGTACCTGGTATATCGAAGAGGTAAGGATACCTTGATTTCATTTCAGATTCTAACTCCCAAGTCATTTCCTCAACATCATGGTTTCTCCACAAAACTTTGACTTGAGGTATAACCTTGGAGCGTAGAATATGTTCCTTCTTCTCCAAGATTTGAACAGGAACATCTTCATACGTCAAATCTTCCGCTATTTCGTCTGGTTCTAACTCAATAATATGGTTCGGGTCTTCCACATATTTACGTAACATGGATATGTGAAAAATGTTATGAACACGAGACATACTTGGCGGTAAAGCGAGTCTATAGGCCACAGTTCCAACTCGATTGAGGATTAAAAATGGGCCGATGAATCGAGGATTGAGTTTTCCTCTCTTTCCAAATCTCGTAACTCCTTTCTATGGAGAAACACGTAACAACACATGATCTCCTATATCAAATTCCACGTCCTTTCGATGAAGATCAGCATAACTCTTTTGTCGATCTTGTGAGATTTTTATACGTTGTCGGATCGTTTGAATCTTTTTCGTAGTCATACGTACTAACTCTGGTCCCAACAACGTTGCTTCACCCACCTCATCCCAAACTTTCGGAGAACGACACTTTCTTCCATACAACGCCTCATATGGAGCCATGCCAATACTTGCTTGATAAGCTGTGTTGTAGGAAAACTCCACCAATGGTAAGAACTTATCCCAACTTCCCTTGAAGTCAAGGACACGAGTCTTAATAAATCTTCAAGAGTTTGAATAGTCCTCTCCATTACCCGTCCAAATCGAGGATGATATGCCGAAGAGCTAAATCAGAATCTATGCCCATAGCTTTCTGCAAACTAACCCAAAATTGTGAAGCGAATATTTGGTCTCGATCAGAAACTATGGATACTGGCATACCATGCAGTCTTACAATCTCATTTATGTACATACGAGTAAGACGTTCAAGTGTATAAGTTTCTCATATCGGTAAGAAATGAGTAGACTTGGTCAATCTATCAACAATGACCCAAATCGCATCTATACCTTGAGAAACCTTAGGAAGACCGGTAACGAAATCCATGGTAATGTGCTCCCACTTCCATTCTGGAATTTCAAGTGGTTGCAATGGACCTTTTGGTACTTGATGCTCCGCTTTAACTCGTTGACAAGTTAGACACCTTGAGATAAACAGCTGCTAACTCTAGGTCATGAGTAGGATAATTTCTCTCATATTCTTTGAGTTGTCTGGAGGCATAGGCTATGACTTTCCCATGTTACATGAGAACACATCCCAACCCTTTTGCCCAAGCATCATCAGAGATGACAAATCCTCCGAGCCGGATGGTATTGTCGAATCAAGTCTTTGAAATGAGTCTCCTCTTGAGTTCTTGAAAACTCTTCTCACATTTTTTGATCCAACCGAACTTTGTATCTTTTCGAGTCAGCTGAGTTAATGGAGTAGCTATTCGAGAAAATCCTTCCAAGAATCTCCGATAATAACCAGCTAAGCCGAGAAAGCTACGTACTTCGGTCACTGATTTAGGTTGCTCCCAGCTTTGAATTGCTTCAATCTTTGCCAGGTCAACAGATATTCCATGACATAATACTACGTGCCCAAGGAATGCTACTTCCTCAAGCCAGAACTCACATCTTTAACTTGGCATAAAGCTTGTATTCACGAAACTTTTGGAGTGTCAGCCTCAAGTGTTGCTCATGATCTTCACGGCTTTTGGAATAAATAAGGATGTCATCAATAAAGACGACCACAAAGTGATCCAAATATTCCTTGAATACTCGGTTCATCATATCTATGAAGGCAGTAGGAGCATTAGTAAATCCAAAGGACATGACTAAGAATTCATAATGCCCGTACCGAGTTCTGAAAGCCGTCTTTGGAATGTCATCGGTTCTGATCTTCAATTGGTGATATCCGGAACGAAGATCAATCTTTGAAAAGAATTTGGCTCCTTGCAACTGGTCAAATAGGTCATCAATACGTGGCAATGGGTACCTATTTTTGATGGTGACATGATTCGACTCCCGATAATCAATACAAAATCGCATACTCCCATCTTTCTTCTTCACGAATAGAACAGGAGCACCCTAAGGAGACGTACTAGGACAAATGAAACCAATGTCTAACAATTCTTGCAATTGGGTCTTTAACTCCTGAAGTTCAATAGGAGCCATTCGATATGGGGCTTTGGAAATGGGTTTTGTACCGGGTTCAAGGTCGATACAAAATTCAATTTCATGCTCTGGGGGTAGGCCAGGAAGTTCTTCAGGGAATACGTTAGGGAATTTATTAACAATAGAAATATCATTCAAAACTGACGTATTTTTGTTTAGATCCGTGACATGAGCTAAGAAAGCTTGACATCCATTTTTCAATAAACGAATAGCTTTATGGCTTGAGATGACCGTGATTGATTTTAATGGTTTGGTCGCTTGAATTTGCATAATAGGTTGATTAGGAATATGAAAGCTAACAACCTTATGAAAACAATCAATTTTAGCATGATGAGTAGTTAACCAATCAATCCCTAGAATCACATCAAATGCAAGTATTTTTAATGAAATAAGATCGACAGGTAATGTGAGGGTACCAATTTGAACTAAACAAGACTTATAAATAGTGAATGTAATGAAAGTTTCTCCCAATGGAGTTTCCACAGATAAGTCAAAGTCTAATTTCTCTGGAGTCAAATTTAATTGTTGAGCGCAAGTAGGAGAAATAAAAGAATGGGTAGAACCGGTATCAAATAAAGTATGGAATTCGCTAGAGTATATGATAAGCTTACCCGTGATGACCTCATTCGGGTTCCTTGCTTCGGGAGGTCACAACAAACGCCTCCCTCTTGACTACCGGCTTTGACTTTTTTGGGACGGCCTTTGGTGCCTCCATCCTGGCTGAACTTGTCTTCGGTGAACGACAAAATCGGGCTAAGTGACCTTTTCTTCCATAATTATAACATGCTTTGGACGGCATAGCGCAGTTTGGACTGATGTGTCCCTCCCCTCCGCATTTGAAGCATATGATAGGTGGTTGTTCTCCTTCTTTAACAACGGGTGCTGGTGCTGACGTCTTTCCATCATTGTTGAATCTCCTCTTCTTGAGATGTCCATTCTTATTGTTTTGGTCCTGATTACCACCGAAGTGGTTACCACTTCTGGCCTATTGATTCCCTCCACACTTGTTGTCACCGCTTCGATGACTGCTCTCATTGGTATTATCATTTTGTCGGCTGCTCTCTTTTGGTTGTGTTGACTCGTTATCGCGTTCTACTAACTGAGCCCTATTTACAACATCTGAATACAAACATAGTTTATGAGAAATAAGATGTTGACGTATCTCCGGCTTTAAACCTCTTAAAAACATTCGCGTCATTCTCTCTTCATTATCCACCAAGTGGGATGCAAACCGAGATAACTCGGCAAACTTCGCTTCGTACTGCGACACGGTCATATTATTCTGCTCCAACTTGATGAACTCTACCTCTTTTATGTGACAAATATTTTCAGGAAAGTACTTGTCGTTGAATTGTTCTTGGAACTTCTCCCAAGACATCTTCAGTGCGGCAGGTTGAGTACGCTTTACCGATTCCCACCAGTAATCTGCCTCTCCTCGCAACATAAAAGTGGCAAAGGGAACCTTTTGCTCCTCGGAGCATCCCAAGACATCAAATATCTTGGTGATCTGCTTTATCCATGCTTCCGCCTTAAGTGGTTTTGGCTCTCCAATAAACTCCGGTGGTCCCACTCCTTGAATCTGCTTAAGCGGTGACCGTCCAGAGTTTCGATGTTTCCACCTACATTTTGGATGAGAGCCGCTCTCTCTTCATTGTTGCATGAATTGCATAAAGCCTCTAAACATTCCATCATTCATCATTTGGTCAGTGTTGTTGTTTGTATGAGGATTGTCGCCTTCCTGATGCACATTATCCTGATTATTGATATGTGGTGAATCAACGGTCGCCTGTGCTCTATTGCTATTCTCAACATTCTCAGATGTCATTTTCAGATACTGGCACAAAACAAAGGTTAATTGACATGTAACATATTATCGCTATATTCTGACCGACCAATTAAATACCAAATAAACTTAGGTAGGTCATACTAGCGAAGGAATTCCCCGTCTCTCCCCTCCTAGTTCTATTCTCACATCTTAGCCAGGGATTATATTCCTAAGCTTTGATATCAACTGTGACGCCCCCAAAATCGGTATACGTCACCTATTCTGAGTCACCAAATACATGGTACAAAATTCAAATACAACTTAATTATACAATAGTCGTGTAAAAATACGACTAAACATATGCTGTGAGTTTTAATACAAATATTGTCATCTAGACAATATACAAACTCAATGGGGTCCTCCAATGATTGTGCCGTTGTACGAATATTCCCTGTTAAAACGAATATTATAAATATTACCCACAATTATAACATTATATCAAATTCATTCCATAATATTCAAAAATGATATTTATAGAAAATTCATCTTTATTCATAAAAGTTGGGGTCTTACATGAAGATCTAAGCCAACTGACATTTGCTTGTCAGACAACTTTAGAGCTCAAGAACAGATTTTGGAAAAATCACTTTTTACCCATTTTGATGATATGGATCCATCATGGATCAAAATAGATCACTGAAAAACTTTATCTAGTAAAGATCCAAACACATAAACATAACTTTTGACCAAGCATACAAGATCAAGTAGGGACTTAGGGTTGATACCTTTCTAATGCAAGGCTTTGATTCTTGCTTTTCAATCTGATATTATGGTTGCTAGGGATTGTTTATGTGACTGAGGAACTTTATAATTTCAGAGGTTGAGAGAAAAAATGGGTTTGGTGAGAGCTAGGTCTAAATTAACTAAGTTTTGTGAATTTTCTCTCTCCAATTCTCTTATATAATGACAAGAGTTGTTAGATCTGAAGTTATGAACGAATTTGGCTGGTGATTTTGTACCACCAAGTCAAGTTAGTAGTTCACCAACTAAAGGTTTTGCAATTTTTACAAGTTAGCTTACTAAAATATACAAAAGGGCATTTTGGTCATTCTCCATATATTTTTAATGGCAAACTAGTCATTCTCTAAACCCTTAGGGTCTAACCCTAAGGTTTTTAGCACTTAGGTTCTAAAACATTAGCTTTCTAGGATTTTTTAAATTAGGGTTTAACTTAGAAAATAAAAATTTCTAAATTACAATTAGGGTTTGTAAAATAGAAAATTAAGATACTAAAATATAATTAGGGTTTTCTAATCATATTTAAGTTTAATAAACACTTTGGCTTGCCAATTAGGATTAGGGTTTCCTAATTAGGGTTTATGATTTTCTAAATTTAAATTAGGGTTTCCCGGCATACGATTAGGGTTTCTAACTGCGCGTTAGGGTTTTTATTCCTGATCAGATTAGGGTTTCTAATCTCTTATTAGGGTTTATTAATTTTAAACCTTATCCGATCAATCATTGATCATTCTCAACATACAGTACAAACACATTATCATCAATATAATTATTTTAATTATATTTTCTATCAAATCCCTATCCAGAAATTAGGGTTAGGGTTTCTAATCTTGTTAAGCACAACTCTACTCTAAATTTATTAGTCAATATACAAATTGACCTTCTTAAGACTCGTATCACGGATACTTGTCACAAAATTGATAATCTATATTAATATTAAAAAAAAAATTAATCGTAAAATTTTGATTATTCAAAATCTCGGGTTATCACAGTCTGACCATGATGCCGGCCAGAAGAATGTTAAAGAAAGGATGTGAAGGTTATTTGGCTCATGTAGTGGATACACGGGTGGTGAATTTTGACATGGGACAGATATATGTAGTTAACGAGTTGTGGGATGTCTTTCCAGAGGAACTGCTGAGACTTCCACTAGACAGAGAAATAGAGTTTGTGATCGATTTAGTACCGAGGACATCGCCAATATTGAAAGCACCGTATAGGATGGCTCCGGTAGAAATGAAAGAGCTAATGGTCCAGCAACAGGATTTATTAGACAAAAATTACATCCGACCTAGTGTATATCCGTGGAGAGCACCTGTGTTATTTGTAAAGAATAAGGATGGATCGATGAGGTTGTGTATGGATTATAGAGAGTTGAATAAGTTGAAAATCAAGAATAAATATCTGCTACCAAGAATATACGATCTATTTGATCAACTTAAAGGAGCGAAATGTTTTTCAAATATTGATCTGAGAACTAGTTATCATCGGTTGAAGGTGAGAATGTAGGATGTACCAAAGACAATATTTAGGACTCGTTATGACCATTATGAGTTCTTAGTGATGTCATTTGGATTGACGAATACACCAAATGCTTTTATGGACTTGATTAATCGAGTGTTCAAGCAATACTTGGACAAGTATGTGGTTGTGTTCATTGACGACATTCTGGTGTATGAAAAGACTGAGGAGGAGTATGTCGAACATTTAAGAATAGTACTAGAGACATTGAAGAAGGAGAAGCTTTATGCAAAATTTTCAAAGTGTGAATTCTAGTTGAAGAGAGTTCAGCTTTTAGAGCATGTTATCGACAACAAGGGAGTATCGGTAGATCCAACAAAGGTAGAAGTGGTGAATAATTGGGGACAACTAAAGACGCCGAAAGAAGTCAAAAATTTCTTAGGATTGGTAGGATATTACTGAAGGTTTATTAAGAGTTCTCGAAGATACGAATCCATTGACAAATCTTACCAGGAAAGCGGTTAAATATGTGTGGACAGAGAAATATGAGCAGAGTTTTCAAGAGTTAAAGAAGTGATTGAGTGAAGCACCTGTGTTATCCTTATCGGATAATACGGGAGGTTTTACAGGTTTTAGTCATGCATCACACAAGGGACTAGGTTGCGTATTGATGCAGAATGGTAAAGTTATTGTGTACGTGTCACGACAATTAAAGGATTATGAGAAAGGAGACCCTACTCATGCCCTAAAATTGGTTGCGGTAGTGTTTGCCCTTAAGATCTTGAGACATTATCTCTACGGAGAAAAGTGTGAGATATATACAGATCACAAGAGTCTGAAATATATCTTTACATAGAAAGAGTTGAACATGAGGCAAATGAGGTGGCCAGAATTGATCAAAGACTATGATTGTGAGATTCTTTATCAACCAGGGAAGGCCAATGTAGTAGCAAATGCTTTAAGCAGAAAAAGTAGAGAGAAGTTATTCATTTTGACAGTGCAAGAAGAGTTAGTAAAGGAAATGGAGAAAATAGATGAGGTGAAAAATCTGAACAATTTGGATAAAGTAATAGAAATGGAACCAAGTCCGACTCTACTCGACAAGGTGAAAGAGGCACAAGAAAATGATGAAGAATTTGGTAACATCAAGAATCGGTTAACTAAACTTAATGAGTTGAAGTTTAAGATCGATGGCACTGGACTACTAAGATTTGAAGGACGAATTTAGGTACCTTTAATACCGGAGCTAAGAGAGGAGATTTTGTAAGAAGCACAAAGTAAGAGATACTCGATTCACCCAAGAAGCAAGTAGATGTATCAGGATTTGCGTTAACACTTTTGGTGGCCGAACATGAAAAGAGAGGTTACAGAAGGCGTCAACAGATGTTTAACTTGTCAAAGGGTCAAGGCAGAGCATCAACGACCGAGTGGTTTATTACAGCCATTAGAGATTCTTGAATAGAAATGGGAGCATGTCACAATGGATTTGGTGGTGGGAATTCTAGCAACGCAGAAAGGGTACGACGCAATATGGGTGATTGTAGATCATCTTACAAAGTCAGCACACTTTCTGCCGATCAAGATCAGATATAGTTTGGATCAGTTAGCCAAATAATATATCAAGGAAATTGTTGCGAGACATAGAGTGCCGACAAAGCGAGAAAATAATTTAAACATTAGAAGACATGCTCAGAGCCTGTGTGATGGACTTCAAGGGAAGCTGGGAGGATCATCTTCCATTAGTAGAGTTTGCTTATAACAATAGTTATCATGCAAGCATTGGTATGCCACCGTATGAAGCACTGTATGGGAGGAAATGCAGAACACCCTTATGTTGGGTTGAAGTAGGTGAATGCAGACTTTTGGGACCAGAGTTGGTGCAGTAGACCGTGGAGATCATCAAGGTGATAAGAGCTCGATTGGTAGAAGCTCAGGACCGTCAAAAGAAGTATACAAATTTTCACCGCAAGAAAAGAGACTTCGAAGTGGAAAGTTATGCGTTTTGAAAGTATCTCCCTGGAAAGGGAAGATAAAGTTTGGAAAGAAAGGTAAACTAATTCTGAGATTTATTAGTCCATTCGAAATACTGAAGAAGATAGGTGAAGTAGTGTATGAGGTAGCTCTATCTTTTGAACTGGAACATATTCATAATGTGTTTCATGTGTTAGTGTTGCGACCATATAAGCCTGACTACAAGCACGTGATATCGTATGAACCAATTCAAGTCTAGAAGGACCTATCATACAAAGAAATTCATGTAGAAAGTTTAGGTAAGAAAGAACAGAAGTTAAGGAATAAGGTTATACATTCTGTAAAAGTTCTTTGGAGGAACCACGATGCTGAAGAAACTACGTGGGAACTCAATGAAAAGATGAGGAAGAATTATCCAAATCTTTTTTAGTAACCTTATGTGTAATTCCAAGGACGGAATTCTTATAAGGAGGGGATGATGTAATAACCAAGAATTTTAAGTCACTTGTAAGTAAATATATTAATGATATTTAAAACTTTGTGGCATATAGTGAGTAACTATGTGATGACTTATGTGGAAAAGGTGTATGGCTAAATAAATATATGTGGTATATATATATATATATATATTTATTAATTGTGTAAATAGAATTCAAAAGGGAAGCTACATAACCTAATTATACCTTAGGTGTGGTAATTAAATAACCTAAGGGTTATGGTATTTGGGAAATGTTAGTATTTAAAATTTATACAAACCTAAGAGATTAATTTTATTATCTCAACTGACTATTTATTTTAAACCTAATTAAAGAAATTCTAATTGGGTTATAAGATTAAATAGACATGAGTAAGTATTTAAATTCCAAAAGAGTGGGAATAGAAACCCTAAATAAATAATTAGGGTAAGATAGATTAAAAGTATTAGACTAGGTTACTTTCATGGTCCAAACGTACAATTAATTAAGAAGCCCAAATGAATTAAATTAAAAGACCAATCTTTAGCCCAATTATTAAAAGACATTTTGGACATTTGATTAATCAAAATTGGCATTAAAAATAAAGTAAAATTGGGGGAAAAGGGGGGGATATGGCCGGATTATACAAGGCCATTTTTGGCATTATGATGTGATAAACTACTTTCCATTTATACTAACTAATCCCTTTATCTTCTTAAACCTCCTTATGTGTCAATCTCTCATTGGCTAAAAATCTCTAATTAGGATTTCATGTAATCTAAGAAGATAAGTGTCAAGTGGGTAAATGAAGTATGGGGGATAAAACTATAGATATATGTACGTTGTGTGGGCCCAAGTGCAAATTAGGGTTTACATGACCTAATTGAATGTACAAATTAGAGTTCACATGACCTAATTTAATGAAGACAAAAAAGTCGAAAATAAATGTGCTAAACTCGAGAAGAAGCCTCCACGAGTCCCAAGGCAGAAGGCATGTAGAGGCAGCTCGTTGTGGGAATTGATTGAGGGATTGGATTGGTGGCTAGAAGGATAGGACCATATGGGCATTATTCTAATGACTAAAGGGTATTTCTGGAATTTCACTAAAAACATGTGCCTAGCATGTGACTACTTAAATTTCAGGAAACTCTATAAACACCCCTTTCATTACATGGAGAAGGGACCTCTCTTTGGACTTTGGACTTGGACATTCTTTCAACCTGAAGCGCTCAAGAAGGCTCTCTGAATTCATGTTACCCTAACAAGGTTTCCAGATTCTGAGAGTTCTTCCACGTGTCATTAGAGTAATCGTCTATATGTTCTTCTCCCCTCTTCAATCAATCAATCAATTATGTGCTCTTCATGGATTTCTCTCCTCCTCAGTCAACACGAAACCCTAACTAGCAAATCACGATTTCTTTGCCCACATTTCTTTGGTGACTTTGCTGGGAAGGTGTAGAATTCGTGAAGGGTAGGTATGCCCACAACTCAAAGTGGGAGAACTATAGGAAGAGCTTTACTGAAAAATAGCATTACCTTATCAGATCCAGTTCCAAGGCAAGCAAATTAAGCTTTCTAAGGCGCAAATCTGGATCTTGATCAACCAATTATTGAAGACGCTTCAGAAGGAAGTTCAACATCACCATACATGGCCAATCAACAACAAACAAACGCCAGGCAAATATGCGCAGGAAGGCAAGGCGAGGATGCAAGCAGAGAGCATGTAAATGTTGTGCAACTGGAGATGCTCAAGGCGTTGAAGGAAGCACAAGAAGGACAAGAGATGATGATGGCTATGATGCTAGAGACGCAGAGGAAGCAAGAGGAAATGGGGAATTTTCGCCAGTATTTGATGCAGATCCCCACTTTCTTTGTATGGGTAGGTTTTTGTGTTTACACTTGGTTTATCACATTGATAATCGTTCGAATGTTGGTGTCGCGCTATCAATGTATATATAGCGGAAACGTGATTCTTTTCTCATGTGTATATGTAGACACTCGAAATTTTCTGCACACCTATCACTAATATTGCAGGAAGACATATTCGTCTTTCAAGAGGGAACCCTAGAAGACAGTTCATATCCATTTCGGATACTACCAGAAGTTCAGCATCAACCCCAGAACACACATTGGGAGTAATAATTCCAATCTCAGAGATAACCCCGAGGCGTGAAGATCCAATACCGGAACACACACCAGAGAAGACCGATTAATCTCGGAGATAACCCCGAGGTATCCACTCTCAGTCGCAATCATGGGAATAGCTACAAACCTTGGTGATCACCCCAAGGAATGCAGTTCCGGTGATAACCCCAGAAATGCTTGCTTCAAATACAACCAGCTTCAATCTTGGCACTCACAACAAGACACCTAGTACAACCCTGGAGATAACACCGGGAGGACAAGCACACCTCAGAGTTGACACTGAGGACCATCAACATTTGCAGCAGTCCAATCTAAGCAATTACCCTGAGCAACGTCTGCTTTATCAGCCCAAATCGGTGATAACTCCGATGAGGGGCTAACGCATCATCTCGCCACTTTAAAGCCATATCACGTCGTCTCAACATTTCATACATACATCTCTACACAACGATGTCCTACAAGAATTAAGGAAAACCAATCCCGAGTGACTATTGTGCAGGGTAACGGATAGAATTTGAAGCTTGAAGACCAAAGGGCATCGTCCCATCTTCATGACTTTGTGCAACCTCTAATCCCATGCCATTGTACAACTCTCTAAAATGGCGGTCCGAAATAGGTCCTATATACCTCTGTTAGATGCCCGGATTGCAATTCTAAAAGTTCAAACGGATATTGCAGTGCCTGCGTGAACGTACTACGAGACGACCTGACCCGACCCGAGAAACCCGGGGTAACCCGGGCAGCCTTAGGTACACCTGCGGCTCCCCACTCTATAAATAGAGGGCTTGGGGTGGCCATTTTGAAGTGAGAAAGAGCGAGGAAGCCCTGTCAAATTTGCTCCGTACTTGCAATATACTGAGTGTTTTCCCATTTTAAACATTTGTGAGCTCACATATAGCTACTTTTGTACCGGCGGGAGCCGAGTTTCATCCACTTTAAAGATATAGAAGTCTTCTTTGACAACCCACTATAAGCCTTCTCACACACTTTAAAGCCTTTCTCTTTATCTTTGCACACACCCTTCTTCACGTTGAGAGTCGTGTTGCGTGTGTTTGCCCGGACTTCGGTCCGTGGTTTTATTTCAGTTTGTATATATATATATATATATGGACTAACATTATCGAGTTATGCCTCGTTTGAGCCTAGACTTTGGTCTGGAGCGTTTATTGGCTTATATATATATATATATATATATATAAACTATATGTCGCACTTTGTTCGATGAGCCTGACTTGATGCAAGCGCCATCGCTTTAATTTATATATATATATATATATATATATATAAGCGTGTGCCTGACTCGCTCGATGAGCCCGGATTTTACATTCTATGTGTTTATTATTATATATATATATATATATATATATATATATATATATATATATATATATAGCGATAAGATAGATGTATGTAAAATCTGTGCTCATCAAACTGAGCTCGACAAGCATTTATATATACATCGAACTCGATTCGATGAGCCCGATTTTACATCCAAAGTGCGTTTATAAACTTATATATATATATTGTCCCACACGGAGTTTACTTCACGTGGTGGTTGATCGCTTACTGACTTTCTTTAGGTTTCGTCTCCGCTGAGTTCACTTCGTGATGATTGATTGCTTTATACTGACTTTATTTATGTTTCGTCTACTTTGGAGTTTCCTCCGTGGCGGTTGATAGATTTTACGACTTTATTTATCTTTTACGATCCCCATGGAGGTGCTTCGTGGTGGTGATCATGTCTCATATATATATATTTACAGCTTTTATATATATACTTGCTTACTGCTTTTTATACAAATTGCAGCATCATGTGAGCCTAGGAATCATGTGATCACAGATTCAGCCTATTGGATCTAGATTCGGTTCTCGTGATGGACATTTTCAGCTGTAAGCAGCTTGTAAATTATTTTGTGGTGTCTGAATTTCCTCAGATGGTTTTCATACCCACGAGGAAGTCGGTATTATTTTGTACATTATTTTCTTACAGATGCTTCGTATCTTGGAAATAAAATCAATCAAGCCGAACACTTAATAAAAATGGAAGTGTAAAAGGTCTTAATTAGTATTGAGCATCAAGGTTTGAAAAACCTCTTTTATAAAACATCATTGCCATATTTTGCTAAAAACTGAATTTTTACATAAATTTAAACCCTGTGTATATAGGTGCGAACAAGGCCTCGCACTACTTCCAAATAACAGCACATTGACCCACACACACACACACACACACATTTAGATAATAGTTTCTTGAAAAGAGGCGGTCACCGTTGTAACATGAATGTCGGGGGGGTGCCTAACACCTTCCCTCCGTATAATCAAGTCCTCGGACCCTAATGAATCTCAGTTTCACCGACCCGTTTAGCAGTGTCACATCACTGGGTCAATGTGCAAACCTTTTCTCGGTTGTGTTGGTACAACCATTTAAAAAACCAACTGGCGACTCTTAACAGTCCATCGTCGACATGATACATGTTGGACCTTTTTCACTTGTTTTTCAAACAAATCTCACCTAAAATAAGAACACCAAAGAACAAGTAATGTAAAGGGACAACTAAAAAAATCCCGGCGTCGACAGTGGCGACTCTCACCGGGACTCCAATGAAGAGGACTTAAGCCGCTATTACAATTTTTTCAAAACTGTTATCTGCTTGTGTGTGGATGTTGCATTTACATTTATGATGAATGTGTACGAATGCATTTACTTATTGCACTTAGTGCCTCGCACCATATCTGCTTATGATATTAGTGCTTCGCACATGTTATCATTTTCATACGATGAGACACGATGTATGTGAATGTATGTTGTGTGGTCCCTCCACCAGGAGGCTATCCTGTCGATGTTTGATTATTGGACTCGTAGGAAGACTAATTCCCGCGAGGCTCAGGAAAGGCACCACCCAAATTCTCTCCAGTTGAAAGACCGGATTAAATTCCCGTTGAGTAAATTGCGATGATTTGGGAACCTTCATGCCAAAAAGCCGCGAGAGTAACCTAAGATAGGTCAGCCTCTGATAAACCCAAAAGGGAGGAAAGTCTCTTCATGCTTTCTCATTACTCATAAATTCATTCTATATCTATCTCCATGTAATGAGAAATATGAAGAAATTTGTACATATACATATTTAATTTAACATGCTATCCTATATTACAAACAGCTGACATTCGTTTTGCAGGATAAAATTCCTAAAACGGACACATCACATAGCATGTTATTATACACACATTTCCTAAAGACTAAACTATGCAAGTCTTTCGCAGGGAACCAATCGGACCTAGAACCCGATCAAAATCTAAAAAGGCTGCAAGCCTACAGTCAATCATGTCGTCATCTGACCAGACTGGCCTTAATCCAATTTCTCACAAAGAATTCGACGGATTAAGCAAACAAATTACAGATTTGGCTGTTCTACTTAAAGAACTACACCAATCTACTCAGGGTCCAAAAATACCCGTACATATTGAATTCTCTACACAAGGGGGAGCCCAGGTCATTACAATACCTGAACTGCAGTTGGATACGACCAACAAAACTCATGATGCCACCCATCTCATAGGAGATCCAGACACCGATGACATCAAAAAGAAAGTCCTCCAAATGTAAGAGACCCTTCGTGTTATCAAAGGAATTGGAACATACTGGAGTGTTTCATATGTTGACCTTTGCATTTTCCCTGGTGTTCATTATCCATAAAAGTTTAAGACTCCTGACTTCAAAAATATGATGGGTTAGGAGATCCTTACACACATTTGAAGGTGTTTATTGGAGAAGTTAGATCTTATGCAGAGGACGAGAAGCTCAGAATGCAGATGTTCTAGAAGAGTTTGACTGTATAAGCCCGTTCATGGTATACCAGATTAGACAACTCAAAGATCCATAGTTGGGAAGAGCTAGCACACGCTTTCCTTACTAAATACAGCTTTCAGTCTCAAATGGCTCCTAACCGGTATCAGATTACCAAGGTCAAGAAATAGTCTAACGACTCTTTCAGAGAGTATGCTCAAAGGTGGAGACGCCTGGATGCCCAAGTTATCCTTCCATGACAGAATTAGAGATGGTCAAGACTTTCATAGACATACAAGAAGCTCCTTTCTATGAAAGTTTTAGCCAGAATCGATAAACCATTTTCTGAAATGGTTAAACATGGGGAGATGTCTGAGATGGGATTGAAGTCCGGAAAAATTCAAGACCTAGCTTCCCTTAAAGCTGTTACTAATCACATCCAATCCAGAAATTATGGAAACAACCCCCGGAGGGTCCATAAAAAGAAAGAAGAAGATGTTTCCCTGATACTGCAGGGTCAAAAAGGCAATCAGAACATGCCTATTCAAAGGGGAAACTACACTCCCTTTCAAACACAGTCTTTGAACCCTCCAATGCCAAAAGGTGGAGAAGTCAAATGCCCTCGAGTGTTCACACCCTTAGGGGACACACTTGAGAATATTCACACTCTTCTGACAACACAAAAGAAAATCATACATCTTCTTCCACCAGCCAGCCCTAATGGACGGGGTTTCAATGCTGCTCAGAAATGTGCTTATCATGTCGGGGCACCTGGACATGATACTCAGGATTGTTGGGCCTTGAAACACAAGATCCAGGACCTGATAGACAACGGTGAGATTGTGGTCACCAAACCAGATCAGCCTCAAGTTCAAGATAACCCTCTTCCTCAACACAAAGAAGAAGAGGTCAACATGATTAATTGGAGAATTGGACAGAGTTCCAATATCAACTACGAATCCTCCCAGACCCCCAAAGACGGTGATGACAAGTGGGATTATGCCAAGTTCCAGTTCGCAATGGAACGTAAAATGAAAGCTCTATGCAAGCGAATTGAGCAATTGGAAGAACTGGTGACCTATCAACATCAAGTGACACGCCAGTTAGTCAGGCAGGAGCATGCTAGTCTCCTCCCTCTTGTCACAAATATACTCTCGTCACCTTCAGAAAATGAAATGCTGGAAGACAAAGTGACAAATAAAGTGAATGCCAAAGCCCATCGAGATTTTGCCAACAAAAGGGAATTCACATAACTGGGCCAACCTATGGAGGAAATCCTTCAGATGCTAATCAATGAAGGAAGAATCACTTTCCTTCTACCTCTGATCAATCCCCGTGCAGGACGGTACAATTTTGATGGAGTATGTAAATATCACTCCCATTCTCGCGATCACAGCATAGAAGAATGATGGGAACTCCGCCACTTTATCCAGAATCTCATTGACGACGGTGTCCTGCAACTAGCAAGCGATGATACTGTGATACGTGGGAGTGAGAATACCTGTCCTACTAAGTGGAAGGAATTGGTAGCAGTTGTATTTGCTGAGGCTGGTGACATTTTCAAGCCGCTCACAATACCAATAATTCAACTCAGAGGAAGCAACAATCTTTTGAAACTGGCCGCTCTCGAGCCAATCAACTTACCATGCAGAGCACAATATCCTATTGTTAGCTTGCGCAAAGTTCCGTGGAATTATGGAGAAGGTGAAGGATCTACCTCACATACCACTGCTACAGTGACAAAGGAAAATCCACTGTATCTTCCCCAACGGGTGATGAAGTCTACCATCAAATCAAAGGGGAAAATACCCATAGAGAAGATTAAAAATTTCCTCCGCACTATGGGTCATAACAAAGCCAATGTGGTTTTAAGCTTAAGAGAAGCTCCACACCAAATTCAGTTTTGGACTTGGTCTTAACTTCCGAGGATCACCGGACGATCTTGCTGAAGGTTTTAGACGAAGCCTATCTACCAAAATTAGTTGATACGAAAACATTTCAACACTTGGTTGATCACATTTTCAACAACAATGTTATATCCTTCACTGATGATGACATACCGCCCGAAGGGACCGGTCATTGCAAGTTATTACACATTACTGTCTTGTCCTCCGGATACATGCTAGCTGGAGTCTTGATAGATGGAGGCTCATCTCTAAATATCTGTCCATACGCTACCTTGGTGAAGATGAATGTTAATCTCAACCGAATCTGGAGTAGCCATACAGTCATCAAAGCTTTTGACGGAGCCCTTCGGAATTCGATCGGAGTAATTGAATTGCCAATCGAAATTGGTCCCCATACATTCTGCGTATCTTTCCATGTGCTTAAGATAGATTTGGGATACAATCTGCTCTTGGGAAGACCATGGATTCACATGGCAAGGGCAGTCCCCTCCACCCTTCATCAATAACTGAAATACATTATCAACGATAGCCTAGTCATGGTCAACGCTGAACTAGAGTGTCCTCAACACGGGGACATGTCATTCATCAATGCCAATGCAGATGCTGAATCGGTCAATTTTCATGCCTTGGAAGTAACCAATACCCAATACCATGCTATTAGAACGTCATTTCCCGAACCCAAGATTTCTACCGAAGTAATGTCGGCTACTCAAGAAATGATGTCATTGGGTCATCAGCCGAGACAAGGGCTGGGTAAAGATCTCCAGGGTATCAAGTACCCAATTAACCAAACAAACTGGAATAGCTGGAATAGGCTATTATGCCAGTTCTAGTCATAGGAATCCTCAGAAGCATCAGCAGATTCCTTCATCTTCAAATGCACGGCGTTTATCTTCGCCTTCAAACTCTGAGTCCGCACAACCTCCTGTAAAGGTGCCAGCCAGTATCATGGCTATGTTATTTCCCAAGCCGGTACCGGTGAAGGAGAAAGAAGTCTTTATTCCAAATCCCGCAGTGGAAGAGGATGAACAAAGAATCAAGCAAGACGTCATCCGGATGATGTCAGGCATACGCATCATCGTTCATGATGAACATACAAACAGATACACCTCAGACGATGATTGCCCATACGTAATGGCCATCATTCTGGAAAAGGAGGACGATGACAACCCCTCCATCACTGCAGTCCACCCGGACTTTGCCCTTGCCAATTGGAGCAGCACTCCTTGCATTGGTCGACAAGGGTAAATCGGGCATAAACTCTTTCTGCCATGTAGATATCATAACTGCTTACTTTTTTGTACAGTATTAGTAGTTTATTTTGTCAGTACATGCTAACAATGTGTATGATCAAAACATTTCATATATACTAAGTGAAAGCATATTTTGTTTTAAGACCCTGAATTTAGATGTGCCTGTACTTGCTGATACGGTGCCTCTTCTCCACAGGGATTGTACCTTTGATGTAGAGATGAATTCAGCCTTGATAGAAGTACATGAGGACATTGAGGTGCCTCCAGAAATTCAAGAATGGGTCAAAGACAAACCTAAACCCAACCTTGACCAAACCACTTCCTTTAATCTCGGAACCTTAGAAAGCCCTAAGTTAATCCAAATTGGTTCAGACCTTACCCCAAACCAAAGGAATGACATGGTTACGCTATTAACCCAATTCCAGCATGTGTTTGCATGGTCTCATGAAGACATGGTGGGTTTGTCCACTGACATTGTCCTTCATCACCTTCTCATTAAAGAGGGATTTAAACCAGTCAAGCAAAAACTCAGGCGATTGAAACCTGAATGGATTTTAAAGGTGAAAGAAGAAATTATGAAACAGTTTCAAGCTGGCATCATCATGGTGTCCACATATCCTGAGTGGATATCCAACATTGTTCCCATGCCTAAACCCGGAGGGAAGGTGCGAGTCTGCGTGGATTATCGGGACTTGAATAAAGCTTGCTTAAAAGATAGCTTTCCCGTGCCATTTATCCACATTCTCATTGATAATACTGCCCAATACTGCATGTACTCCTTTGCTGATTGCTTTGCGGGGTACCATCAGATCATGGTTGCTGAGGAAGATCGTGAGAAAATTGCTTTCATCACACCTTGGGGAACCTTTTGCTATAGACGGTTGTCATTCGACCTCATCAATGCCAGAGCCACCTATCAGCGAGCTATGATGGCTCTCTTCCATGACTTAATGCATAAAGAGATAGAGATCTACGTGGATGACATCATTTTCAAGTCCCAAAGGGAAGAGGACCACTTAGACCATCTCAGAAAACTTTTTAATAAGTTACGTAAGTACAACTTGAAATTGAATACAGCCAAGTGTGCCTTTGGCGTGAAATCAGGCAAGTTGCTAGGATTTCTAGTCAGCCACAAAGGGATTGAGCTGGATCCTACCAAAATCCAGGCCATTATGGAAATGCCCATTCCTCAGACAGAAAAGGAAATACGGGGATTTTTTGAAAGAATCAACTTCATTTGCAGGTTTATCTCTTAACTCACAGCAACCTGTGAGCCAATCTTCAAGCTGTTAAGGAAGAACTCCTCCATGAAATGGAATGATGAGTGCCAAAATGCCTTCCTCACGATTAAAGAACAGCTAGTCAAAGCTCCCATTTTAGTATCACCCAGGGATGATGCTCCCCTGTTCATGTACCTGTCCATAAGTGACAATGCCATGGGCTGCATGCTGGGACAGAAAGACAATAAAGGCCAAGAACGAGCTATATATTACCTTAGAAAAAGATTCAGCAGCAGTGAACATAAGTATACTCTGATTGAGAAGACTTGTTGTGCTTTAGCATGGGCGTCCATGAGGTTACAACATTACCTCCATGGTCACACAACCCATCTCATATCCCGCGGATCCTCTCAAGTACGTGTTCAATAAACCCATGTTAAATTATCGGCTGTCTAGATGGCAGTTGATCCTACAACAATTTGACATCGTATATGTGACTCAAAAGTCCATCAAAGGTCAAAGAATTGCAGATCAACTGGCCGCTGCACCTTCAGGGGACTTTAAACCCTTGGAAACATATTTCCCCGATGAAGGAGTAATGATAGTTCAGCAACACCATCAGTACGATACACGCCAAGCATGGAAGATGTATTTTAATGGAGCTGTTAATATGGAAGGAGCTGGAGCGCGCGATCTAGTATCTAATGCGGGCGAAAGCTATCCGTTCTTGTCAAATTACGGTTTATCTCACCAACAACACAAATTGAGTATGAAGGTCGCCTCTCATGGGGCTAAAACTTGCACGTTGATGGGCATCGAGCGATTAATTGTCTTTGGAGATTCAGAGTTGGTAATCAGACAATCCACCGGAATCTATCAAACCAAATAGCTACATTTGTTGCCTTACCATCGACAAGTCTTACAGATGATTTTGGAGTTCGAAGAAATCTCCTTTCTACACGTTCCTTGTAATATGAATGACTTTGCAGACGCATTAGCAACTTTGGCCTCTTTAATTTGTATATCAGACAAAGGACACTTGCCAAGTATAACAATTTCCCTGCACAAGGCCCCAGCCTATGGGAATTACATTGGAGAAGTATCGGATGAGCTACCTCCCATTCAGCATCCTTGGTATTAATATATAAAGGAATACCTATGAGATGGATCTACACCCGCTGAGGCGAGCCCAACTGAGAAAAGGCGGATCCATCGACTTGCTATGAAATTCTACCTGAGTGGAGATGCCCTCTACAAAAGAGATGTAGGACTAGGTCTCCTCATATGTTTAGACAAAGATCAAGCCTAAAGGCTTATGGATGAAATCCATGGTGGAGTCTGTGGCCCACACATGAGTGGCCCCCTCCTTGTCAAAAAGATCCTCAATACATGACATTATTGGCTATCTCTCAAAGTTGATTGCAATGACCACGTCAGGAGATGCTATTAGTGCCAGATTCATGGGAATGCTATACACGCCCCTCCACGGAAACTCCACAATATGAGTTAACCTTGGCCCTTTTCAATGTGGGGAATGGACGTTATTGGACCCATTGAGCCTAATGCCAGTAATGGACATCGATTTATCTTCACCATGATCGACTACTTCACCAAGTGGGTAGAAGCAGCCTCCTTCCCCAGGGTTACCAAAGAAGTTATCATTGTTTTCATCAGAAACAATGTTATTTGACGATATGGACAACCAGAGGTGATTGTATCCGATAATGCTAAGAACTTCAACAACAAGATGATGGAGGAGTTATGCAGTAAATTCCGCATCAAACATCTTAACTCCGTCATCTACCGTCCAAAGATGAATGGTGTTGTTGAAGCGGCTAACAAAATCATCAAGAAAATTATGCAAAAGATGTCCGCTTGACCACAAAGATCGGCACGACCTATTGCCTCTTACTCATTAGCCTCTGAGAAAATCAATGCGCACTTCCACTGGGGCAACCCCCTACGCATTAACCTATGGGGTAGAAGTAGTGCTCCCCATAGAAGTTGAAATGGAATCCCTCAGAGTGTTAATAGACGCTTAGCTGGAGGAAGACCAATGGGTACAAGACAGGTATCACCAATTATCTCTAATAGACGAAAGGTGAACCGCGGCTATCTTCCATTGTCAGTTATATCAACAAAGGATCGCCAGATCCTACAACAAAAAAGTCTGGCTACGGTAGTTTAAACAACATGACTTGGTTTTGAATAAGATCATTGACAACCAAGATCAATCTAAGGGAAAATTCGCTCCTAACTGGGAAGGCTCGTTTGTTGTCAAGGAAGTATTGACAGGAGGCGCTCTCAGATTGCAAGAAATGGACGACGATGAATTTCCACAACTCATCAACTCGGACGCCATGAAACGGTACTATGTCTGAAGTTACCATCAAGCAAACATCCTGGTGTTGGACCATCAGATCACCAGTCATTCCGGTTCTTTAACCCTTTACCACATACAATTTTTCCACATTTTCCCCTCAGGGAAACATACCTTTCAAGCCAGCAGCCTGGCTTCACTACATTCCTACGACTTAGGTCATCCCACTACAGATTTAACCTCTCACGTTTGCAGTTTGGCTACCCGTACATGGGATCAAACTTCTCATACCTGCAGTTTATCCTCAACCTAGGATTAAACTTTCTCCTCCCCGCAATCTGACCTGCACATGGGATCACGCTTTTCCACTCGCCCTGAGGGGCGAACTACGTCGACCTGATCTCCTCTTCAATAGGAGTACGTAGGCAACCATTTCATATGGTCTGGTCGCAATAAAACAAAAACAACAAAAACATTTCCACCCTTTTCCTTACAAAAACAAAAACAACAAAAACATTCCTACACCATTTCTGCCACATACAGTGTTGAATCTCTTACACCATGCTCGAACTACGCAGACCTGATCTCTTCTTCAATAGGAGTATGTAGGCAGCCATTCATGGTACGGTCTCACCCCCTACTAAAATACAAAAACTTGTCAACGGTATTGGGATCATCCTTCAATCCATTACATTTCATTTGGCTTCAGACCAAAGGGGTGGAATTACCTGAACTCCTCCCGAATAGGAGATTCGGTGACCATCTAAGTTGCGGTTAAACCTTGAAGAGCAACACCAATCCATAAGAGATGGAATTAACTAGGCTTCTCCTAAATAGAAGTACTGGCGACCATCTGTGGTGCGGTCAATCTCAGAGAGGAAAGCCACACTCCTCTCCTTATTTCCACACAGAAACCAGTCCCAAGACACCAAAGATGGTAGGGATACACACAGATCAATGATCCATTCTGAACTATCTAGAGACATCTCAATGTCCATCCCTCAAGGAGGAATTCAGAAGACATCAAGATCACAAGCCCTGAGGCAGCAGGCAAAATATCAATCAAGTAGCAAAGCATATCTAAAAGGGAAGTGATCAAAAATATATTTCCCTGCCATATATATAATGTTGTTTGATATACAAAATGTAAACTGTACATGACAAAATGGCTAAACTAGTCTGTGCAGAAAAGCACAAGCCCATCTATAAGTCAGGATATATGCGAGCTAATAAGCCCAACATGGCATCCCTCTCAGAAGAAGGAGGCGAAGCTGTGGTCTCCTGTACGAGAATATCCACACGACCCAACAGATCTGCAGTCATCTGCATAGTGATCATATGCTTATCAATGTAAGTGCTCATCTCTGCAATCATGCCAGTGGTAAGGGACCTCACTGCAGTACTATCTGTGATGGCTACATCCCGGGCAGATATGGCACTATTCCGCTCAAATATCACTACATCTCTGGCTGATCTAGCCTCATCCCGTTCGACAACAGTGGCATCTCTACGAGCTAATGCCTCGTCTCTCTCTAATAGAGCTGCGTCTCTCCCATCAAGAGCGGTCAACATCGAGGCTCTAGCATGGTCTCTCTCGAAGGTCATCAGATGAAGACTCTGCTCAAAGTATTATGCCGAATGCTGTATAACGACAGTGTTAGTACTGGGAGAATCTAGAGGAAATGTTGGCAACCCATCAACTGGCTCCTCCTCGATGTAGGAATCAATGTCCTCCATAGGCTCTACATCATCTGAATCACTACTCGGTAATGCAAATACTACCGCAGCTAATGCAATCTCTGTCTCCATCCATGCGGAATACTCTGCAGAACAACTCGGATGGCTCACAGAAAACACAGCTATCTCACGCTAATCCCAACAAGCATACACACGGGATCGATCATCTGTTGAAAGATAGCAAGAAGTCAACGTGACCTAACCCCCCCTCGAAAGGATGAAAGTCCTAAAACTGGTTAAACTGCGACATCACGGCCAGCAGGTGGTAGGTAGTCATGCCCCTCAAGCTAGTCAGAGGATGATAGTCCATACCTAGAGTATGAGTAATGAAGCTGTAGGGTGAGCTAAGTCCCGAGCATGGCAATATGCTAAACGGATCCCTGATATCCGCCAAGAACATAGACCAAGCCAAAGCGTCCATACACTCCGATGGCTGAAAGGAGTATGACATGGCTATGTCATGGGTGAAACAATACCCATGTCGTCTAAAGGTACCAATAGGTCTCAAGTGTGACATGAACCACACGTATAAGCATGCATGATCGAGCCGCCTGTGAACACTCTCTGCCGGATAAGTGCAAAGATGATGTAGCTAACCTCAGAGTCTCTGCTATAATCATCGGTATAATGGTACGACCCTCCCTGAGAGCTCTCACTACCATGATGACTCCAATGTCTATCTCATCCATGTACCGTGGCATATAGACATACGATAGTATGCACAATAGCAGTACATCAACCTTGGCTAGACGCCAATGATCCTCCGATGCGGTGAAATCCCTGGAATATCATGTATAACTATCCTCAGAGCCAAATCTGTCAAACAAAAAAATGTTGGGATATAACGTGGCTAGATGTAAGCTCATCCTGCACCAACCTGTGCCTCAATCCAGTAAGGGTCATGAACCATCGACTCATGTCCCCTAAAGCCATATGCACGCAAGGTCTGTCCAGCGACAGCATCGTCAACCGTGCATACTCCTCTAGAGTAGGAGTCAACTCCTGGGTCCCAAATCGGAAAACCTGCCTCTCCGATACCTAGTGCTCCAGTATGCCATCCAAAAATCCTGTAGGAACCTGAAACATCAACAGGGTCGTAGTATGCTGTAACAAATGATCTACGGTCACCCTATCTGATGGTGACATGCTATCATACCACGATCGCATATCGGATGTTACCAATAATGGTGGGGTATGATCAATACGGCTAACTATCGAAGAAGACATCTGTACGGGCCATGTCATAAGACCATCTAGGGGTTAATGCTGAATATCTCTGGACATATATACATATGCATAACATGATACATGCATTGCAGATAATAGATTGCAATATGATATAGGGAATGAAAAAACTGTGCATACATTCCTAAGTATATTAACATCTAATACATCACCTCTATACAGCTACAAATACAGGGAAATGGGGCACAAATGCCCTACTACTAACAGAGGCCTATCAAAAAGATATAGCGAGAATGGGGCACAGCCACCCAATAGCTAACAGCGGCCTATCAAAAGATATAACGAGAATACACATCAGAAGAAGACAATGGTGTCAATGTCTACATCATCAATCCTATCCACCTGATGTAACTCCTCCTGAGTCACTGGATCTCTATCAACAGGGATGTCAGGCCTATATAGAGGAGGATCTGCACCAGCAAAACTGAATGGGTCATCTGAGGGGCCAGCGCCTGAGCTTGAAGGATCAAACGAATCTGCCTCTGCCAGATCTCTGCCCAAATGCCAGATAAAGAAATGTGTCTGGTCTAGTCGCCGGGTTAAACTATCAATCTATGTCACATGAGTTAGATCTCAGACACAGACTATCCAATCCGTCATCATTACGGATCTTGGAACCATATCCTCCATGAAATGAGTGGCGCGGGACTGGGCTCCAATAGTACGAGGGAACCACCAAATCTCCTGAGTGCAAGGACCCTCTGATAATGCAAAGTCGTCAACCCCCAATAATGGGATATCAGTGACGGGTGACTGTGATACAGGCCAATGACGCCTGGCAGGAGGCAAGATCGACATGTGAATCTCCCCTGTGGTGCTCCTGATAGCACGCTCTCCTAAGTAGAGCTCCCATCCTTTATCTATAAAGAGAGGAACTCTCCAGGTGGAGATCACATGTGACGCCCCCAAAATCGGTATACATCACCTATTCTGAGTCGCCAAATACATGGTACAAAATTTAAATATAACTTAATTATACAACAGTCGTGTAAAATACGACTAAACATATGCTGTGAGTTTTAATACAAATATTGTCATCTAGACAATATACAAACTCAATGGGGTCCTCATTACATTTATTATCACACTATTTCATAGAATAGTGAGGACTACTAACGCTATTATCTCGGACCATCACTGTTCCCCGACTAGTCCTCGCTACGTTCTCATTTCACAGAAGAAACAATGAAAGCAAAAGGGTGAGCTCAACTAGCCCAAGAAGAAATATTATGACTAAGATAATGCGAATATATTATCATTAGCCTTGATAGTGTTAAACCGATAAAATATAACAAATATCAAGTTTAATCTATAATGAACAAGCAATCCATTAGAAGAGTCAAGTAGAGAATAAAATCTACTATCTTCTATGATTTAAAAGGTTTTTCATAACTTTTATCGCTGAGACTCAGCTTAATAAATAATCCACATCATCCCTGCACTACGGCCAAGGATATTCATTAGTATCACAACCACAAATTATCCATGCACCACACCCAAGGATATTCGTGTATTCATCAATGGTCATGATCATTCCAACAACTGTCCATCAATTCACTACGGGTCAAAGAGGACTTTTTCCATATCATTTGTAACATTACGGTCATGATTACACCGAATAATCCCTTGTCATAATCATACCAAGTCCATCTATGCACTACAGGCCATAGATGACTTTCAACATAATATAAACATGAGGATGATGACAATGATATAAGAATTCAATAAAACAAGTTCAATAATTAATTATATAATAAAAACATGAGGATGATGACAATGATATAAGAATTCAATAAAACAAGTTCAAGAATTAATTTATCCAGTAACTAAAAATGTCCAAATTGTCAACATGATACTTCTTTGTAAAGTAACACTCAAGAATGCTCAGAAGAATATTTTAATGAAAAGATACTGGATGAAGCGCAAATATCAAGGATATTCCACTAATTTCATGGAGTATAAAAGTCAAAACTTTAACCAACCGAGTATAATAAAGAATGGAATAACAAAAGAAATCACCAAGCATGCGATAGACCACACGCATGGTTAGTTATTCCAATGAATAATAAATAATGGAACCGTGTCATGCGTAAATGCAATCGATAGGATATTCCAAATGAATAATAAATAATGGAACTAGGTCATGCAAGAAAACGCACCAACGGATATTCCAACGAATAATAAATAATGGAACCGGTGTCACGTAAACGCACCGGCGATATTCCAAAAGAATAATAAATAATGGAACCAGTCATGCGTAAACGCATACGCATGTGATGTTCCAACATGAATAATAAATAATGGAATAATGTAAGAATTTCACCAAGTATAGGGTATCCAGCATTATACAAAAGTTATTCCAATGTAATAATAAAGAATGGAATAACAAAAGAATTTCACCAATAAGAAAGAAGGAATACCCTAACGAGTACAACAAATAATATCTCTTACCGTAAAGAAGAGTATTTTTGATTTGTAGGGTGAGGATATACTCAAAGAAAACTTGCACTACGCTTCAAAGCTTTTTTAAACTCTAAAGAAATACGCTCAAGATTATAGAAAAAGAACTCTCTCTATAGTTTCACTCTCTAGAGTTTTAGTGAATTCGTAAGAAATAATGAAGGAATGAGCTTCTATTTATAGAAGAATAAACTGCATAGTAACTAATTCATGAACGGTCCAGACTGATTTACTTTAAATGGACGGTCCAGATTGGTTTACAATAAAATATAATATATTCTATTTATAATCTAATAAAACGAATAACTTTATAAATGTATTCTATTTTATATAAAAAGATTTTACTATGCAAACACTATGCAGACACTAAACAAACACTATGTGTAAGACCCCAACTTTTTGAATAAAGATTAAATTTTCTCGAAATATATTTTTGAATATTATGGTGTGGATTTGATATAATGTTATAGTTGTGGGTAATATTTACAAATTTTGCAAAATACGCAAGTTGTTATATAATATTCGATTGGTCGGGGAATATTCGCTTTTAACGGGAATATTCGACAACTAAGACAATCATTGGTGGACCCCCACAACGGAATTATTATTTTGATTGAGAAAATGACAAAAATACTTTATATGAAAATAACGGTGGAAGTTTTACCGTTAACTATTGAACTAACTTAGGTAGTAAAAGTACAAGAATACGGCTGTGGGTTGCATAGTAGCACACCAGTATTGATTATTGATGCTTACGTGAGAAGTCACTCGATTATACTCAATTATTGCTACGATGAATTGTTTTACCATATCTCTCATATTATTGATTCGATTATTGTTGTAGTATCATCTACATAATATGTTATTTTATTAAATCAATAATTAAGATGACAAAGTTATTCATATTATTAAATTGCAATATTTACAATGTCTAGAAGTTCTGTCGAGGAGAGGTTTGGTCACCTAATTACGCGCCAATAGGGAGAAATTCTTATTGGAAAGCCCCCTCTTTCCTGGGAACGACCTGGTTGATAAATATTATGAGGTATAATATTAATGATGAATGTTATTAAAATTGAAGTTGTGTTCAGAGTTGAATTTGGAGACACAGACGTGATATTTGAGTCCGGAACGATGAAATTAGTAAAAATAGTCTATAAACACAAAATTTTCCGAAATTCACTCTTTGGTCAAAAAGTCAACAGTTGACTTTTTCGGGAAAAGTCAAACTTTGAAATTTCAAAATTTATATTTTTGATAAAAATGGTTTCATTGTGTTTGAATTATTTGTGTTAATGAAAATCGAAAATTATTTCGATAATAATTAATGTCTGGAGGTTATATTGACCAATCGAGTATTTAACCGGATAAATGAGCAATTGATTGCTATTATTTCACATGATTATAACTATTTGTTCACATGTGTATACTATTGTTTCACATTCTTGTTACTATTAGAGGAGTTGGTGCAAGACTGATAATACTTGCATGACTAAGTTAAAAATAGAGGTATAGATGAAGGTACTATACTGTAATTCGTATTTTCACATGTCTAGAACTATTGATTCACATAATTTACTATTGAATCACATTATTTACTATTAGAGGAGGTGGTGCAAGTTTGATAATACTTCCATGACTAAATTAACAATAAAAGAAAAGTTGGAGGTATTGTACTGAAATTTTTCGAGCGCCAAAACGTGCAATTATCGAGACTATATTTTTCTATAAATAGAAGCTCATTCTTCCTTCATTTCTCACCAATTCACAAAAGCTTTAGAGTGATTATTATAGAGAGAAATTATAGAAAGAAGAAGAGAAGTCTGCTACCTCACTATTCCAGTATCCAATTTTTTTAAAGGTAGGGAGTATTATTTCTTTCTTATCCACGAAGAGAACTTCTGTTATTCCATTCTTTATTATTCTATTGGAATAACTCAGATACGCTCTGTGAGCTACCCTATACTTGGTGAAATTCTTCATTGTTCCATTCTTTAACATTCTCATTGGAACATCCTCATCATATGCGTTTCTACGGACACGGTTCCGCTTTTATTATTATTCTGTTGGAATATCCTGTCTGTGCATTTTACGCCGGACCTGGTTCCGTCTTTATTATTCTGTTGGAATATCCTGTCTGTGCGTTTTACGTCGGACCTAATTCCGTCTTTATTATTCTGTTGGAATATCCTGTCTGTGCATTTTACGCTGGACTTGATTCCGTTATTTATTATTCTGTTGGAATAACCTGCCTGTGCGGTCTATCGCATGCCTGGTAATTTCTTTTGTTATTCTATTCCTTATTATACTCAGTTGGTTAAAGTTTTGACTTCTATACTCCATGAAATTAGTGGAATATCCTTGATATTTGCGCTTCATCTAGTATCTTTTCATGAAAATATTCTTCTGAGCATTCTTGAATTTTACTCTACAAAGCAGTATCATGTTGACAATTTGGACGTTATTAGTTCCTGGATAAATTAATTCTTGAACTTGTTTTATTGAATTCTTATATCATTGTCATCATCCTCGTGTTTATATTTTGTTGAAAGTCATATGTGGCCTATAGTGCATAGATGGACTTGGTATGATTATGACCATGGATTATTCGGTGTAATTATGACCTTAATGTTACAAATGATGTGGAAAAAGTCCTCATTGGCCCGTGGAGCATTGATGGACAGTTTTTGGCATGATCATGACCATTAATGAATACACAAATATTCTTGACCCGTAGTGCATGGATAATTGTGGTCGTGATACTAAAGAATATCCTTGGTCGTAGTGCAAGGGTGATTCGATGATGTGAATACACTGTTGAAGGCTAACGATAATATATTCTGCATTATCTTAGTCATAATATTTCCTACTGGGCTAGTTGAGCTCACCCTTTTACTTTCATTGCTCTCTTCTTGAGAATGAGAACGTAACGAGGGGACTAGTCGAGAACAGTGACGGGCGGATGATAGAATTAGTAGTCCTCACTATTCTGTGAAATAGTGTGATAATAATTATAATGAGGACTCCTTTTGAGTTTGTATAATCTCTAGTAGAGAATATTTGTATTCAAAATCATAGCTTATGTTTTGTCGTATTGTATACGACAGTTGTATTATTAAGTTGTATTTGAATTCTGTACCATGTATCTGGCGACTCAAGATGGGTGATGTATACCTATTTTGGGGGCGTCACAGTTAGTATCAAAGCTTAGGGATATGATCCCTGGCTAAGATGTGAGACTAGAACTAGGAGGGGAGAGACAGGGAATTCCTTCGCTACTATGACCTACCTAAGTTTATTGGGTATTTAATTGGTCAGTAAGAGTGTAGGGATAATATGTTTCATGTCAATTAACCCTTGTTTTGTGGCAATATTTGAAAATGACATCCGAGAATGTTGAGAACATCAATGGAGCACAAGAGACCATTGAGTCTCCACAGATCAATAACCAGGACAATGTGCATCAGGAAGGCGACAATCCTTATGCAAACAACAACACTGACCAAATGATGAACGATGGAATGTTCTGAGGCTTCATGCAATTAATGCAACATCAGTGAGAGCGGCTCTCCCAAAATACAGTGTGGAAACACAGCAACTCTCGGGGCGGTCCACCGCCAAATGCAGTTCGAGGAGCTGGGACCACCGGAGTTTATTGGAGAGCCAAAACCACTTAAGGTGGAAGCATGGATAAAGCAGATAACCAAGATATTTGATGTCTTGGGATGCTCCGAGGAACAAAAGGTTCCCTTTGCCACCTTTATGTTGCGTGAAGAGGTAGATTACTGGTGGGAATCAGAAAAGCATTACTCACTGGCACTTTCAAGATGCCTTGGGAGAAGTTCCAAGAGCTGTTCAACGACAAGTACTTTCCCGAAAGTATTCGTCACATGAAAAAGGTGAAGTTTATCAAGTTGGAATCAAACAATATGACCGTGTCACAATACGAGACTAAATTTGCGGAGTTATCCCGGTTTGCATCCCATTTGGTTGATAATGAGGAGCGAATGACCCGAATGTTTTTAAGAGGTTTAAAACCGGAGATACGATAATATCTTATTTCTCATAAACTGTGTTTGTATTCAGATGTTATAAATAGGGCTCAGTTGATGGAGCGCGATAACGAGTCAACGCAACCAAGAGAAAGCAGCAGATAGAATGAAAATACCAGCGGTAACAGTCATCGAAGCGGTGACAACAAACGTGGAGGGAATCAACATGCCAGAAATGGTAAAAATGAACATTTCAAGAAAAGGAGATTCAACAATGATGGAAAGACGTCAGCACCAGCACCCGTTGTTAAGGAAGGAGAACGACCACCTATTATATGCTTCAAATGCGGAGGGAGGGACACATCACCCAAACCGCGATGCCGTCAAAGCATGTTATAATTGTGGAAGAGAAGGTCACTTAGCTCGATTTTGTCATTCACCAAGATAAATTCACTAAGATGGAGGCACCAAAGGTCATCCCGTAAAAAGTCAAAGCCATTGAGTCAAGGAGAGCGTTTGTTGTGACCTCCTGAGAAAGCAAGGAACCCGAACGAGGTTATCACGGGTAAGCTTATTATAAACTCTAGTGAAGTCTATACCTTATTTGATACCTTGTTATACCCATTCTTTTATTTCTCCTACTTGCGCTCAACGCTTAAATTTGACTCGGAGAAATTAGACTTTGACTTATCTGTTGAAACTCCATTAAGAGAAACCTTCATTACATCCACTGTTTATAAGTCTTATTTGATTCAAATCGGTAATCGCACGTTACCTGTCGATCTTATCTCCTTAAAAATACTTGCATTTGACGTGATTCTAGGGATTGATTGGTTAAGTACTCATCATGCTAAAATTAATTGTTTTCGTAAGGTTGTTAGCTTTCATATTCCTAATAAACTTATTATGCGAATTCAAGTGACCAAACCATTAAAATCAATCATGGTCATCTCAAGCCATAAAGCTATTCATTTATTAAAAAATGGATGTCAAGCTTTCTTAGCTCATGTCACGGATTTAAACAAAAATACGTCAGATTTGAAGGATATTTCTATTGTTAATAAATTTCCGACGTATTCCTCAAGAACTTCCCCTGGCCTACCCCAGAAAGTGAAGTTGAATTTTGTATCGACCTTGAACCCTGCATACAAAACCCATTTCCAAAGCCCCATATCGAATGGCTCCAATTGAACTTCAGGAGTTAAAAACCCAATTGCAGGAATTGTTAGACATTGATTTCATTCGTCCTAGTACATCTCCTTGGGGTGCTCCTGTTCTATTTGTTAAGAAGAAAGATGGGAGTATGTGACTTTGTATTGATTATCGGGAGTTGAATCATGTCACCATCAAAAATAGGTACCCATTGTCACGTATTGATGACCTGTTTGACCAATTGCAAGGAGCCAACTTCTTTTCAAAGATTGATCTTAGCTTACGGATATCATCAATTTGAAGGTTAAAATCAAGATATTCCAAAGACGCCTTCGAACCTCTATGACGGGCATTATGAATTCTTAGTCATGTCTTTTGGATTGACTAATGTTCCTGCTGCCTTCATGGATATGATGAATCGAGTATTCAAGGAATATTTGGATCACTTTGTGGTCATCTTTATTGATGACATCCTTATTTATTCCAAAAGCCGTGAAGATCATGAGCAACACTTGAGGCTGATACTCCAAAAGGTTCGTGAATATAAGCTTTATGCCAAGTTAAAGAAATGCGAGTTCTGGCTTGAGGAAGTAGCATTCCTTGGGCACGTAGTATCAAGTAATGGAATATCCGTTGACCCGGCAAAGATTAAAGCTATTCAAAGCTGGGAGCAACCCAAATCAGTGACCGAAGTACGTAGCTTTCTCAGTTTAGCTGGTTATTATTGGAGATTCATGGAAGGATTTTCTCGAATCGCTACTCCGTTAACTCAGCTGACTCAGAAAGATACAAAATTCGGTTGGAGCGAGGAATGTGAGAAGGGTTTTCAAGAACTCAAAAGGAGACTCATTTCAGCACCTGTTCTGACAATACCATCTGGTTCGAAGGGATTTGTCATCTACAGTGATGCTTCGGGTAAAGGGTTAGGATGTGTTCTCACGCAACATGGGAAAGTCATAGCCTATGCCTCAAGATAACTCAAAGAATATGAGAGGAATTATCCTACTCATGATCTAGAGTTGGCAGCTGTTGTCTTCGCACTTAAAATTTGGAGGCATTACTTGTATGGAGAGAAAGTGGAGATCTTTATGGATCATAAAAGCCTCAAATATTTCTTCACTCAAAAGGAACTCAACATGCGACAACGACGTTGGCTTGAACTGTTGAAAGATTATGATCATACCATCCAATACCATCCTGGAAAAGCGAACGTGGTAGCTGACGCATTGAGTAGAAGATCATATGCGGGTATTAGTGCAATATTCACAACACAAAAGCCCATTTTGTGTGACTTGCAAAGGATGGAGATAGAGTTAAAAACTCCATGGACCCATGTGATGATGGCGAATATACGAGTAGAACTGACTTTAATTGATAAAGTTAAAGTTGCTCAAGTTACAGATCTGAAGCTGATGCGTATGAGGAAGAAAGTGCAAGAAGGTGCTATGCCGGAAGCAAGAATAGATGAAGAATGAATACTTCGAGTCAACTCCAGACTTTGTGTTCCTAACGACCCTAATTTAAAGTATAAAATCATGATGGAGGCGCACAACACACCGTTTGTAATCCATCCTGGGAGTACCAAAATGTATCGTGATCTTCGTCATACATTTTGGTGGAGCAATATGAAGAGAGAGATAGCGCTATTTATCTTAAGGTGTCTAATTTGTCAACGAGTTAAAGCGGAGCATCAAGTACTAAAATGTCCATTGCAACCACTTGAAATTCCAGAATGGAAGTGGGAGCACATTACCATAGATTTCGTTACCGGTCTTCCCAAAGTTTCTCAAGGCATAGATGCGATTTGGGTCATTGTTGATAGATTGACCAAGTCTGCTCATTTCTTACCGACACGAGAAACTTATACACTTGAACATCTTGCTCGTATGTATATAAATGAGGTTGTAAGATTGTATGGTATGCCAGTATCCATAGTTTCTGATCGAGACCTAAGATTCACTTCAAGATTTTGGGTTAGTTTGCAAAAAGCTATGGGCACGGATTTACGATTTAGCTCGGCATATCATCCTAAGACGGACGGGCAGTCGGAGAGGACGATTAAAACTATTGAAGATCTATTAAGACTCTGTGTCCTTGACTTCAAGGGAAGTTGGGACAAGTTCTTACCATTGGTGGAGTTTTCCTACAACAACAGTTATCAAGCAAGTATTGGCATGGCTCCATTCGAGGCGTTGTATGGAAGAAAGTGTCGTTCTCCAGTATGCTGGGATGAGGTGGGTGAAGCAACATTGTTGGGACCAGAGTTGGTACGTATGACTACGAAAAAGATTCAAATGATCCGACAACGTATAAAAACCTCACAAGATCGACAAAAAAGTTATGCTGATCTTCATCGAAAGGATGTAGAATTCGATATTGGAGATCATGTGTTGTTACGTGTTGCTCCATGGAAAGAAGTTACAAGATTTGGAAAGAGAGGAAAGCTCAATCCTTGATTCATCGGCCCATTTTTAATCCTCGATCGAGTAGTAACTATGGCCTATAGACTCGATTTACCGCCAAGTATGTCTCATGCTCATAACGTTTTTCACATATCCATGTTACGTAAATATGTGAAAGACCCGAACCACATTATTGAGTTAGAACCGGACGAAATAGCGGAAGATTTGACGTATGAAGAGGTTCCTGTTCAAATCTTGGATAAGAAGGAACATATTTTACGCTCCAAGGTTATACCTCAAGTCAAAGTTTTGTGGAGAAACCACGATGTTGAGGAAATGACCTGGGAGTTAGAATCTGAAATGAAATCAAAGTATCTTCACCTCTTCGACATACCAGGTACGCACCCTAATTTCGAGGACGAAATTTCATAAGAAGGGGAGGTTGTAAGACCCCAACTTTTTGAATAAAGATTAAATTTTCTCGAAATATATTTTTGAATATTATGGTGTGGTTTTGATATAATATTATAGTTATAGGTAATATTTACAAATTTTGCAAAGTACGCAAGTTGTTATATAATATTCAATTGGTGGGGAATATTCATTTTAACAGGAATATTATTAGATGCAAAGACAATCATTGGTGGACCCCCACAACGGAATTATTTTCGGATTGAGAAAACGATAAAAATACTTTATGAAAATAACGGCGAAGTTTTACTGTTAACTATTGAACTACCCATTAGTAAAAGTAAAGCGATGTCTGGCGTGGTTGCATAGTAGCACACAAGATTGATTATTGATGCTTACGTGAGAAGTCACTCGGTTATACTCAATTATTGCTACAAAGATAATTCTTTGCATCATATCTCTCATATTATTGATTCGATTATTGTCGTAGTATCATCTACATAATATGTTATTTTATTAAATCAATAATTGAGACGACAAAGTTATTCATATTATTAAATTGCAATATTTACAATGTCTAGAAGTTTTGTCAAGGAGAGGTTTGGTCATCTAATTGCGCGCCAATAGGGAGAAATCCTTATTGGAAAGCCCCCTCTTTCTTGAGAACGACCTGGTTGATAAATATTGTGAGTTATAATATTAATGATGAATGTTATTAAAATTGAAGTTGTGTTCGAAGTTCAATTTGGAGACGCGGACGTGATATTTGAGTCCGGAACGATGAAATTAGTAAAAATAGTCTATAAACACAAAATTTTTCGGAATTCACTATTTGGTCAAAAAGTCAACAGTTGACTTTTTAAGGAAATGTCAAACTTCAAAATTTCAAAATTTATATTTTTGGTAAAAAAAATGGTTTCATTTCGTTGGAATTATTTGTGTTAGTGAAAATCGATAATTATTTCGATAATAATTAATGTCTGGAGGTATATTGACCAATCGAGTATTTAACCGGATAAATGAGTAATTGATTGCTATTATTTCACATGATTATAACTATTTGTTCACATGTGTATACTATTGTTTCACATTCTTGTTACTATTAGGGGAGTTGGTGCAAGATTGATAATACTTGCATGACTAAGTTATAAATGGAGGTATAGATGGAGGTACTATACTGTAATTCATATTTTCACATGTCTAGAACTATTGATTCACATAATTTACTATTGAATCACAATATTTACTATTAGGGGAGGTGTTGCAAGTTTGATAATACTTCCATGACTAAATTAAAAATAAAGGAAAAGTTGGAGGTATTGTACTGAAATTTTTTGAGCCCAAAAACGTGCAATTATCGAAACTATATTTTTCTATAAATAGAAGCTCATCTTCCTTCATTTCTCACCAATTCACAAAAGCTTTAGAGCGATTATTATAGAGAGAAATTATAGAAAGAAGAAGAGAAGTCTGCTACCTCACTATTCCAGTACCCAGTTTTTCTAAAGGTAGGGAGTATTATTTCTTTCTTATCCATGAAGAGAACTTCTGTTATTCCATTCTTTATTATTCTGTTGGAATAACCTGTATACGTGGGCTACCCTATACTTGGTGAAATTCTTTTGTTGTTCCATTCTTTATCATTCTGTTGGAACATCCTGCATCAGGTTTCTACGGGACTGGTTCCGCTCTTTTTATTATTCTTTTGGAATATCCTCATGCATGCGTTTCTGGCGGGACTTGGTTTCATCTTTATTATTCTTTTGGAATATCCTCATGCATGCGTTTTCTGGGGACTGATTCCGTTATTTATTATTCTCGTTGGAATAACTCGTCTGCATGCGGTCTATCGTATGCTTGGTGATTTCTTTTGTTATTCCATTCCTTATTATACTCAAATTGGTTAAAGTTTTGACTTCTATACTCCATGAAATTAATGGAATATCCTTGATATTTGCGCTTCATCCAAAGATCTTTTCATGGAAATATTCTTCCGAGCATTCTTGAATTTTACTCTACAAAAGCGATATCATGTTGACAATTTGGGCGTTATTAGTTCCTAGATAAATTAATTCTTGAACTTGTTTTATTGAATTCTTATATCATTGTCATCATCCTCATGTTTATATTTTGTTGAAAGTCATCCATGGCCTATAGTGCATAGATGGACTTGGAATGATTATGACCGTGGATTATTCGGTTGTAATCATGGTAGTAATGTTACAAATGATGTGGAAAAAATTCTCATTGGCCCTGTAGAGCATTGTTGGACGATTTTGGCATGATCATGACCATTAATGAATACACAAATATTCTTGGCCCGTAGTGCATGGATAATTGTGGTCGTGATACTAAAGAATATCCTCGGTCAGTAGTCAAGGGTGATTCGATGATGTGGATTATTTATTAAAATCGAGTCCCAAATGATAAAAGTGATGAAAAACTTCTAAGTCATAAAAGATAGTAGATTTTATTCTCTACTTGACTCTTTTAATGGATTGCTTGTTCACTTATGAGTTAAACTTGATGGTTGATATATTGTATCGCTTAACAACTTGTTGAAGGCTAACGATAATATATTTTGCATTATCTTAGTCATAATATTTTCTATTGGGCTAGTTGAGCTCACCCTTTTACTTTCATTGTTTTCTTCAGGAAATGAGAACGTAGCAGGGACTAGTCAGGGAACGGAGTGACGGGCCAGATGATAGCATTAGTAGTCCTCACTATTCTGTGAAATAGTGTGATAATAATTGTAATGAGGACTCCTTTTGAGTTTGTATAATCTCTAGTATACAATATTTGTATTCAAACTCACAGCTTATGTTTTTTCGTATTGTACACGATATTTGTATTATTAAATTGTATTTGAATCCTGTACCATGTATCTGTCAACTCAAGATGGGTGATGTATACCTATTTTGGGGGCGTCACACTATGCATAATAAAATATAATATATTCTAATTATTGTCTAATAAAACAGATAACTTTATAAAAGTATTACGCTTTTTATATAAAAAGATTTTACTATTAGTCTAATAAAATGAATAACTTTATAAAAGTATTCTGTTTTATATAAAAAGCTTTTCTGTTTTATTACATTAATAATACTAATAAAACAAAATTCATCATCATTATTATAATTCACAATATTAATCGACCAGGTCGTTCCCAGGAAAGAGGGGGCTTTCCAATAAGGATTTCTCTCCATTGGCGCGCAATTAGGTGACCAAACCTTTCCTTAACAGAACTTCTAGACATCGTTAATATTGCAAATAATAATATTAATAACTTTGTCATCTCAATTATTGATTATAAAATATTGATGATGAATTGAATCAAATAATGTGAGATACTTATCACGGCAATTACTATAACAATAATTGAACAAAACCGAAAGTGACTTCTCACGTAAGAATCAATAATCAATACCGTAGTGTACTCTTTGTGCAACTATAAGTATTCATCGTAATTCTAACAATCGAGTGTTTCAACAGTTAACGGTAAAACTTCCGCGGTTATTTTCATAAATTATTTTTGTCGTTTTCTCAATCCGATAATAATTCCGTTAATAGGGTCCACCAATGATTGTGCCGTTGTACGAATATTCCTGTTAAAACGCGATATTCCCAGGCAATCGAATATTATATAACAACTTGCGTATTTTGCAAAATTTATAAATATTACCCACAACTATAACATTATATCAAATTCATTCTATAATATTCAAAAATGATATTTATAGAAAATTCATCTTTATTCATAAAAGTTGGGGTCTTACAACCTCCCCTTCTTATGAAATTTTGCCCTCGAAATTAGAGTACATACCTGGTATGTCGAAGAGGTAAGGATACCTTGATTTCATTTCAGATTCTAACTCCCAAGTCATTTCCTCAACATCGTGGTTTCTCCACAAAACTTTGACTTGAGGTATAACCTTGGAGCGTAGAATATGTTCCTTCTTATCCAAGATTTGAACAGGAACCTTTTCATACGTCATATCTTCCGCTATTTCGTCCGGTTCTAACTCAATAATGTGGTTCGGGTCTTCCACATATTTACGTAACATGGATATGTGAAAAATGTTATAAACACGAGATATACTTGGCGATAAAGTGAGTCTATAGGCCACAGTTCCTACTCGATCGAGGATTAAAAATGGGCCGATGAATCGAGGATTGAGCTTTCCTCTCTTTCCAAATCTCGTAACTCCTTTCCATGGAGCAACACGTAACAACACATGATATCCTATATCGAATTCCAAGTCCTTTCGATGAAGATCAGCATAACTCTTTTGTCGATCTTGTGAGGTTTTTATACGTTGTCAGATCGTTTGAATCTTTTCCGTAGTCATATATACCAATTTCGGTCCCAACAACGTTGCTTCACCCACCTCATCCCAGCATACTGGAGAACGACACTTTCTTCCATACAACGCCTCAAATGGAGCCATGCCAATACTTGCTTGATAACCTTTGTTGTAGGAAAAACTCCACCAATGGTAAGAACTTATCCCAACTTCCTTGAAGTCAAGGACACAGAGTCTTAATAAATCTTCAAGAGTTTGAATAGTCCTCTCCGACTACCCGTCTGCCTAAGGATGATATCTTAGAGCTAAATTGTAAATCTGCGCCCATAGCTTTACTAGAACTAACCCAAAATCGTGAAGTGAATCTTGGGTCTCGATCGAAAACTATGGATACCGGCATACCATGCGATCTTAAAATCTCGTTTATGTACATCTGAGCAAGACGTTCAAGTGTATAAGTTTTTCAGATATCGGTAAGAAATGAGCGGACTTGGTCAATCTATCAACAATGACCCAAATTGCATCTATACCTTGAGAAACCTTAGGAAGACCGGTAACGAAATCCATGGTAATGTGCTCCCACTTCCATTTTGGAATTTTAAGTGGTTGCAATGGACCTTTTGGTACTTGATGCTCCCTTTAACTCGTTGACAAGTTAGACACCTTGAGATAAATAATATATCTCTCTCTTCATATTGCTCCACCAAAATGTATGACGAATATCATGATACATTTTGGTACTCCCAGGATGGATTGCAAACGGTGTGTTGTGCACCTCCATCATGATTTTAAACTTTAAATCAGGGTCATTAGGAACACAAAGTCTGGAGTTGACTTGAAGTATTCCTTCTTCATCGATTCTTGCTTCCGATATAGCACCTTCTTGCACTTTCTTCCTCATACGCATCAGATCCAGGTCTGTAGCTTGAGCAGCTTTAACTTTATCAATTAAAGTCGGTTCTACTCATATATTCACCATCATTGCATGGGTCCCTGGAGTCTTTAACTTTATCTCCATCCTTTACAAGTCACACAAAATGGGCCTTTGTGTTGACAATATCGCACTCGTACTTGCATATGATCTTTTACTCAATGCGTCAGCTACCACGTTCGCTTTTCCAGGATGGTATTGGATGGTATGATCATAATCTTTCAATAGTTCAAGCCAACGTCGTTGTTGCATGTTGAGTTCCTTTTGAGTGAAGAAATATTTGATGCTTTTATGATCCGTAAAGATCTCCACCTTCTCCCCATACAAGTAACGCCTCCAAATTTTAAGTGCGAAGACAACAGCTGCTAACTCTAGGTCATGAGTAGGATAATTCCTCTCATATTCTTTGAGTTGTCTTGAGGCATAGGCTATGACTTTCCCATGTTACATGAGAACACATCCCAACCCTTTTCCCAAAGCATCACTGTAGATGACAAATCCCTCAGAGCCAGATGGTATTGTCAGAACAGGTGCTGAAATGAGTCTCCTCTTGAGTTCTTGAAAACTCTTCTCACATTCTTCGCTCCAACCGAACTTTGTATCTTTTTGATTCAGCTGAGTTAATGGAGTAGCTATTCAAGAAAATCCTTCCACGAATCTCCGATAATAACCAGCTAAGCCGAGAAAGCTACGTACTTCGGTCATTGATTTAGGTTGCTCCCAGCTTTGAATTGCTTCAATCTTTGCCAGGTCAACAGATATTCCATGACTTGATACTACGTGCCCAAGGAATGCTACTTCCTCAAGCCAGAACTCACATTTCTTTAACTTGGCATAAAGCCTGTATTCACAAAGCTTTTGGAGTGTCAGCCTCAAGTGTTGCTCGTGATCTTCACGGCTTTTGGAATAAATAAGGATGTCATCAATAAAGACGACCACAAAGTGATCCAAATATTCCTTGAATACTCAGTTCATCATATCCATGAAGGCAGCAGGAGCATTAGTCAATCCAAAGGACATGACTAGGAATTCATAATGCCCGTACTGAGTTCTGTCATCGATTCTAATCTTCAATTGGTGATATCCGGAACGAAGATCAATCTTTGAAAAGAAGTTGGCCCCTTGCAATTGGTCAAACAGGTCATCAATACGTGGCAATGGGTACCTATTTTTGATGGTGACATGATTCAACTCCCGATAATCAATACAAAGTCGCATACTCCCATCTTTTTCTTCTTACTGAATAGATCGAGAGCACCCCAAGGAGACGTACTTAGATGAATGAAACCAATGTCTAACAATTCTTGTAATTGGGTCTTTAACTCCTGAAGTTCAATAGAGCCATTCGATATGGGGCTTTGGAAATGGGTTTTGTCTGGGGTTCAAGGTCGATACAAAATTCAATTTAACGCTACGGGGTAGGCCGGGGAAGTTCTTCGAGAATCGTCGAGAATTTATTAACAATAGAAATATCATTCAAAACTGACGTATTTTTGTTTAGATTCGTGACATGAGCTAAGAAAGCTTGACATCCGTTTTTCAATAAATGAATAGCTTTATGGCTTGAGATGACCATGATTGATTTTAATGGTTTGGTCGCTTGAATTCACATAATAGGTTGATTAGGAATATGAAAGCTAACAACCTTACGAAAACAATCAATTTTAGCATGATGAGTAGTTAACCAATCAATCCCTAGAATCACATCAAATGCAAGTATTTTTAATGAAATAAGATCGACAGATAATATGAGGGTACCGATTTGAACCAAACAAGACTTATAAACAGTGGATGTAATGAATGTTTCTCCCAACAGAGTTTCCACAGATAAATCAACGTCTAATTTCTCCAGAGTCAAATTTAATCGTTGAGCGCAAGTAAGAGAAATAAAAGAATGGGTAGAACCCAGATATCAAATAAAGTATAGACTTCGCTAGAGTTTATGATAAGCTTACTTCGTGATGACCTCATTCGGGTTCCTTGCTTCGGGAGGTCACAACAAACGCTCTCCTTGCACTACGGCTTTGACTTTTCTCGGGACTGGCCTTTGGTGCCTCCATCCTAGCTAAACTTGTCTTCTTGATGAATGACAAAATTGGGCTAAGTGTGACCTTCTCCTCCACAATTATAACATGCTTTGACTAAGACATCGCTAGCTTTGACCGATGTGTCCTCCCTCGCATTTGAAGCATATGATAGGTGGTCGTTCTCCTTCCTTAACAACGGTGTTGGTGCTGACGTCTTTCCATCATTGTTGAATCTCCTCTTCTTGAAATGTCCATTCTTATTGTTTTGGCCCTGATTACCACCGAAGTGGTTACCACTTCTAGCCTGTTGATTCCTCCACGCTTGTTGTCACCGCTTGATGATTGCTCTCACTGGTATTATCATTTTTGCATTACCGCTTCTTTTAGTTATATTGACTCGTTATCGCGCTCTACTAACTGAGCCCTATTTACAACATCTGAATACAAACACAGTTTATGAGAAATAAGATGTTGACGTATCTCCGGCTTTAAACCTCTTAAAAATATCCGCATCATTCTCACTTCATTATCCACCAGGTGGGATGCAAACCGAGGCAACTCGGCAAACTTAGCTTCGTATTGCGACACGATCATATTATTCTGCTCCAACTTGATGAACTCTACCTCTTTTATGTGACGAATACTTTTGGGAAAGTACTTGTCGTTGAATAGTTCTTGGAACTTCTCCCAAGATATCTTCAGTGCAGCAGGTTGAGTACGCTTTACCGATTCCCACCAATGTCACGCTCCTCTCAACATAAAAAAGCGTGAAGGGAACCTTTTGCTCCTCAGAGCATCCCAAGACATCAAGCATCCCAAGACACCAGTAAGTGGTTTTGGCTCTCCAATAAACTCCGGTGGTCCCAGCTCCTTGAACTGTTTAGCGGTGACCGTCCGAGAGTTTCCAGTGTTTCCACCTACATTTTGGACAGGAGCCGTTCTCTTTCTTTGTTGCATGAATTTCATAAAGCCTCTGAACATTCCCTCATTCATCATTTGGTTAGTGTTATTGTTTACATGAGGATTGTCGCCTTCTGATGCACATTATCCCGATTATTGATATGTGGTGAATCAACTATTAAATCTGTGCTCCATTGTTATTCTCAACATTCTCGGATGTCATTTTCGAATCGCGCCACAAAAACAAAGGTTAATTGACATAAACATATTATCCCTATATTCTAATGAGACCAATTAAATACCAAATAAACTTAGGTAGGTCATACTAGCTAAGGAATTCCCCGTCTCTCCCCTCCTAATTCTATTCTCACATCTTAGCCAGGGATCCTATCCCTAAGCTTTGATACCAACTGTGGCACCTCCAAAATCGGTATACATCACCTATTCTGAGTCGCCAAATACATGGTACAAAATTCAAATACAACTTTATTATACAACAGTCGTGTAAAATACGACTAAACATATGCTGTGAGTTTTAATACAAATATTGTCATCTAGACAATATACAAACTCAATGGGGTCCTCATTACATTTATTATCACACTATTTCATAGAATAGTGAGGACTACTAATGCTATTATCTGGACCATCACTCTGTTCCCCGACTAGTCCCTGCTACGTTCTCATTTCCTGAATAGAACAATGAAAGCAAAATGGTGAGCTCAACTAGCCCAGGTGTTAAACTGATAAAATATAACAAACATCAAGTTTAACTACAGCGGAACAAGAAATCCATTAGAAGAGTCAAGTAGAGAATAAAATCTACTATCTTCTATGATTTAAAAGGTTTTTCATGACTTTTAGCCAAGGATATTCGTGTATTCATCAATGGTCATAATCATGCCAACAACTGTCTATCAATGCACTACGGGTCAAAGAGGACTTTTTCCACATCATTTGTAACATTACGGTCATGATTACAATCGAATAATCCACAATCATAATTATACTAAGTCCATTTATGCGATGACAGCCACAAATGACTTTCAACATAATATAAACATGAGGATGATGACAATGATATAAGAATTCAATAAAACAAGTTCAAAAATTAATTTATCCAGGAACTAAAAATGTCCAAATTGTCAACATGATACTTCTTTGTAGAGTAACACTCAAGAATGCTCAGAAGAATATTTCCATGAAAAGATACTAGATGAAGCGCAAATATCAAAGATATTCCACTAATTTCATGGAGTATAGAAGTCAAAACTTTAACCAATTGAGTATAATAAAGAATGGAATAACAAAAGAGATCACCAGGCATGCGATAGACCGCACAGACAGGTTATTCCAATAGAATAATAAATAATGGAACCAGGTCATGCGTAAACGCACCGACAGGATATTCCAACAAAATAATAAATAATGGAACCAGTCATGCGTAAATGCACCAACAGGATATTCCAACAGAATAATAAATAATGGAACCAGATCATGTGTAAACGCACCGACAAGATATTCCAACAGAATAATAAATAATGGAACTAGGTCATGCGTAAACGCACAGACAGGATGTTCCAACAGAATAATAAATAATGGAATAACAGAAGAATTTCACCAAGTATAGGGTATCCCGCGTATACAGGTTATTCCAACAAAATAATAAAGAATGGAATAACAAAAGAATTTCACCAATAAGAAAGAAGGAATGCCCCTAACGAGTACAGCAAATAATATTCCTTACCGTAAAAGAAGAGTATTTTGACTGGTAGGGCGAGGATATACTCAAAGAAAACTTGCACTATGCTAAAAGCTTTTTTAAACTCTAAAGAAATACGCTCAAGATTATAAAAGAAGAACTCTCTCTATAGTTTCTCTCTCTAGAGTTTCAGTGAATTTGTAAGAAATAATGAAGGAATGAACTTCTATTTATAGAAGAATGGATCTATCACATAAGTAACTAATTCATGAACGGTCCAGATTGATTTACTTTAAACGAGACGGTCCGTATTGGTTTACAATAAAATATAATATATTCTATTTATAATCTAATAAAATGAATAACTTTATAAAAGTATTCTATTTTATATAAAAAAGATTTTACTATGCAAATACTATGCAGGCACTATGTAAATACTATGCATAATAAAATATAATATATTCTAATAAAATAGATAACTTTATAAAAGTATTACATTTTATATAAAAAGATTTTACTATTAGTCTAATAAAACGAATAACTTTATAAAAGTATTCAGTAAAAAGCTTTTACGCTTTTATTACATTAATAATACTAATAAAACAAAACTCATCATCGATATTATAATTCACAATATTAATCGACCGTGTCGTTCCTGAGAAGAGGGGCTTTCCAATAAGGATTTCTCCCCATTGGCGCGCAATTAGGTGACCAAACATTGTTAATATTGCAAATAATAATATTAATAACTTTGTCATCTCAATTATTGATTATAAAATATTGATAATAATTGAATCAAATAACGTGAGATACTATCAAAGCAATTATCGTAATAATAATTGAACAAAAGCCGAGTGACTTCTCACGTAAGCATCAATAATCAATATCGTATTACTCTTTAACAACGAACTACGCCATTATTATTGTACTTTTAACACCGGGTGTTTCAACAGTTAACGATAAAACTTTCGCCGTTATTTTCAGAAAGTATTTTTGTCGTTTTCTCAATCCGACAATAATTCCATTGTGGGGTCCACCAATGATTGTGTCGTTGTATTTAATATTCCTATTAAAACGAATATTCCTAACCAATCGAATATTATATAACTTATGCGTACTTTTGCAAAATTTATAAATATTACCCACAACTATAACATTATATCAAATTCATTCCATAATATTCAAAAATGATATTTATAGAAAATTCATCTTTATTCATAAAAGTTGGGGTCTTACATCACATACTCGACACCAGTCGGGTACCCATCCTCAAAACTGATGGCCAAATGTTCCCCAGAATAGGGAATCCATGTGATGATATCAGCTATCAACAACTCCAGCTGCAGGCGACAATGAGTGAAACCCTCAGCTACAAGGACCTCCGCCAATATAGAATGATGTCATCGTCATCCTCGTGGATAGGTATCTAAACCTAACATACTCACAGGACGCAAGCATAGGAGCCTCTCATAGGCCCAAAACTGTCAACACAATGGCAAAACATCTACGGTCATTAAACACTCTTAACCTATAAATGAGAAATGACAAGAGAAATACTCACCAGCAGGAATGGGTAGAATCCTAGCCAAGCCTCAGTCAAACCCTGTGAGCGCATACACATGCCCTGGAGGAAATAGGCAAAGGTGTAGGAACCCCAATCATACTCTCAAATACAGTCCACATGACGAGTGGCACTAATCAAAGCGAACGACACCGTAGAAGAGTTATCTGCTATGAAGCAACCCCTAATGATCATCAGGAACAATCGCCGAAGAATGTGATCTCGGACTCTGACATCATCAGGCATGGGCTCACTCAAAAGCCCGCTCATAGCATCTACGCTCAAAGGACCTGCACGGACAGTCCTGCCCTTGAGCGCCTCCGCCGGAACTCCTAACAAGGATCTGACGGCAGTAGGGGTAATATTTGTCATGCAAGGCACTGGTGCCCTTCTAAACTCCATACCTGTGATAAACCGCTAATCCATCGGCGTCATCAGCACTTCAAAGTCAAACAAATGGAGTGACTAAGTCTGATGAAACCATCACTCAGACAATGCCCTGAGGTAACCCCAGGGACAACGACGGGGAAGGATGGAGAAGAATGCCCCAAATCCCTAATCATGCACTACCGCTCTATAATCAGTATGAAGAGCCTGGTACATAGAGTGTATGCTAAACCAATTCCCTAGAGGCTGTGTAAAGCCAGGAACCTGCATGAAATGCAGATCAACATCAGAATCCTTTACTCCTCGTCAATAGGAAAGAAGGAAGATCAAGATCTAACGTCATACCTCGTTAGCATATAAGTACATCGAGGGATGTCTGCTAAAGTCACCCAGAAGCTCTGGGTTTGCCACCTGAATACAAGGGAGCTCCCTACGAGGAACATGTGCAGCAGGAGCGGGGTCCTCAATCAGAATATCCTCATCCTCGTCCTCGACGTCTGGCACATCAGCCTGGACTGGACGTATCACTGCCTCCACCAATCGACGAGGCTATCTAATAGAACGGGATCGAGGTACTTTAGAAGCCCTCCTCTGTACACCAGAAGTGGTCCTACGAGAACTACTCGGCTGATCCGGATCCATAATATATGGACAACAAGTCTCCAAATCACCTCAGAAAGGGTGTGGTATTGCCTGACTTGGAGCTTTTCAAAATGCATTTTATGACTACATGTATGCATGCATTACTTTAACATACAGTAGAGTTAAAAATGCATGACTAATTAAATGCATACATTTTGAAAATTTTTGCCAAAGTCCCCTTTGTAATTAGGACTATCCACATGCACATAGGCATGACTAGGTGGCCATTCAGTAGCACACTGATGAGTGGGTTTTTAACCCATGAATTATGTTTATATGGCTTGTTATCATGTTAGTTTGTGGGTACTTTCATGTTATTTTTGATAGGGTTTACGTTTGTTGTAGGTAATTCCAACTCATGTAGCAATTGGGAGTATCTGAGTACATTTTGGAGCAACTTGTGAAGTCTGACTACCTAGCGCAGATTATACCGAGATAATAGAATCTTGGCCTTGAGCGAATTGTGGGGAGGAAAAAGTTGTTGACTATCTAGCGCGGAGCGTACCGTGTGTCGAGAGTCACGGCCTTGGACCGCATTGGGGCGTGGAAAAGTTGGTGGCAGGCTAACGCGAGTCTTGCTGGAGGCATTGAAGTGCCGGACCGGACATTGGTCTGGTGAATGTGAAACGAAGGGAGGCAAGTCGTGGTGAATGGAAGGAGTCTCTCTTGTGTAGGACTTAGAGATGGATTAGGAGTCATGGCAAAAGGATGGGATAAAGGCTGATCAAAACAGACTTGGAGAGCATTCAGATCATACCATTTAATTCAATTACGTGAAGAATGATTTGGAGAGAGCAAGAATTGGAGGAACGAAGAACAGGAGAAAATTCACGAAGATTTCAGAATCGAAGATGAGAAGAGTGGTGTATTATTATTCTTCTCTAATTTCTATCTCTGTAATTGGGATGATGTTTCCTTTAATTTATTCAGTGTTTAATTCATTTATTATGGGCTAAATTATTTGTTAGGCTTTTAATGGATCTCTAAGTGGAACGATGATTGTGTAACCTTGGTTTTCAGTTTAATATAGCTATTATGCAGTTTATCTATATTAATTGGAGCTTGAATTTATGAATTGCTTGATCAACAATTTTAGGTGGATTTGTATGAACTTGAGAGAGGAAATATAAATCTAGACCTAGTTAATATAGCATATGTCATGACATTTGTGAATAGCAAATTATTGATTATTGTTGAGGTAGAGATATGCTTGACATCACATGTAATCATGAAGAGAACTTGGAATTAAACCTTGCTTAATTGGAATTCATATAGAGATATAGTGAGTTGATTAATTAAGGTGTTTGACTTAATTCTCTCTTAATTGTGGATTTGGGTTAATATGGTGTTAATATATCGAGAGGTAATTAATACTACTTATGTGTTCTTGATTAATAAGTTGGGATAGTGAGTTAAACTGGAATAAGGTGATACTAATCAGAGGGGTGCTTAGAGTGAAGTTATTAGCCTAATTCTCCAATACTTGTTTGAAAATCCCGATTTAGTGTTTGTGGTTACTAAGTTGATTTTTGAATGATTGTGATAATTTCTATATAAACTGGAAATTGATTAGTTTAATAAAATTTGGATTAGTAGGAAATTGGTAGTTGTAAGGGAAATTTGTGTTAAATCTCTGAGGGAACGATACTTTACTTATTATTATATTACTTGTTGACCACGTATACTTGCGTGTTGTGCGTAGATAGATTTTACCCAACAAGTTTTTGGCGCGTGATTCTTAGGGATTTAAATCTGATTTTTTTATATTTTGCAATATCGGTTTAATTAGTCGGTTTACTTAAACATTTTTGTTTTGTTTTGTTCTTGAATTCGGGTTTTTGATATTGGTTTATGCAAACTCGATCAAAAAATCGGACTTACTTCCTTTTGAGGGCGACATCGATGGAAGGTTTGAGAGGTTAAGTAAGTGGATAGAGGAAACAAGGGACGAATTCAAAAACTCTGAAAAGGAATAAGAAATGGCTGCCGAAGACTAGAAAGCGTTGAGAGATTTTGTAACACCCAAGGTGACTGAGCTGCAGTCTAGTATCACCAGCCCTGCAATAGCTGCAAACACATTAGAAATCAAGCCTGGGATAATTCAAATGATCACGAAATTGATGCGATTTGGGGGAATGGCTAATGACGATCCGAACGATCATCTAATCGAGTTTTTGGAAATATCGACACCTTCAGTATAATGGGGTGTCGGATGAAAGCGATTAAACTTAACTTGTTCCCATTCACTCTACAGGACAAGGCGAAGAGTTGGTTACACTCTCTACTAGTAGGTTCGATAACGACGTGGGAGGACCCGGCTCAGAAATTCTTAGCAAAATTCTTCCCACCTGCAAAAACTGCAAAGATGAGGAATGAGATTACCATGTTTGATCAACAACATAGGGAGTCACTGTACGAGGCATGGGAGAGATACAAGGAATTACTTAGGAAATGCCCACATCACGGATTGCCCAAATGGTTACAATTGAATACATTTTACAACGGGTTACATGGGAATCTCAGGACTAGTATTGATGCGGCATCGGGGGGAGCATTTATGGTTAAGACATATAAGGAGGCATACCAGTTACTAGAGACTATGGCGGCCAATAATTATCAGTGGCCCACGGCAAGAATGACACAACCTACGGTCACTGGAGTGTTAGAAGTAGATGGAGTTATGGCAATAACAGCGCAGATTTCAGCACTTGCTAAGAAGTTCGACATGTGGTTCGGGGGACAGACGCAGACAGTTGCAATTGTGTGTGAATTGTGCATAGGGGAACAATCGACGGATCAATGCGCAATCAACCTAGAGTCGGTATAATTCATGAGCAGCAGCTACAACAGAATTCCTCAGAATACATATCATAATGCATATAATCAGGGGAACAGAAATCTGAATCAGTCGTGGAATAATAATCAGAATCAGCAAGCTCCACGACCATCGTACCCCCCAGGATTTCAGAATCAACAACAACCAGCTCAACGTCAAGAAAGAAAATTGGATCTAGAGGAATAGTTATCGAAGTATATTACAAGTAATGAGGTAGCTATGAAGAACCAAGCAATGGCACAGAAATCACAAGAAATGGCCATCAAGAATTTGGAAAACTAGATGGGACAAATCGCCTTAGCATTAAATAACAGACCACAAGGGACCTTCTGAGTGACACCGAAAAGAAATCGAAAGGAAATCATGAACAATGTCGGTGATTACCTTGAGGAGTGGAAAACAAATGGTTGGGATAGATCACGAGACAATTAAATTTGGTTCAGATGATAAGAGTAATGATAACATAGTGGATCGAAAAAAGCAGGATGTGAATACACGAGCTGAGAAAACAAAGTTAGGCGACAAGCCCGGTTATGTATCCGCCACCGCCATTTAAACAAAAGAGTTCAAAAGCGAAATTAGACAAGCAATTTGCAAAGTTCTTGGAAGTATTTAAGAAATTGCAAATTAACATTCCATTTCTTGAAAGCTCTAGAAACAATGTTAGGTTATGCAAAATTTATGAAGGGATTTTGTCTAGAAAGAAGAAGCTAGAAGATTTGAGGCAATGGCACTAACGAGAGGAGTCTGGTAGCAGTTCTCACAATGAAAGTTGCCACCCAAGTTGAAAGATCAGGGAGTTTCACCATTAGTACGATCGGAAACACGGCTTTCAATAAATGCTTGTGTGACTTAGGAAGCAAGTGTGAACCTTATCTTGGTTATCGGTTTACATAAAATTGGGATTCTTGGCTCCAAAGCCTCTGAACATCTCATTACGGTTGGCGAGATAGGTCGATCACATATCAGAGAGGTATTGTGGAAGACATATTGGTAAAAGTTGATAAATTCATATTCCCCGCTAATTTCATTATTCTGGACTTTGAGGAGGACAAAAACATCCAGATCATCCTAGGGAGGCCTTTCTTGGCGGTGGTAGGACACTCATCGACGTCTGAAAATGTGAATTAACGATGAGGTCCAAGATCAAGAAATCAAGTTTAACGTCTTCAAAGCCATGAAATTCCCATGCGGATGAAGAAGAGTGCTTTGAATGGAAATAATTGATCAAATAGTCAGCGAAGACATGGGAAAGAGCACGAGCAATGATCTTCTCGAGACAACATTATTGGGGGATGAGGAGCTCGATGACCCAGAATTTATGGACTATTTACAGATGTTAGACTCATTGCCACGAGTAAGCCGATTCAAAACACCTTGTGAATCTTTACACACGGAAGAGGTAGCCACGAAAAGATTGAAACCATCTTTGGAGGAGCCACCAACTCTTGACCTCAAGCCACTCCCTAAACATCTCAGGTATGCGTATTTAGGTAATTCAAATTCTTTGCCTGTAATTATTTCTACCGCACTTAACAAATTGCAGGAAGAGAAATTGCTAAGGGTACTTAGAGAACATAAGGCAGCAATAGGATGGACAATAGCGAATATCAAGGGAATCAGCCCATCGTTCTGCATGCATAAAATTATGATGGAAGATGATGCAAAACCAACGGTGAAGCAACAACGACGACTAAACCCAATTATAAAGGAAGTAGTAAAGAAGGAAATTCTGAAACTATTGGATACTGGAATCATTTACCCGATATCCGATAGTAAGTGGGTTAGTCCGGTTTTATTAATGTCTTAAAAAAAGGGGAATAGCGTGGTACAAAAACAAAGATAATGAGTTAATCTGAAGCAAAAACGATAACAGAGTTGGAGGGTATGCATAGATTATAGGAAGCTAAAAAAGGCAACTCGAAAAGATCATTTTCCGCTACCTTTCATCGACCAAATGTTGGACAAACTTGCGGGTCACGATTTCTACTGTCTTTTGGATGGGTACTCGGGCTATAACCAGATTGCCATCGCTCACGAGGATCGAAGACCACATTTACGTGTCCCTACGGCACGTTCGCGTTCAGGAGAATGTCATTCGGGTTATGTAATGCACCGGCTACTTTCCAATGGTGTATGATGGCCATTTTCTCGAGATATAGTGGAGAAAAAGCGTGGAAGTCTTCATGGGCGACTTCTCATCCCATGGAGACAATTTGATACATGTCTCGGGAATTTGGTAATGGTGTTACAACGATGCGAGGAGACAAACCTTGTATTAGCGGGAAAAATGCCACTTCATGGTTGAGGAGGGCATAATTTTGGGCCCTGAGTTTTATTCAAGGACTGGAAGTGGATAAAGCTAAGTTGGATACGATCGAAAAATTGCCTCCACCAAGCTCAAGTAAAAGGAATCGAAGTTTTACGGGACATGCGGGGTTCTCTGAGAAGATTCATAAGGACTTCTCTAAAGTTGCAAAACCGTTGTGTGCGATCTTTTAGAGAAGGACTCGTGTTTAGTTTTGATGAAGAATATAAGTTGGCTTTTGAGCTTTGTTGAAAAAAGTTGACTTCTTGACCCAGCTTATCGTCGCACAGATTGGAATATACCCTTTGAGTGATGTGTGATGCAAGTGACTACTATCGATGGGGGGGCCATTTGGGACAACATCGAGATAAGGTATTTCACACTATATATATATTATGCAAGCAAGACACTTCGGAGACTCAAATGAATTATCTGACTACGAGAAAAGGCGCTTGCGATGGTATATGTGTTTGATAAATTTAGGGCATACTTGGTTGGCACTAAAGTGATAGTTTATCTGAGACCATTCGGATATATTCGGTACCTAATTGCGAAGAAAGATGCTAAACCACGCCTTATTCGGTGGATTCTCCTTCTTGAGAGTTTGATCTAGAAATAAAGGATAGGAAGGGGACGAGAATCAAGTAGGCGATCATTTGTCTAGGCTTGGACAATCCAATTACACAAAAGTGGACAAGGGCATCATAAGCGAGTCGTTCCGGACGAGCGATTGTTTGGGGTAAATAAATCGAATTTCCATGATGCGCGGACTTCGTGAACTACTTAGTAAGCAACATGTTCCCCCCTTGATCGTGACAAGACAACAAAAGAAGAAGTTTCTTCATGGCGTCAGTGGTATATGTGGGATGAGCCTTACCTATTCAAACAATGCAATGAACAAGATGATCGGAAGGTGTGTGCCCTACTGTTGAAGTACATAGTATTACTGCATGAGTGTCATTCGTTGACCTACGGGGACACTATGGTAGTGAGAGAACAATGACAAAAAAGTCCTCAGCGGGGTTTTATTGGCCCACGTTATTTAAAAGCGCCCATCAATTCGTTAAAACTTGTGATAGATGTCAACGAGTGGGCAACATATCGAAAAGGAATGAGATGCCACTCCAACAATCTTAGAAGTTGAGATTTTTTGATCTATGGGGCATTGATTTCATGGGGCCATTTCCTTCCTCATTATCAAATCGGTACATCTTGTTGGCGATTGATTACGTGTCAAAATGGGTTGAAGCGATGGCGTTCTGACTACTAACGATGCCAAAGTGGTGGTAAAATTCTTACTGAAAAATATTTTTACGAGGTTTGTACGCCCACGAGCTATCATCGATGTGAAGGTAGCCATACGCAACAAATCATTTCTGACTCTCTTGGCGATGTATAGGGTTGACCACAAGGTGGCGACGACTTATCATCCCCAAACCGATTAGGCAACTGAAGTCTCAAACAGAGAGGTAAAGAAAATTACGGAAAAAGTGGTGAACCCGAATCGAAAGGATTGGTCGCTCACGATTAGATGATGCCTTATGGGCATCTGGGATTTTGCTTACAAAAGCGCTAATAGGGATGTCCCCATATCAACTTTTATACAAAAAGGCGTGTCACTTACGGTCGAGCTACGACCTGAGGCCCTCTTGGGCCATCTGAAACTAAACTTTGATCGAAGCATTTGGCGGGGGAAAGAGGTTGGTACTGACTAAGCGAGCTCGATGAATTGATCATGACAGGCATATGAAAATGCTAAATTATACAAGGAGAATGTCGAAGAAATGGCACGACAACAAGAAAATCGTGCACCAACTTTCAAGGTAGGGGCAATCGGTACTATTGTTTAACTCACGATTGCGGTTGTTCCCGACAAACTTAAGTCAAGTGTGGTGGGGCCCATTCACCATCAAAAGCAGGTGTTCTGCATGGTGAAATCGAACTCTCTGGTAGAAATCCACTGGAAACGTTCAAGGTCAATGGACAACGAATTAAGCATTACTGGGGCGGAGAGGCAAACTGGGATGTTGTCAACATTACTCTCACTGACACGCAATGATACATGAGGCATCGTCGGGCTAGCGACGCTAAACCAGACGCTTCTTGGGAGGCAACCCAAGCTCTAAGTTTTTTCATTTTAATTAGTAGTATATTTTGGGTCGAATCGAGTCATCTACGCATTTTAATATGATAATTTCATGTCTTGTAGGATGTTCAAGGACAACCCGACCCTTTGCCGGACCAGTAGCAGAAACGCGCTTCACTAATGATTGAGCTAGCGTGGAACAGCGCCAAAGACACACCAGATCTCTGCCTTGACCAGTGAGACGGACCTTGCCCAGACCAGCAAACCTCCGGTAGCGGCAGCTAGCTGCACCATCCTCACCTTACGGATACAGTAGCAGAGGCCTCTCTCTCAAAGTATACTTCAAGCGCGGATCACGCCACTACTAAAAATTTTGGACATCCGGTAGCGGGCGCTTCATTTCATACATACATGTGGCTTGCCGAGCGCTCTACTGGCTGCCGGAGTTACGAAACAGTTTACAGCGTGTATACACTCAATCAAGACAACACTCCTCCATACATGCAAACTCTCCACATCTCTAATTTCTATTGCACTTCCTATCCCCATAACTCCCCTTTACACCTCCTTTAATTTCCTTCTCCTTTTCAATTTCCAACACCACTACCCTTTTTGCCCTTCCCAACTCCACCCACGTTGGTTTCCTACTCTCTATATGAAGACCCACCCTCCTAGAAGTTATGGTACTACAAGGCTTACAAACAACAATCAAATCCTAATTCTAACCCAACCCTTGCACAATTGCATGATTTGGATTCTTCTTCTTCTTCTTGAGGTAGTCAAATTCCTTCATCCTTCACAAAATTTTTACTGTTTGACATCAATTGAGTGGTCGATTCGGGGAATTGCACACCAGGGAGTGGTTTGTGTTTTGTAACGATTTGGCTAGCAAAGCAACATCAATCATCAAGTTTGGGGAAACAATCCACCCGCCCACCACATGTTTGATAAAGTCCGAACCACACTTTGTGTCCAATCACACCGAAACAACATGTCTTCCATAAATGCCAACGAGCATCATCCTCCACGACTCGGCACCTTATGACCATACAAAATTTGTGAGTGAAATGGCCCATGAAAAGATTCAAGACCTCCATCGACAAGAAGAACTTGGTGCTAGAAAGAGGATTGAAGCCAAATGCAAATTTGGATGGAGATATGGCTCTACAAATTGTAGAACGTCATTGGTTTGACTAGTAGAACAACCACTTAAGTGACAATCAACATAGTTAAGGAATTTTATACTAATGCAATGGAGCATGTCGATCATGTTGCCATGGTTCGCGATAAACCGATGGCGTTTCATCTTCGATCGATCGATGCTTATTTTGGGTTGGAGACACCACCACGATGGCCAGGTATGAAGATGCGTTCTTGGGGTGGAGCGAGTTGATTGCCAAATTATGCAAACCGAGGGACTCAATGGGTAACTTCAATGCGAGCGAATGAAAAGATAAGTTTTCCTCAATCGACACTTAGTCGATATGGTAAAGCATGGCATGCATTTATATGTGCTCGTTTAATGCCCACAGCGTACCAAAATGATGTAATGAAGGCACGGGCTAAACTTTGTATGGGATTGTGCACCACCACTATCATCTGGATAATTCAATTTGCATTTCTGATGTTGATGTGGGGATTGTATTCAATAATCAATTAATGGGGCATTACGTTAGGAGTACTACTGGTGGTTTTGCTTCATGGGTTCCTCATTACGGACTTATGTTAAAAAAAAATTGGAGTGTAGTGGCAACCTCTTGAGCCAATCTGACAACCAACGGCCATAATTGACCATGCCACTATTGAAAGGTACAAAGCATGGGATGGGGCGCGATCACACCCGTGTGGTGAAGGTTACATCATGATCATGACCATCACCACCGATTCTTTACTTGAAACAAGCGCGGGCTCGAGGAATCAATTTTTGTGGTTGGTCGAGCGTCAAGATTTAATGCATCAGTACAATGCAAATGCCTTCCACACGCTTGCTGAGGCGTTCTCTCGTTGCAATCTTAATGCTCAACCGGTGTTTATGCCGATTCCTCCTATCCTGCCACCTTACCCTCCTTCGGAGGAGGAGCAGTAACGCATTTCAGGGAAGTCCTCAATTTATTTACTTTTGGTGCTTATTTTGCGTAATGAGGGCATTCCTTGATATAAGTTTGGGGGATTGGGCATTTAGATTTTACATTATTTAGGTTGCATGATAGTACTTAGGGAGTATATATATAAAAAAATAAAATAAAAAAAACGACAAACTTATTATATTTCTTTTGCATATAGTTGCATGAATCCAGTTATTAGATCGTTTTTGTGATTTTCTTTGTGATGATGAAATTGAAATTATGTAGGCGAGTCTATCACTAAGTATAAGAATCTTGATGCAATTTCTATTATGATGTGAATCTTGTTACGATTGAAATTAGTATAATCTGGATATACGTAACAACATTTGTGTTAATGGATTAGTTCACTTTTACATAAATATTTTCTAAAGGATAGTGCTAGTATAAATGAGAAAGTGAACAAGATAGGTATGAACCTAAGCTTGGGGAAGATTTGGGTATATAAGCTCTATAAAAAAAAAAAAAAAAAAAAAAAAAAAATGATGTCTTGTGGTGGATTGAGAAGAAATACTCTCCATAAGCATATGGCGTGAGATGGAGCGTAAAAGCGCTCTCACCAACCATCTCTTTATCTAAAAAAATGGCAAAAAAGAAAGAAAGAAAGTGAGTATGAATACCCTTCTCGGAACCTGAATTTGGTTATTTAGCTAATGCTAGAATTTGCTTGTCTTTGAATTTTTGAGTTTTTACTATATGATTCCTGACAAGAAATTGGTTATGTAACTATGTTGATTCATTATCGGTTAGCATGGGTGTTGCGCACACACACACTGTACTAATAATAACAGGGTGAGATTATGGACTGATAGTGATTGTAGATTGAATTTTATATGAAGGGTGTTTGTTTACTAATTTTTCTGAGGCTGTATGAGTAAATCACATGTATCATTTTAATTCTGGATTCATAGTTTAGATGTTAGATGCATAGCATTAAATTGCATTTTTGCTCGAGGACAAGCAATGTTCAAGCTTGGGGGAATTTGATGAGTGGGTTTTTAACCCATGAATTATGTTTATATGGCTTGTTATCTTGTTAGTTTTTGGGTACTTTCATGTTATTTTTGATAGGGTTTATGTTTGTTGTAGGTAATTCCGACTCATGTAGCAATTGGGAGTATCTGAGTACATTTTGGAGAAACTTGTGAAGTCTGACTACCTAGCAATTGATTGCGTTGAGGTAAATAGGCTGTTGGCCTGAGAACCTTATTGAGGAAGAAAAAACTTGACTATCTAGCCTTGAGCGCCTTGTTGTATGTCGAAAGGCTGTCGGCCTGAGACCATGTTAGGGCGTGGAAAAGTTGTTAGCGAGCTAAGCGTTGAGCCTTATTCTGGAAAACATTAAAGCTAAGCGGGACCCTTGCTTGGAGAACATTGAAGGCTTGTGACCAAATTCTGGAAGCGGGGAGGCAAGTCGTGGTGAATGGAAGGAGTCTCTCTTGTGTAGGACTTAGAGATGGATTAGGAGTCATGGCAAAAGGAGGAGATAAAGGCTGATCAAAATATACTTGGAGAGAATTCGGATCATACCATTTAATTCATTCGTGAAGAAGGATTTGGAGAGAAGCGAGAATTGGAGGAGCGAAGAACATGAAAAATTCACGAAGATTTGAGAATCGAAAGTTGAGAAGGGGTGGTGTATTATTATTCTTCTCTAATTTCTATCTCTCATAATTGGGATGATGTTTCCTTTAATTTATTCGATGTTTTAATTCATTTATTATGGGCTAAATTATTTGTTAGGCTTTTAATGGATCTCTAAGTGGAGCGATGATTGTGTAACCTTGGTTTTTCGATTTAATATAGCTATTATGCGGTTTATCTATATTAATTGGAGCTTGAATTTATGAATTGCTTGATCAACAATTTTATATGGATTTGTATGAACTTGAGAGATGAAATATAAATCTAGACCTAGTTAATATAGCATGTGTCATGAAATTTGTGAATAGCAAATTATTGATTATTGTGAGAGGTAGAGATATGCTTGACATCACATGTAATCGTGAAGAGAACTTGGAATTAAACCTTGCTTAATTGGAATTCATATAGAGATATAGTGAGTTGATTAATTAAGTTGTTTGACTTAATTCTATCTTAATTGTGGATTTGGGTTAATATGGTGTTAATATATCGAGAGGTAATTAATACTACTTATGTGTTCTTGATTAATAAGCTGGAATAGTGAGTTAAACTGGAATAAGGTGATACTAATCAGAGGGGTGCTTAGAGTGAAGTTATTAGCCTAATTCTCCAATACTTGTTTGAAAATCCCGATTTAGTGTTTGTGGTTATTAAGTTGATTTTTGAATGATTGTGATAATTCCTATATAAACTGGAAATTGATTAGTTTAATAAAATTTGGATTAGTAGGAAATTGGTAGTTGCATGGGAAATTTGTGTTAAATCTCTGAGGGAACGATACTTTACTTATTATTATATTACTTGTTGACCACGTATACTTGCGTGTTGTGCGTATATAGATTTTACCCAACACACACCTATTTTCACATTATTATGTTCAAATGGTTTAATACTAACATTTACTATGTTGAATATTTTTTATCAAGTCATTTGAGCATACATAATCACTACTATGTGTTTAGATGCATTTCATGCGATAATTCATTTTCCAACGGATAGAAACTGGAAAAAAATACATGCATACGTTACCAGGATAGTGCAGAACACTTGTACGGTGACAGAATTTGCAAAAAATCGCCCGAACTCAGCAGATCTGAAGGAGAGCACTCGGATTTTTCTTCGCGACACAAGTTGAAAGTGACTTGTGAGACCAACCTACAAGATACTAATATCTACGGTTGGTCGCAGGTCCATCTGCGGCTGAAGCAGGTGTACCTGCGGCACCCCTATGTGGGCCCCACCCCTCCGGCTCGGTCCTGTTCGAGTTGCAAAGGAGTTCTTGCAAACTGAAAAGGTCAAATCGGGAATAAAAATGCTATACGATTGAGCAAAATAGCCTGCAATCCTGGTCTTCTCAGATGGAACTTTGAGTCTGTACATCACTCATTGGTATTCGCCCAAACACGAGGTATACCATGCCAATGATCTCATTTGTTACAAATCACATTCGGAAATACCTTGTACAGGTCTAATGCCGCTAATTCCGGGTCATTACCCTAAGGATCAACGTGATCCCCGACGGGGGTTACAACGTGGAACCCCGGCGGGGGTTACAACACATGTTCATCCGTTGGTATACACATCAATGAAGGTCAAGCAGCCTTGAAATCATTATAACAGTTGGTTGTAAATCCAACAGAGTATCTGAAGCCATTTGATGACCAGCCGCTGCTATACACATTAGTAAGGGTATAAACGTATTCCCCGGCGGGGGTTACAACGTATTCCCTGGTGGGGGTCACCGCGCATTGTCATCCATTGATGTACGTATCAATGAAGGTCAAGAAACCTTGACGTTATTTCAGCCAATGGCAAGTAAACCCATCGATTCATCAAAGGCTATTCGATGATTTAGTCCGTTGGTATTCATAAGTCCCCAGTGGATTCCCGGCGGGGGTCACAACGCAATGTTCCATTGATTTACACGTCAGCGAAGGTCAACCAACCTTGATAATCTGCCCACAGAGTATCAGCCGTTGATTCACACGTCAGCGAAGGTCAAGCAGCCTTGACAGTCTACCCCACAGGGTTTTCATCCGTTGATTCACACGTCAGTGAAGTACAAATCAACGAAGGTCGGGCAATCCTGATAACATCTGCTGTTGGCAGTAAATCCAACAGAATCTTGACATATCCTGGCGATACAAACCAGGAAAAGTCAACATCATCAAAGAGGATTGATGACGGAATATGTTATACACATTCTCAAATAGACAAAGCTTTATCCCCATAGATCTCTTACACATAAGAGGTATCTCTTCGAAATTACGTCTGTATCAAGGCTTCAGGACTTTGGTGATAACTCCAACATCAACATCCTAACAGATTCGGATCACACATCAGATCAGGTCATAGTTGTCAATCCTCAGTAAACATTACAAGGATCCAAAGAATCATCCCGACATGTTGGTAACAACCCCGCTTTACATGCATCATACATTTGCATCATGTTGCTACATATAGAATCATGTTTGTCTTATGGCATTTCAAGTGTCTAGGATTCTTTATCCTACCCATGCATTGCATTGCATGAGTATGATAAAGAGGGGCATCTGTAGACACTCAAAATTTTCTGCACATCTGTCACTAATATTGCAGGAGGACAGATTCGTCTTTTAAGAGGGAACCCTGGAAGACAGTTCATATCCATTCCGGATACTATCGGAAGTTCAGCATCAACCCCAGAACACACACTGGGAGTAACAATTCCAACCTCAAAGATAACCCCGAGGCATGCAGATCCAATACCGGAACACACACCGGAGAAGACCGATTAATCTCGGAGATAACCCCGAGGTATCCAGTCTCAGTCCCAATCATGGGAATAGCTACCAACCTTGGTGATCTACCCAAGGAATGCAGTTCAGGCGATAACCCCGGAAATGTTTGTTTCAAATGCAACCAATTTCAATCTTGGCACTCACAACGAGACACCCAGTACAAACCCGGAGATAACACCGGGAGGACAGGCACACCTCAGAGTTGACACTGAGGACCTTCAACATTGTAGCGATCAATCTCGTGAATAATCCCGAAAGCAACGCGTCGCTTTATCATTAAACCGCGATAACTTTCGGTGAGGGCCAAGGCATCATCTCGCCACTCTAAAGCAACATCACGTCATCTCAACAATTCATACATACATCTCTACACAACGATGTCCCACAAGAATCAAGGAAAACCAATCCCGAGTGACTATTGTGCAGGGTAACGGATAGAATTTGAAGCTTGAAGACCGGAGGGCATCGTCCCATCATCATGACTTCGTACAACCTCTAATCCCATGCCATTGTACAACTCTCGACAACGACGGTTCGAAATAGGTCCTATATACCTCAGTCGGATGCCCGGATTTCAATTCTAAAAGTTCGAGCGGACATTGCAGTGCCTACGTGCACGTACTACGAGACGACCCGCAGAAACCCAGGGCAGCTCGAGCGACCTCAGTACCCCTACTACCGGTCGTAGGTACACTACTGGCTCCCCTCTATAAATAGAGGGCTTGGGGTGGCCATTTTAAAGAGAGAAAGAGCGAGGAAGCCCTGTCAAATTTGCTCCGTACTTGCAATATACTGAGTGCTTTCCCATTTTAAACACGTGTGAGCTCACATATAACTACTTTTGTACCTGCGGGAGCCGAGTTTCATCCACTTTAAAGATATAGAAGTCTTCTTTGGCAGCCCATTGTAAGCCTTCTCACACACCTTAAAGCCTTTCTCTTCATCTTTGCACACACCCTTCTTCACGTTGAGAGTCGTGTTATGTGTGTTTGCGGGACTTGATCAGTGGTTTTGTTCGGTTGTATATATATATATATATATATATATATATATATATATATATATATGGACTAACATTATCGAGTTATGCCCCCTATTGAGCCTAGACTTGATGCAGGCGCGTTATTTGCTTTATATATATATATATATGAACTATGTGTCGGACTTTGTTCGATGAGCCTGAACTTTGGTGCGGAGGCGTTTATTTGCTTTTATATATATATATATATATATATATACATTTTTCGTCCCACACAGAGTTTACTTACGTGATGGTTGATCGCTTTTACGACTTTCTTTTTACGTTTCATCCTCACTGGAGTTCACTTAAGTGGCGATTGATTGCTTTGTACAGCTTTATTTATGTTTCGTCCCGCCTGGAGTTTCCTCCGTGGCGGTTGATAGCTTTTTACAGCTTTATTTATCTTTCCTGATCCCCTATGGAGGTGCTTTGTGGTGGCTGATCATGTTTGTATATATATATTTACAGCTTTTATATATATACTTGTTTACTGCTTTTTATACAAATTGCAGCATCATGTGAGCCTAAGAATCATATGATCACAGATTTAGTCTATTGGGTCTAGATTTGGTTCCCGTGATGGACATTTTCAGCTGTAAGCAGCTTGTAAATTCTCCTGCGGTGTCTGAATTTCCTCAGATGGTTTTCATACCCACGAGGAAGTCGGCATTATTTTGTACATTATTTTCTTACAGATGCTTCGCATCTTGGAAATAAAATCAATCAAGCCGAACACTTAATAAAAATGGAAGTGTAAAAGGTCTCAATTACTATTTAGCATTAGGGTTTGAAAAACCTCTTTTATAAAACATCATTGCCATATTTTGCTAAAAACTAAATTTTTACATAAATTCAAACCCTGTGTATATAGGTGCGAACGAGGCCTCGCACTACTTCCAAATAACACCACATTGACCCACACACACACACATTTAGATAACAGTTTCTTGAAAAGAGGCGGTCACCGTGATAACACGGATGTCGGGGGGGTGCCTAACACCTTCCCTCCGCATAATCAAGTCCCCGGACCCTAATAAATCTCGGTTTCACCGACCCGTTTAGCAGTGTCACATCACTGGGTCAATGTGCAAATCTTTTCTCGGTTGTGTTGGTACAACCATTTAAAAAACCAATTGGCGACTCTTAACAGTCCATCGTCGACATGATACATGTCGGACCTTTTTCACTTGTTTTTTCAAACAAATCACACCTAAAATGAGAACACCAAAGAACAAGTAACGGAAAGGGACAACTAAAAATCCCGACGTCGACAGTATATTTGATAAATAGAGACTATTAAAATTAGTCAGATATTATTAGGATTAGATGTGAGTTCTTTAAACTCATATTTATGGTAAGTTGATGACTCATAATCATATGTATCTTTTTGAACCCCTAAGCGTATGGACAATCCCTGATGGGTTCTTGGACTACATATTGCTAGGACAAATTCCTAAACACATATTATTGTGGCAAGTTCTTGGACTTCCAATGTGTGGTAAGTTTGATGAACTATATTGGGGTATAGGAAAATTATCAATTGAGATTTAAGAATATTTAGTATAAAAGCATTGGTGGTGCTAGAAATGAAAAGAATGATTAAGTAATGAAGCAATGGAGCAATGGAGTAAAGATTGAAGTTGATTGGATATTCCAATCTTCTAACTATGCTAGATTTTTGAAATTTACTGACATAATGCTAATGTTTTCACTTCTAAAAAAATTAAAATTAACTCTTGTTCTAGTAAGGACTCATGTTCTACAATAGATTTTGTAAATGAAATTTCTTATATAAGAATGAGTTGTCCGGAACTATAACGTTCTAGCAAGTATATATTAGGAGCTTTAGTGTGAATTAGTATATACTCCCTCCGTTCCTAAAAGATTATCGTTTTAGAAGAAAAAAGTTGTTTCAAAATGTTTGTCGTTTATAACTTTCGAGAAGAATAAATTATTTACTTTTATATATTACCCCTACCTTCTCTCTAGACACGGCAACAGGCGAGCAAACAAACCAGTAGAAACAGTGGCGGGTTGGGCCAAAAAAAGGCCCAAGGCAAAAAGGCCGATTTTTTGCTAGAGCCAAAAATCAAGCATCTGAAAGCCACTTGTGGCCAACAATGGCATGCCATGGCGAAGACCACTTTTGTGCCTATTTTATGCTATTTTTTTGGGTTTAACCCAAACAAGCAGGTGTCGGTAGGGCGGATAGGCCCCAATTTTCTTGGGCTAAAAAAAGCAATGAAAAAGCTTAGGCCCTGAGGGCTGGCCATGTTTGCTGGGGTGTCTCTCATTATCCTAAGAAATTTTCTCTCTGGTATTAATAGTTTTCAATTTCCCATAAAGGAGATGGAATTTCAAACAAATTTTACTTGATAAATGATATTTTCTTAATCTATATGCAAAAATTTTAAACGACAATCTTTTAGGAAAATAGGTAGTATATTGTATGTGTATTTGTTCTTTCTTTTCAAAGTGTTGTTTCCATATTATATTCAAGTTTTTAAATGTTTTCGGCAAAAACTGTAGGATTGCAAACATGTTCATTACTCATAAAAAAAATATAAGCTAAACTTGAAACTATTTTTATTTTTAGTTAGTCAACTTTTAGATCTCCTTATGCTTTTTGTAATCATGGAATAAACCTGTATCATTTCTGGTGCATGAATTAGGAGTGTGTTATTGACATGCTTCTGAGGAAAAACCCCCATCAAAAAGTTCCAAGGATAAAAAAGTAAATGGGCCAGATGCTGGAAAACCCAATCTTGTATTCAAGATAACAAACAAGGTTGCATATAAGACTGTTAAAAGGTACTATATTCATCTCTCGACAATATTACAAATTAGTTTATGGTTTTTTGTATACCTGCATTAATATTTCCAATCTAAATGTTACTGCATATTAAAGTTTGACTTTTATTTTGCAGCTCATAGTGCCGTGACTGCCGTTGTTTTAAAGGCCGAGAGCATGGCGGACAAGGTTGAGCGGTTAAACAAGTTAAGACATGTAATTAGTTCTAAAGGAGGTCAAGTGAAGGGTGATAACGGTGTTCCCATGCGGCAAAGTCTCTCTGATGGTTCTCTTGTGAGTTTTACATGATGCTTTTTCTTGTCATTAAGTTGGTACTAGAATTTGTAGGTGTTTTATGACAATTACAGTTACTACTTTAAACAAAATAATGAAAATTTCAAATTAGAATAGAGAAGACAAAAGATTTAAGTGATTCGGCTTTTGGCCTATGTTCAAGAGTGACAATAATATTAATCCATGCTGAAACTGATGACTCTCTAAACCTTAAACCCCAAATTACACCCCTCTCTCTCTCTCTCTTAGCTACTAATTACAAATTTCTGGTATCTTTAATATTTCTGCTCACCTTGTCTATAACGATTAATACATTTATAATGGAAAACACCAAATCCTTAATATGCCGAGAAATCCTAATATGAGAAGGAATATGAAAACCCCCCAAATCCACATAGGAAAAAGAGATCGGGTTCAATGCATACACAATGTGCTACACTCCTGCTATTGGTCTGAATTCTTTCATATATTTGGGGGTCTATTTTTGTTTTTGTTACCTATAAACACTCTTTTTCTTGTCTTTAACCCCTGTTTATAACGTTTTGGTTATTGTTTGGTGATAAAATCCAATTTATTTTGGTTTATGATTGTTCTTCTATTTGTGGGTCTTCCTTTCTTATATTGTTTAACTGCCTCAATATTTTTTCCTACTCGCTGAACTGTTGGCCCATTGCACAATTTAGGATACAATGGCCAGAAGACCTGCAGATCCAGAAGAGGAACTTCGATGGATGTCTCAAGAAGTACGCGGTTATGTTGAAGCTGTATTCTGAACAACCTGGCTGCCAATGTCCCGAAAGTCTGTTCATTTTTCCGATGTTTCCTACAATACACTAGTGCTTTTTCTAAGTATTTTTTCCAGACTTTTTATTGCTTCCTTTGATTCTGCAGGCTGTTGTTCTTTGCCAAGTAGAGAAAGCTAAAGAAGACATGCTAAATAAGTTGTTCAGTTCTGTCAGGTTAGCAACATTGTTTATTATGATTGAATTATTTTGTTCAATCATTTCTTATATATATATATATATATATATATATATATATATATATATATATATATATATATTAACTCTAATTTATTATTATGAGCATATAGTTTATTAATATTATTATTATTATTATTATTATTATTATTATTATTATATTATTATATATACAGTCAAAATAAGCAATACTTACATCAGATACTTATTATTAATAAGAAAAAAGTGAGAAAAGATTGTAGAGGAGTTGTATTTATTATTACATCAAATAAGACGGAATGCATGGGGGCGTGGGGCGGGGGGGCCGCGGTGGGGGCGAGGGAGTGAAAAAATTGTATTTTAAAAAATTGGGAGTTATAATAATTAGGGATAAGATTGTCACATTATTTATTTTGAAAGGTTATTTTTGGTAATGTAAAATATTTAACTTTCCTATCCTTTCTCACCCCTCCAAATCCTCCCACTTTTGGGGAGAAAGTTTTGAGCCAAAAATAAAATAAATTTTACCTTCAAATTTCTTCCCTTCCTCCCTTAAAAAACTCACAAACATGAGATTTAGAGTGATTTTAATTATTTTCCCTTCCCTTCCCTTCCCTTCCCCTCCCCTCAAATAAAAACTTACAAACACAATGAAAATGACCTATGGTAGGAGTGACCGGAAGAGAATAATTTGCATATCGGAAGCAGAGTAGGTGTGAAACAATTTTTGGTATTTATCATTATTTTTTTATTTATATTATTTCATTATTTATTTTTTATATTTTATATTTATGTATTTTTTAAATTTTTAATTGTTATTATTTATTTTTATTATCTTTTCCTTTCTCTTTAACTATGCTTGTGGGTGAAATCAAAAGTGTGGAAAAGAATGGTAAGGAGGATTTAAATGTCAGTTTTTTTTAAGGAGAGAAAGTGAGAAATTGATGGAGAGTATCCTCAACTTTCAACCCAAAACTTATCATTCAAAATTGGGAAGATTTTCGTGGAAAGTTATCTCCCCCTCATTAAAAACTTCTTGTGATTTCCATTCTCCCTTTGAAATAATAATAATATTTTTGAAGTTTCTTCTATGTTCACTTTCTCAACTCAACTTACAAACAGAAGAAATGCAAGTTACTTTCACTCCCCCTCCATTTCTCTTCGTCAAAACTAATGATTTAACCACTATAGTTGGCAAGTATTACTTAATTCACCACTGAATTAAGTAATACTTGCCAACTATTATAATTATTCTAAAAATCATTTCATATATTATTTAAATAATATATAATTATATTTTCATGGAAAATAATTAATAAAAACATTTCTGCTATAAAATTAATTATTATAAGAATATAATTTATAATAATCAATAACTTTAAAATAAAATTATTTGTAAATATTCATGTAATAAATATATTTTTATTTATCACATAAATACACATACACCTTATCTTGTACAAATCCTCATCTTTAAAAAAAAAAATTATACGCAAAATTTTTGATTTAATTATATAGAAAATATCGGGTTGTTACAGTGTGGATATTGTCTAGATGACAATATTCTTGTTTAAACTCTCAGCTATGTTTTGTCGTATTTTACACGACTAATGTATAATTAAGTTGTATTTGAATTTATGTACCATCTATCTGGCGACTCAAGATGAGTGATGTATACCTGTTTTGGGGGCGTCACAGTTGGTATCAAAGCTTAGGAATATGATCACTGGCTGAGTTGTGAGACAAGAACTAGGAAGGGAAGGACGGGGTATTCCTTCGCTAGTATGACCTACCTAAGTTTATTTGGTATTTAATTGGTCGGTCAGAGTATAGGAATAATATGTGACATGTCAATTAACCCTTGTTTTGTGGCAGTATTTGAGAATGGCATCTTAAAATGTTGAGATAAGCAATGAAGCACATGAGACCGTTGAGTCACCAACGATCAATACCCAGGATAATGTGCAATAGGAAGACAAAATCATCAGGTAAACAACAACACCGATCAGATGATGAACGATGGGATGAATAGAGGCTTTATGCAATTCATGCAACATCAGGTGAGAGAGACTCCTGTTCAAAATGCAGGTGAAAACACTAGCAACTCTCGGATGGTCACCGCTAAGCAGTTCAAGGAGCTGGGACCACCGGAGTTTTTGGGAAAGCCAGAACCACATAAGGCGGAGACGTGGTTAAAGCAGATCACCAAGATATTTGATGTCTTGGGATGCTCCGAGGAGCAAAAGGTTCCCTTTGCCACCTTTATGTTGCGTGAAGAGGCGATTTCTTTGGTGGGAATCTATAAAACGTACTCTAACTTTGGCCTTTCAAAGATGTCTTGGGAGAAATTCCAAAAGCTATTCAACGACAAGTACTTTTAAAAAAGTATTAAATGTCATATATGAAGGAGGTGGAGTTTATCAAGTTGGAGCAAAACAATATGACCGTGTCACAATACGAGGCTAAATTTGCGGAGTTATCCCGGTTTACCTGTCTCTATGCGAAGTACCGCATACATGGTGAAATTCTTTTGTTATTCCATTCTTTATTATTCTGTTGGAATAACATGTCTATGCGGTCTAACGTTATTAAATTAGAACTAGACGAGATAGCAGAAGATTTAACGTATGAGGAGATACGTGTTAAAATCTTGGATAAAAAGGATCGTATTCAACACTCAAAGGTTATACCTTAAGAGTTAGAATCTGAAATGAAGTCCAGGTATCCTCATCTCTTCGGCATACCAGGTACGTACGTAAATTTTGAGGGCAAAATTTCATAAGGATGGGAGATTGTGAGACCCCAAATTTTATGAAAAAATATTTAAATTTCTCAAAATATTTTTTTTAAAATATTATGGTGTGGATTTGATATAATGTTATAGTTGTGGGTAATATTTATAAATTTTGCAAAGTATGCAAGTTGTTATAAAATATTCGTTTGGTCGGAAAATATTCTTTTTGTCGGGGAATATCCGTACGATGGCATAATCATTGGTGGACCCCACAACGGAAGTATTGTCGTAGTTAAAAAACGACAGAATTATCTTTTTATAAAAATAACGGCGAAAGTGTTCTGAATTAAAAGCTGTTGAACTACCGGGTTAAAAAATACGATGTCGTGTGTGTTGCGTAGTATAAGTAGCACACGGTATTTGTAAGACCCCAACTTCTTATAAATAAAATCGAATTTCCTCTAATTATTATTGTGAATAATAAGGTATTAATTTGATATAATTATCTGGTTATGGGTGAAATGTGCAAATTTTATAAAATATGCAAGTGGTTATAAAATAATCATTGTTGTTAGGGAATATTCATTTGGTCAATGGAATATTCTTGTTGTTTGGGGGAATATTAAATGCGTACGGTAGCATCATTTATGGGCCCATAATGAATAATTGTCGGATGAAAAAAAATGACAAGTTTGAGTTTTTTATAAATAACGGGCGTAGTTATTCACAGATTAACAATGTTAGAATACCCGTGGTTAAAATACATTAATACGGCGTGGATGCAGTATTGATGAATTATTGATCCTACTTAATAATTATTACGATGAATTCTTTATTCAATATTTTATTTTATTGATTCAATAATTGTTGCGTTGATATTTTATATTATTGTTATTTCAATAATTGTCATTTTGATGATTTCCCATTATCGGATCAATAATTCATATTATTTGAATAATATTATTAGATAGCATTATTGGCAATGTCTAGAATGTTACATCGAGGAGAGGTTTGGTCACCTAATTGTGCGCCAAAGAAGAGAAATTCTTATTGAAAGCCCCTCTTTCCTAGAGCGGCTGGGTTGTCATAAATGTGATTACGTAATATTATTTGTGAATAATTAATTATTGATTCATATGATAAGGAAATATTTATTTTATGTGGATATAAATGTTGGATATATTTATTGTGGTTAAAAATGAAGGAGTTAATGTTGAGGTGTTTTATTAGTATTTTTGTGGAATGGAGGTATTAAAAATTAAACCAAATGATTTTTTTGAGATATATTAAATGAGTTATAATTTTTAATCCGACCGTTAGATCGTTGTAATTTTTGGATATGTTATACATATATAAGTTTAGTATATGTCCACAAATTTTGAACCGTTAAAAATGAACGTATGATTTGTTATGATTTTTAAGAGGTGACTGATTCGGAAATTGTTGAAGTATCCGAATTTAGTATTTTGGTGGAAAATTCTAGAATTGAGTGGGCCCCACTTGTGGTTGGTGAAGAAATGTGCTGAATTTTATTTCAAATGTGGTGGGTGGGAATAGTAGCAGGTAAAGCCATCAGGTTGCAGGTCAAGTCTGCTAACATTTTCCTATAAATAGAGGGCTAAGTTAGAATTAAAAATCACACCAGAAACATAAGCTTTCTCTCTTTCTCTCTCTATATTATCGAGCGGATTTTGTGAGTATTTAGATACTTTGTGAGTTTCTATTTTTTAGTACAAGTTTCTATTAGCACTATATCCGAAATTCAGTCAGAAGTACGGTTATTTTGAGGTAAGGGATATTATCTTCTTCTTAAATGATATTTTCTTCAATATCATTATGCCGAAATATTGGTATGAACTTTTTATCAAATTTGGAACTTTTTATGTGAGAGTTACTATTCACGTGTCGGCCTTTATTCACGAATCTGACTATTCATTCATAGAAAAATGAAATTTTCTTCTTTTTGTCCAAGTTGTCTATTATGGTTACTATCTTTGATTGTATCCAAGTTTTGTTCATTATTTTTGAATTCTGCTTCAAAATTGGTTATTATGGAGTATTATTGATCTTGGATAAACTGTTATACAAATCCTTATTATTTGTCCTTCTGTCTCACTGGATTCGTTTTCTTTAAAATATTTTTCATCATCCTCAGTCCTAAATGATGATATTACTGAATATCTTTGGCCTGTAGTGCAAAGATGAATGATTAACTGATGAATATCTTTGGCCCGTAGTGCGAAGATGAACAGGTGTTGAGATGAACATGACCAACTGGTGATACAAATGAATATCTTTGGCTTGTAGTGCAAAGATGAATATTGATTAAAGATGTATATTGATTGTTGTTATAGGGATAAAATTGATGATGGACTTTTAAATCTTAGAAGATAGTAGAACTCATTCTTTACTTGACTCTTCTAATGGATTGTTGTTTCCGCTGCAGTTGTTGATCTAAAACTTGTTGTCTATTATATTTTATCAGATTTTTCCCTGTTGAAGACTAACGATAATTTTTTGTATATTATCTTAGTCATAATATTCTTTACTCGGCTAGTTGAGCTCACCCTTTTCCTTTTTGTTCCATTTTTCTCAGGAGGTGAGAACATAGCAGGAACTAGTCGGGGTACGGAGTGATGGTTCTAGAAAGATGTTTTAGCAGTCCTCACAATTTTTGTAATATAGTGTTTGAATAATTGTAATGAGGACTTATTTGAGTGTGGATATTGTCTAGAAGACAATATTTGTATTTAAACTCACAGTATGTGTTGTCGTATTTTGCATGACAATTGTATTATTGAAGTTGTAGTTTGCTTTCTGTACCATGTATTTGGTGACTCAGAATGGGTGTTGTATACCTATTTTTGGGGGGTCAATAGTGGTATCAGAGCTTAGGGATATGGTCTCTGGCGGAGATCGGGGAATAGAACTAGGAGGGGAGAGATGAGTAAATCCTTCGCTAGTGTGTCCTATCTAAGCTTATTTGTTGGTCGAGACATAATATCTGGATATTATGTGATATGTTAATTTGTTTAATTAACCCTTGTTTTATGGCAATATTTAAGAATGGATCTTTGAGAACGTTAACAATGGAGTGTATGAGATGTGGAACAACCTTTGAGTTACAAACCAGAGAGAGCATGCAACGGAAGGCAATAATCCTCCTGTAAACAACACTCTAGAACAAATGATGAATGATGGGATATTCGAAGTTTTGGCATTTTATGCAAAACGCAGACGAGGAAACTTCGTGCACGAAATCTGGTGGAAATGCTAGAAATGCGCAATTGACTTGTCACGTGACCAAGAAGTTCAAAGAGTTGGGACCACGAATTTAAGGGAAAGCCAAAAGCCGATCATGGCGGAAGCGTGGGTCAAGCAAATTACCAAGATATTCGATGTCTTGGGATGCACGGAGAAACAGAAGGTTCCATTCGCCACCTTTATGTTCATGGTGAGGCAAACTATTGGTGGGAGTCGTGAAGCGTACCAGTCGGTACTTTTCTCAAAGATGTCTTGGGAAACATTTGAAACTATTCAATGACAAGTACTTTCCGAAAGTATTAAATCATATGAAGGAGGTGGAGTTTATCGACCGAACAAAACAACATGAGCGTCCCAAAGATGAGGCAAAGTTTGCGAGTTATCCAGTTTCGCACCTCATTTGGTCGAAAATGAGGAGCGAATGACAAGGATGTTTCTAAGAGGTCTAAAGCCCAAGATTCTAAGCGATATCTTATATCTCATAAATTTTTTTATATTCGGATGTTGTAAATGGGCTCAATTATTAAAGCGAGATAGTGAGTATGTTCAACCGAGGGACCACAACCGTGGTCATACGGTGGCAATGATCATCGAGCGATGATAACCAACAAGGAGGAAAAATACTGAACAAAGGCGGTAACCACTCGGGTGGGTCATCGTGGGCCGTGATAATAGGAGAGGTGAGTCAGTGAAAATTTCGGAAAGAGAGATTCAACAATGATAGGAAGACATCGTGAAGACCACCGACCAACAACAAATTCTAGGGAGGAGAATGACCGCCGATTAGATGTTACAAATGCGGAAAGAGGGACATATCATTAAAAATGTCCACAACAATCCAAGGTATGTTACAATTATGGAAAGGAAGGCCACATAGCTCGGGATTGTTCAGTATGGCAAACCAAGCTCAATCTGGATGGTGACTCAAGTAAAATCCCGAATAAGTCAAAATCGGTGATTCTTTGGAAGAGCGTTGTCGTGATCGCCAAATCGAGGAACCCGAATGAGGTGATTACTGAGTAAGCTAATCTTGAACTCTTGCGAAGTTTATACCTTTACTAGATATCTGGGTTCTACCCATTCTTTTATCTCTCCCGCTTGTGCTCAACGCGTTTAAACTTGACTCCGGAGAAATTAGACTTTGATTTATCAGTGGAGACTCCGGTGGGTGAAACTTTCGTTACATCCACTGTTTATAAATCTTGCTTAATCCATGTTGGCACTATCACATTACCTGTTGATCTTATCTCTTTAAAGATACTTGCTTTTGATGTGATTTTAGGAATTGATTGGTTAACCACTCATCATGCCAAAATTGATTATTTTCGTAAGGTTGTTAGTTTTTATATTCCTAACCAACCTGTCATACGAATTCAAACAAATAAACCACTAAAATCAGTCACTAACATATCAAGCCATAAAGCTATTCGTTTATTGAAAAATGGATGTCAAGCTTTCTTAGCCCATGTTATGGATTTGAACAAAGACAAGTCAGATTTGAATAATATTTATGTTGTTAGAGAATTTCCTGATGTATTTCCTGAAGAACTTTCCAGTCTACCCCCAGAACGTGATGTTGAATTCTTTATTAACCTTGAACCGGGTACAAAACCCATTTCTAAAACCCCATATTGAATGGCTCCTATTGAACTTCAAGAGTTAAAAGTCCAACTACAGGAATTATTAGACATCGGTTTCATTAGTCCCCAAATGTACATCTCCATGGGTGCTCTGTTTTATTCGTAAAGAAGAAAGACGGGAGTATGCGACTTTGTATTGACTACCGAGAATTAAACCATGTCACCATCAAGAATAGGTATCCGCTATCTCGCATTGATGACCTGTTCGACTAGTTGCAAGGAGCACAATTATGTTCAAAGATTGATCTTTGTTATGGATATCATCAGCTGAAGATTAAAACTGAGGATATTCCAAAGACTGCCTTCAGAACTCAGTACGGGCATTATGAATTCTTAGTCATGTCTTTTGGATTAACTAATGCTCCTGATGCTTTCATGGATATGATGAACCGAGTATTCAAGGAATATTTGGATCAGTTCGTTGTTGTCTTTATTGATGACATCCTCATTTATTCCAAAAGCCGTGAAGATCATGAGCACCATTTGAAGCTAATACTTGAAAGGCTTCGTGAAAACAAACTTTATGCCAAACTGAAGAAATGCGAGTTCTGGCTTGAGGAAGTAGCATTCCTTGGGCACGTGGTGTCAAAACATGGAGTATCTGTTGACCCGGCAAAGATTGAAGCAGTACAAAGTTGGGAGCAACCAAAGTCGGTGATCGAAGTGCATAGCTTTCTAGGCTTAGCTGGTTATTATCGGAGATTCGTGGAAGGATTTTCTCGAATCGCTACTCCGTTAACTCAGTTGACTCAAAAAGATGCAAAATTCGTATGGAGCGAGGAATGCGAGAAGAGTTTCCAAGAGCTCAAGAGGAGACTCATTTCGGCACCTGTTCTGGCAATACCATCTGGTTCGAATGGATTTGTTATATCTGAATGATGCTTGAGCAAAAGGTTAGGATGTGTTCTCATGCAACATGGGAAAGTCATAGCCTATGCCTCACGACAACTCAAAGAATATGAGAGGAATTATCCTACTCATGATCTAGAGTTGGCAGCAGTCGTATTCGCGTTGAAAATTTGGAGACACTACTTGTATGGGGAGAAAGTGGAGATTTATCACGGACCATAAAAGCCTCAAATATTTCTTCACCCAAAAAGAACTCAACACGCAAACAACGACATTGTCTCGAAACATTGAAAGATTACGATCATACCATTCAATACCATCCTGGAAAAGTGAACGTAGTAGTTGACGCATTGAGTGAGAAGATCATACGCTGAGTGCGAAAAGCGATATTGTCAATCTGAAGGCCCATTCTGTATGACTTGCAAAGGATGGAGGTAGAATTAAAGACTCCAGGGACCCACATGATGATGGTGAATATACGAGTAGAACCGACTTTAATCGATAAAGTTAAAGCTGCTTAAGCTACGGACATGGAGCTGATGCATATGAAGAAGAAAGTGCAAGAAGGTGTTATTCCAGAAGCAAGAATCGATGAGAAAGGAATACTTAGATTCAAATCCAGACTTTGTGTTCCTAACGATTCTGACTTGAAGCATAGAATCATGATGGAGGCATACAACACACCGTTTGCAATCCATCCTGGGAGTACCAAAATGTATCATGATCTTCGACATACATTTTGGTGGAGCAATATGAAAAGAGAGATCGCGGAGTTTATCTCGAGGTGTTTAACTTGTCAACGTGTAAAGGCGGAGCAGAAAATGCCAAAGGGTCCATTACAACCACTTGAGATTCTGAAATGGAAGTGGGAACACATTACTATGGATTTCGTTACGGGTCTTCCCAAAGTTTCTCAAGGCATAGATGCGATTTGGGTTATTGTTGATAGATTAACCAAGTCGCCCATTTCTTTCTTACGATCATGAGACTTATTCCTTGAACGTCTTGCTCGCGTATGTACGTGAATGAGATTGTGAGATTGCATGGCATGCCGAGATCCATAGTTTCGGATCGTGACCCAAGATTTACTTCAAGATTTTGGGTTAGCTTGCGAGAAAGCTATGACGCAGTTATTGATTCGATTGAGCATACCATCCTCAAATGGACGGACAATCGAGAGGACTATTCAAACCCTTGAAGATCTATTAAGACTTTGTGTCCTAGATTTTAAAGGAAGTTGGGATAAGTACTTGCCATTGGTGGAATTCTCCTACAATAACAGTTATCAAGCAAGTATAGGCATGGCTCCATTTGAGGCGTTATATGGATGAAAATGTCATTCTCGATATCTTTGGGGAGGAGGGGAGAAGCAACGTTGTTGGGACCAGAATTAGTACGCATGACTACAGAAAAGATCCAAATGATTCGACAACGTATACAAACGGTACAAGATCGACAAAAGAGTTATGCGGATCTTCATCGAAAAGACGTGGAATTTAATATTGGGGATCATGTATTGTTACGTGTTGCACCATGGAAGGGAGTTACAAGATTTGGGAAGAGAGGAAAACTCAATCCACGATTTGTTGGTCCATTTGAGATTCTTGACCGAATAGAAAATGTGGCCTATAGACTCGCATTATCTCCAAGTATGTCTCGTGTTTATAATGTTTTTCACATATCCATGCTTCGTAGATATGTGAAAGACCTGAACCATTTTATTGCGTTAGAACCAGACGAGATAGCCGAAGATTTAACGTACGAAGAAGTACCTATTAAGATCTTAGATAGGAAAGAGCATGTCCTACGCACCAAGGTTATACCACAAGTTAAGGTTTTGTGGAGAAACCATGCTATTGAAGAAATGACACAGGAGTTGGAATCGAAAAATGAAAGCGAGGTATCCTCACCTTTTCAAACACTAGAATGCGTATGTCAATTTCGAGGACAAAATTTCATAAGGAGGGGATGTTGTAAGACCCCAACTTATTATAAATAAAATCGAATTTCCTCTAATTATTATTGTGAATAATAAGGTATTAATTTGATATAATTCTCTGGTTATGGGTGAAATGTGCAAATTTTGCAAAATATTCAAGTGGTTATAAAATAATCATTGTTGTCGGGGAATATTCATTTGGTCGTGGAATATTCTTGTTGTCGGGGAATATTCGTACGACGGTGCAGTCATTTGTGGGCCCCATAACAGAATAATTATCGGATGAAGAAAACGACAAGTTTGAGTTTTTATAAATAACGTCGTAGTTGTTACCGTTAACACTGTTGGAATACCCGGTGGTTAAAATACAATAATACGCGTGGATGCACAGTATTGATGAATTATTGATCCTTATATAAGAAGGCACTACTCAATAATTATTACAGTAGTTATTGTTCAATATTTTATTTTATTGATTCAATAATTGCTGCGTTGATATTTTATATTATTGTTGTTTCAATAATTGTCACTGCACAGTATTTCCCATTATCAGATCAATAATTCATATTATTTGAATAATATTATTAGATAGCATTATTGGCAATGTCTAGAATGTTACATCGAGGAGAGGTTTGGTCACCTAATTGTGAGCCAATGAAGGAGAAATTCTTATTGAAAAGCCCCTCTTTCCCCGCGGCTTTGGTTGTCATAAATGTGATTACAGTAATATTATTTGTGAATAATTAATTATTGATTCATATGATAAGAAAATATTTATTTTATGTGGATATAAATGTTGGATATATTTATTGTGGTTAAAAATGAAGGAGTTAATGTTGAGGTGTTTTATCAAGTATTTTTTTGAATGGAGGTATTAAAAATTAAACCAAATTTTTTAAGATATATTGCGTGAGTTATAATTTTTAATCCGACCGTTGGATCGTTGTAATTTTTGGATATGTTATACATATATAAGTTTAGTATATGTCCACAAATTTTGAATCGTTAAAAATGAACGAATGATTTGTTATGATTTTTAAGAGGTGACTGGTTCAGAAATTGTTGAAGTATCCGAATTTAGCATTTTGGTGGAAAATTCTAGAATTGAGTGGGCCGCACTTGTGGTTGGTGAAGAAATGTGCTGAATTTTATTTCAAATGTGGTGGGTGGGAATAGTAGCAGGTAAAGCCATCAGGTTGCAGGTCAAGTCTGCTAACATTTTCCTATAAATAGAGGGCTAAGTTAGAATTGAAAATCACACCGTAAACATAAGCTTTCTCTCTCTCTCTCTATATTATCGAAATGGATTTTGTGAGTATTTAGATACTTTGTGAGTTTCTATTTTTTAGTACAAGTTTCACAAGACTATATCCGAAATTCAGTCAGAAGTACGGTTATTTTGAGGTAAGGGATATTATCTTCTTCTTAAATGATATTTTCTTCAATATCATTATGCCGAAATATTGGTATGAACTTTTTATCAAATTTGGAACTTTTTGTGTCGAAGTTACTATTCACGTATACGGCACTATTCACGTATACGGCACTATTCACGAATACGGTGTTAGGTTTGTAATATTCATGAACGCAATCAAATTGCAAAAATAATGTGGAAACGTGTAAAATCAGAGTTTTAAAATTTTACAAACCATATACCCGGATCACCCTTTATGCACAATTATTAATTAAACGAAAAGATATGAAGAACAAACATACCCTTGAAGATCCAAGCTTCCTCAGGTACAAGTTCACCTCCAATCCTTTTCGCGTTCAACTTGAATCCACCAGGTTTGGTTCCTTCTTTTGATCAACGTTAGCCACCCAAGTGTTTGACCTCTAGAGGTGATCCACCAAGGAAGAAAAAGATTCAAGAAGATAGGTGGTTGGCTAAACCCTAGTTTTTCTATCTCTATAGAAAAGGCGTACTCTCCCAACTGTTGGAAATATTACGTATGTTGTAAAAGTCAACAACCACTTTACCCATAATAAGACTCCTCTTATTTATAGATGTGGGCAACCCACCTTAACAATTAAGGAATTGGGTTTTATTTAATTAATTAAGCTCCCTAATCTTATTAGGGATAATTAATTAAACTCTTTTAACTAATTTTTCTTCCTAATCCAATTAGGAATAAATGAGAGTACTTATATTAAATTAATTCCTAAACTCTTTTATAAATTAAAATAATAATAATTGTAATAATATTAATAAGACTCCTCTTATTAATTTATATTTAATATTTCTAAAATATTAAATAATAAATATTAAGCTATTTAATTTATTCTATCACCATAGATTAAATTAAATATACAAAACATATTATTACGATTATGCCATTAACTTCTTAAATAATTATTCTTCCTTTTATGGTGTGACCCTTTAGGTTCTCCATATTAAACCGATTGTGAATAAATCAATTAGAATAATTCTAATCTTATTTAAATAAATAAATTAAACAATTAATTTATTTAAATAAATAATATTTATTCTACAATAGGATAAGCCTCCCCTAACGATCAACGACTTTCCGGATAATATAGATTTCAACATTAATCATAAAAGAACCTTTGAGTAAATAGTTACCGTGACAATTCAATCCTTCCACCATACAATGTCCCAATTAAATATAAGACATGGAATTCTTGTCAAGTCTTATTTTATTTAATTATATGTATTTCGACTCTTAAATGCACAACTCAAATAATGCAAATTAGAAACTCCTTTCTAATTTCATTCTCGCCGCCAAGGACTACTTTGGTTTGTCATTTATCGAATCACATAGACATTTCTCTTCTTTTATTAGAAGTGGTAGATTCTTTATTGATCATACATTATCTCCATGCACAACTTATTATACCCAAGCATACCCTTTGATATACCCTAAGGGTCTTAAGGAATAAGTCAAAGTATAACTCATCATACACAAGATACTATGATGATCTCAAGTCCAAGAATTACTTGACTACTACCACTATAAGAATTCCTATTGACAGCAAGTAAAAAACTCCATTAGGTATTCCTTAGCGAGCCACGCTCAAAGTGAACTTATTCTCTAATAAGCACCTACATACTTGTTTTAGTGTCTCCACACAAATGATCATGAGATCAATCATCCTCATCCAACGAGCAAGCAACGTATGTACCAATCTATCCGGATTCACTAATCCCCAATTTAGTAATCCAATGATTGGGAACTATTTTAGTTTTAAGCTTTCTAAGAATTTAGATCTCATTAGAATGATCATCATCATTATTCTAAAAGCATTGCTTAAAACTATGGGTTTATCACATATTATAAAACAGCATCATGTAGATAATTAAAAGCCTTTAATAAATTAATACTTTTATTAATAAATGAATAAGATTGTTACAAAGTATATGCTTTATCATCAAACATGATTGGCTTGTGTGCATATTACTTTCAATCTCTCACTTGCACTAAAGCCAATCGCCATTGTATCTTATACTTCTTCTTCTCTAAGTGACGATTATCCTGTCATTTGGATAAGCTTTAGTTAATGGATATGTAATGTTGTTCATGAGAGTCCACTATCTCTATAGCGATTTCCCATCTTTCAATGATTCTAATAATCAAATGAAAGTGCCACAACACATGTTTAGATCCAAGATGAGACTTAGAACTATTCCTAATTACAGAATGAACTTTTAATCCAAACAATCAACTTGCGCCTTCATTTATAGCTATATACTTTGTCTTTATCACTAAACCAAAGAACTCTTTCATTGTTGGAACCTTTCCAATTCATCGCACCAATCGCTCAAGGTAACCCTTTACCTTAAAGTAGATTTTTCTGTCGTCTTGGTTCTGCATCAAAAACTTGAGTCTGTTAAGCCCTCTAGTTTTAATTTAGACCCACCATGAATATGATCACATCCTTAGTGCCGGTTTAGCACTTTAAGATGTTTTTCACTGACTCGTAGTGAACTTCTCCATAATTTGACTAATCAACATCGTGTCTCGTACATTTCATTGCATACATGATTGTCACTCATGCACCTCTCTTTTCGTGGAGTTCAGGGGACTATTAAGAGAGATACACTCCATAGCTCATCGACATGAGACATCTCTTAGAGTTTGCCATGCTAAACGACTTTAGCATCAAATGAATATACATTCCTTGGGTTAAGTCGAGCATCCTCTTAAATCTATCTATATAGATTTATATCCCCAATTAAGATAGTCTTCCCAAACCATTCATGGAGGAATGTTTAGACAACTTTATCTTTACTGATTGTAGCATTGGCATGTTATTCCTTATCCGTAGTATATCAATATATAATACTAGAAATGTCATAACGCTCCCACTAACCCTTTTGTACACACTAGAACTCTTACCTCATCAGATGTAACTCGGATCATCATCTTCTATGATCGCTGCCTCTCATCATCATCATCCATGATGAATCCATACCTCCTAGGTATCTTCAAGATTATTTTTTAGATTTACGATTCATTTGTGGTACAATAGTTCATCTACGAGTTCCTCTTATTTGACTTATAGTGTTTTGTGGTTCTTGAACTCTTCAAGATCTATTATCCTCCCACTAGCCCTTCAATGATAAACACCTTTATCTTAGAAGGCGCTTGTTTCAGAACAAACACCTTTTGCTAAGTAGAATTATAGAACATATACCCTAAACTTACTTTAGGATGTCCCACAAATCAGTACATGTCAAATCTTGTCCCAAGCTTATCCTTCAAACCTTTTCACATAAGTTGGACAACCCTTTATCTTAACATACTTAAGATTAGAATCCTCCCCGTCCATAACTTTTATGGAGTCTTGAAATGGATTTTGAGGTTACCTTTTCATAGATATGCACCATTTCTAGGACATGATCCTGTAAGAAGATACCGGAATGTCGGTAAAATCATTATGGACCGCACTACGTCCAACAAGGAACGATTTTTCATTCGGATACATCAATCAATTATTACGTGATCGATGATGTGTCCATTATGAGAAAACCATTTGAGATGATCTAGAAACTTATTGCACAAGTATTTATTCCTTGATCTAATCAAAGAATCTTAATACTTTGCCAATTTGTTTCACTTCTCGATTTTTGAACCTTTCAAATAATTCACACTTTATTTTAGCAAATACATACATTCAACTCTTTGAATGATCATCTCCTTTTCTTATACTAGTTTGTTCAATTTGCAAAATTATTTTCATGTAAGTCAAGTATACAAAATCCATTAAGTAATCTTTCATTTCTATATATGAAACATTATTATTATAAATAGAACAACAATTGTTCTTAATTATAATGCCAAAATTTTTATCATGTCAACAATAAAATGGAAATAATGTTTCTAACAAGAATTGGAATACAATAACAACTTATCGACTTAATAGATTTGCTCGTGGCGCTTAAACTATAAGTTTCTATAGCTAATGCAAAGAACCTTTGCTTCATTTTCCACACATAGGATTACTTATCTTTGTTTAACTTTCCACTTCTGCTTGGTCCCTTCATAAATCTATATTTATGATAACCAAAGTCGGTATCCAAGTAGAACCTTAACTTAAAGAAAAATTTATTTTAAATCATGAACAAATTTGTATTTATAACCGAAACTTCACTAAGCTTCTTTGGTTAGCCTCTGCAAGACGCTTCTCAGCTTTCTTTCCAAAGGTCCGTGCTTATTGCGGTGGAAGCAAACTCCTTTGCTATCCGTGACGCTTTTGTTCTTATTATCCTTTGTTTATGCCTTTCTATATACCTTCTTTGAATCGCTTCTTCTTTTGAAAGATCCTTTGGCCCTACCAAGAAGACATGGTCTTTCTTGGTTGGAAAGTGACTCTCATCATTTTTCAACATGTTAAGCAAATCAACGAAGCTGATATCTAGCTTGTTTATATGAAAAATTCACAACAATTGTGAAAGGAGTCCGGGAGTGAGTGCAAGATCAAATCTTGGCTCAACTCTCCATCCAAGACAAAACATGTTGTCCTAATTGATCAATCAAATTGATTATGTTAAGAACTTTTTCTGCATTTATAGTGCCATTGGCTATTCTAGATCGGAAGAGCTCATTAGATATCTCGATATCTATCATCCCACTTTCCTCACCATCAACTACTTGATGTGCGGGAATATAGTAGGAGCATCCATAGTTTCATCTTGGACGCCAAGCTCGTTACTCATAGATGCGAGCATGATGCATCGAGCCAATCATGCATCATCTTGCCACTTTCTAAAAGTAGCAATGTCTTCCTCAGAGGCATTGTCTGCAACCATTGCAGGGATAGATGTATTAAGGACATAAGATAACTTTTTATCTATGAGAACTATTCTCAAATTCCTTAACCAATCCTTTTAATATGGTTTGGTTAATTTAGCATCTAATATGCTTCGCAGTGATAGTAATTTTAGACATTGTAAAATTCTGTAAATGAATTTGTAATTAACAACATTTTAACATACATTCTTTTATTAATTACCAAAATAAATTAGGTCTTGTTTTAAATTGGTATCTCCCACTATTTTCTTCAAACTATATTACCTCACTTATATAGTTCGGCAAAATCTAATTAAAGATTTGCTAGTGAGAATAAGGATCCCATTTCAAATGTATATAGCCTTGTGGTGACACAACAAACTATATATAAATAAATAGGTAGACAACTTTTGTCAATTACATCAATTATGCAACTCCTTTTCTTTTGCCTCTTAGATTATTTTGATCAAGTGGTGGCACATCCGAATCAAAATTATCCAAGTTAAGTCCGACCTAGCACTCCATATATTCAAAAAAAGAAAAATATCATCCTTGTGGTGACACAACAAAACAATATTGTTCAATTTTCTTTATAAGCATCAAATGTGATAAATTAACATCTTAAATACTTAATACTTGCCTTGTGGTGACACAACAAACTCATATTAAATATTTAATACTCTATTAATTTTATCATGCTAGAAGGCGATGTTCGATATTCCAAATATCTTTGAACGCTTAGGACTTAATATAAAAAATTGAGGGGTTTGTTATTAATTTGTCTCATCTTGTTTAGCGCACATGCACATATATATATAAAATACGCGTCGTATTAATGAACATGCGAAGCATGTTTGCATAATATATAATATATATATAGTATAAGCACGCATATATAGAATACTATATTCTACCCGGATTGATTATGGACTTTTATTCTAGTTTGGTTCACTAGAGCCACCAAGTGAACCAAAAGGTCAAACCCTAGGGGTGCAAGAAATAATATTTAAATATAACTATTACATTTAAACCCCGGCTCCATTACAAATCTGTCTTCAAGCGCTCCTTGCTCCTTGATCTCCAATTTTTCAAAATTAATTCTAACTATTCCTATTACAAAACTATTTAAAATAAATAGAAACCTTGATCGTGAATGCGAGGGAAGTACATAGGAGGAGTTAGAATTTACATTAAGAAAAAATTAGAGAAGACGAGGTACGCAGAATCCCCATTTAATAAAACCCATACATTCACGCATCCAACTAAAATAAAATCCAATCACATTGGTCAATAGTCCATAATCAATCCCATTTATTATCATACACATCATCATATGCATCAATAAATAACATTCATCATATGAATAATAAACATTTAATATATATATTGATATCATTTAATGGGCAAAATTAGTTAGTATAAAATCTATTTTTGAATCAAAATAAACTCCTTTATTTTAATCCAAATTTAAATCAAAATAAAACTATTTTATTTTAATTTATCCAATTTTGAATAAAATAAACTATTTTATTTTAATCAAAATTTTTAATCAAAATAAACTCCTTTATTTTAATTAATTATGGAATCCAATTCCATGTAAAAAAAAATTATTAAAGGAAACACGAATTTTCTTTCCTATTCACAAATAAACTCCTTTATTTTGAATAATATGAATTCTTATTTCATATTTAAATAAACTCCTTTATTTAAGGAAACACGGATTCTCTTTCATATTCACAAATAAACTCTTTTTATTTTGAATAATATGAAATCTTATTTCATATCTAAATAAACTCCTTTATTTAAGGAAATTAGGATTCTCTTTCCTATCTAAATAAACTCCTTTATTTAAGGAAACATATAATCCAATTTCAACTCCAATTAGTTATTATGGAATCTAATTCCAACTCTAATTAGTTAGCATGAAATTTAATTTTAAAATTAAAATAAATTTTATATTTTAATATTAAAATAAACCTTTTATTTTAAGATTAAAATAAACTTTTATTTTAATTATAAAATTATTATTATATATATAAATATATATTACATTAATATATATAATATATATAATCACCAAATCCATGAATCTTGCAATTCACGTATATATATATATATATATATATATATATTTATAAGAATCATCTTTTTGAAAAGTAATCATATTGAATACAAGGAGTTGCATTACTTGTATATATTTATAATATAACCACGTTGAATGAAGCCACAGGAAATCATGCACGTAAGAATCAACCTTTTGAAAAATAAAACCGACCAAAAAAAAAAATGATCAGCGAAACTTTTTCCTTCTTCTGGTAGCGATTCCATGCGGTTATAATAATATATGTATATATTATATCGGTACCTTCCTTGTGTCCCATTAAAACTTTGAATCCTTATGCAGACTCGTTAAAAAAAATCCGCTCCCTTTTTTTTTTCTTGTTTCACGTGATTCATTTCGGCTCCTTTTTTTTTATTTAAATTTTATACAATTAAATTATGCCTAATTAAATTGTTCTAAACACATATCAATATAATATCAAATTAAAACAATTAATAATTTGCATAAAGGTTTGACTCTGATGCCACTGTTAGGTTTGTAATATTCATGTGCGCCATCAAATTGCAAAAATAATGCGGAAACGTGTAAAATCAGAGTTTTAAAATTTTACAAACCATATACCCGGATCACCCTTTATGCACAATTATTAATTAAACGAAAAGATATGAAGAACAAACATACCCTTGAAGATCCGAGCTTCCTCAGGTACAAGTTCACCTCCAATCCTTTTCGCGTTCAACTTGAATCCACCAGGTTTGGTTCATTCTTTTGATCAACGTTAGCCACCCAAGTGTTTGGCCTCTAGAGGTGATCCACCAAGGAAGAAAAAGATTCAAGAAGATAGGTAGTTGGCTAAACCCTAGTTTTTCTATCTCTATAGAAAAGGCGTACTCTCCCAACTGTTGGAAATATTACGATGTTGTAAAAAAGTCAACAACCACTTTACCCATAATAAGACTCCTCTTATTTATAGATGTGGGCAACCCACCTTAACAATTAAGGAATTGGATTTTATTTAATTAATTAAGCTCCCTAATCTTATTAGGGATAATTAATTAAACTCTTTTAACTAATTTTCCTTCCTAATCCAATTAGGAATAAATGAGAGTACTTATATTAAATTAATTCCTAAACTCTTTTAGAAATTAAAATAATAATAATTGTAATAATATTAATAAGACTCTCTTATTAATTTATATTTAATATTTCTAAAATATTAAATAATAATATTAAGCTATTTAATTTATTCTATCACCATAGATTAAATTAAATATACAAAACATATTATTACGATTATGCCATTAACTTCTTAAATAATTATTCTTCCTTTTATGGTGTGACCCTTTAGGTTCTCCATATTAAACCTATTGTGAATAAATCAATTAGAACAATTCTAATCTTATTTAAATAAATAAATTAAACAATTAATTTATTTAAATAAATAATATTTATTCTACATAGGGATAAGCCTCTCTAGCGATCAACGACTTTCCGTATAATATAGATTTCAACATTAATCATAAAAGAACTTTTGAGTAAATAGTTGCCGACAATTTCAATCCTTCCACCATACAATGTCCCAATTAAATATAAGACATGGAATTACTTGTCAAGTCTTATTTTATTTAATTATATGTATTTCGACTCTTAAATGCACAACTCCAAATAATGTAAATTAGAAACTCCTTTCTAATTTCATTCTCGCCGCCAAGGACTACTCTGGGTTGTCATTTATCGAATCACATAGACATTTCTCTTCTTTATTAGAAGTGGTAGATTCTTTATCGATCATACATTATCTCCATGTACAACTTATTATACCCAAGCATACCCTTTGATATACCCTAAGGGTCTTAAGGAATAAGTCAAAGTATAACTCATCATACACAAGATACTATGATGATCTCAAGTCCAAGGATTACTTGTACTACTACCACTACAGAATTCCTATTGACAGTAAGTAAAACTCCATTAGGTATTCCTTAGGGAGCCACGCTCAAAGAAACTTATTCTCTAATAAGCACCTACATACTTTCTTTAGTGTCTCCACAAAAATGATCATGAGATCAATCATCCTCATCCAATGAAAGCAAGAACGTATGTACCAATCTATCCTGGATTCACTAATCCCCAATTTAGTAATCCAATGATTGGGAACTATTTTAGTTTTAAGCTTTCTAAGAATTTAGATCTCATTAGAATGATCATCATCATTATTCTAAAAGCATTGCTTAAAACTATGGGTTTATCGATATTATAAAACAAAGATCATGTAGATAATTAAAAGCCTTTAATAAATTAATACTTTTTATTAATAAATGAATAAGATTGTTACAAAGTATATGCTTTATCATCAAACATGATTGGCTTGTGTGCATATTACTTTCATACGGCACTATTCACCGAAAAATGAAATTTTCTTCTTTTTGTCCAAGTTGTCTATTATGGTTACTATATTTGATTGTATCCATATTTTGATCATTATTTTTGAATTCTGCTTCAAAATTGGTTATTATGGAGTATTATTGATCTTGGATAAACTGTTATACGAATCCTTACTATTTGTCCTTCTGTCTCACTGGATTCGTTTTCTTTAAAATATTTTTCATCATCCTCACCCTAAATGATGATATTATTTGAATATCTTTGGCCTCAGAAGCAAAGATGAATGATTAATGATGAATATCTTTGGCCCGTAGTGCGAAGATGAACAGGTGTTGAGATGAACATGATCAACTGGTGATACAAATGAATATCTTTGGCCTGTAGTGCAAAGATGAATATTGATTAAAGATGAATATTGATTGTTGTTACAGGGATAAAATTGATGATGGGCTTTTAAATCTTAGAAGATAGTAGAACTCATTCTCTACTTGACTCTTAAATGGATTGTTGTTTCACGCATTGCGATTATTGATCTAAAACTTGTTGTCTATTATATTTTATCAGATTTTTCCCCGTTGAAGACTAACGATAATTTGTTGTATATTATCTTAGTCATAATATTCTTTACTGGGCTAGTTGAGCTCACCCTTTTCCTTTTGTTCCATTTTCTCGGGAGGTGAGAACATGCAAGAACTAGTCGGTAGTGCAGTGATGGTTCTAGAAAGATGTTTTAGCAGTCCTCACAATTTTTGTAATATAGTGTTTGAATAATTGTAATGGGGACTTATTTGAGTGTGGATATTGTCTAGAAGACAATATTTGTATTTAAACTCACAGATGTGTTGTCGTATTTTGCACGACAATTGTATTAAGTCAAGTTGTAGTTTGCTTTCGTACCATGTATTTGGCGACTCGTAATGGTTGTTGTATACCTATTTTGGGGGCGCCACAAATGGTATCGAGCTTAGGGATATGGTCTCCGCGCGGAGATCGGGAATAGAACTAGGAGGGAGAGATGAGTAAATCCTTCGCTAGTGTGTCCTATCTAAGCTTATTTGTTGGTCACCATAATATAGGGATATTATGTGATATGTTAATTTGTTTAATTAACCCTTGTTTTATGGTCAGATTTAAGAATGGTCACGAGAACGTTAACAATGGAGTGTATGAGACTGTGGAACAACCTTTAGTTACAAAACCAGAGAACGTGCAACAGAAGGCAATAATCCTCCTCCGTAAACAACACTATCGAACAAATAATGAATGATGGGATGTTCAAAAGTTTTTGCATTTTATGCAAAATCGATTTGGGGGAACTCGTGTACGAATCACGTGGAAATGATGATAAGAATGCGCTGCTTGTCACAACCCAAGCAGCTTCAAAGAGTTAGGACCACCGAAATTAAGGGAAAGTCGGATCCGATCACGGCGGAAGCGTGGGTCAAGCAAATTACCAAGATATTCGATGTCTTGGGATGCACGGAGGAACAGAAGGTTCCATTCGCCACCTTTATGTGTCATGCGGTGAGGCAAACCACTTGGGTGGGAGTCTGCGTGAAGCGTACCACCGCACTTTTCGATATGTCTTGGGAAACATTTTAGAAACTATTCAATGACAAGTACTTTCCTCGAAAGTATTCGTCACATGAAGGAGGTGGAGTTTATCGACCGAACAAAACAACATGACCAAGGTGTCCCAAAGACGAGGTGAAGTTTGCGAGTTATCCAGTTTGCACCTCATTTGGTGAAAATGAGGAACGAATGACAAGGATGTTTCGAGAGGTCTAAAGCCCGAGATTCTAATATCTTATATCTCATAAAAAATTTTATATTCGGATGTTGTAAAATGTGGCTCAATTATTAGAGCGAGATAGTGAGTATGTTCAATGAGGACCACAACCGTGGTCATCAAATTGACGATGTAATCATCGAGCGATGATAACCAACGAGCTAGGAACGACCTGGTTGTTAAATATTGTGAATTATAATATTAATGATGAATAAGTTAGTGTTGATTAAAGATGAAATTGATAGTTCCATTGTGTTGGAATTATTAGTGTTAGTGAAAATCGAAATTTATTTCGATAATAATTGATTTCTGGAGGTTATATTGACCAATCGGGTAATTAACCGGATAAATGAGCAATTAATTGATATTGATTCACATGATTATAACTATTTGTTCACATGTGTGTACTATGATTCACATTCATTTACTATTAAGGGAGTTGGTGCAAGATTGATAATACTTGCATGACTAAGTTAAAAATGGAGGTATAGATGAAGGTACTATACTGGAATTATTTTTTTTCACATGTTTAGAACTATTGAGTCACATGATTTACTATTAGGGGAGGTGGTGCAAGTTTGATAATACTTGCAAGACTAAATTAAAAATAAAGGAAAAGAGGAAGGTATTATACTGTAATATTTCGAGCCCCAAAATGTGCAATTATCGAAACTATATTTTCCTATAAATAGAAACTCATTCTTCCTTCATTTCTCACCAATTCACTAAAGCTATAGAGCAATTATTATAGAGAGAAATTATAGAGAGAAAGAAGAAAAGAAGTCTGCTACCTCACTATTCCAGTATCCAGTCTTCTTTTGAGGTAAGGGGTATTATTCTTTTGTATTCATGAAGAGAGTTGTTTTCTTTCAATACTCGTAAGGGTTGTTATTCTATTCTTTATTATTATGTTGGAATAACCTGTCTATGCGAAGTACCGCATACATGGTGAAATTCTTCTGTTATTCCGTTCTTTATTATTCTGTTGGAATAACATGTCTGTGCGGTCTAACGTTATTAAATTAGAACTAGACGAGATAGCAGAAGATTTAACGTATGAGGAGATACGTGTTAAAATCTTGGATAAAAAGGATCGTATTCAACACTCAAAGGTTATACCTTAAGAGTTAGAATCTGAAATGAAATCAAGGTATCCTCATCTCTTTGGCATACCAGGTACGTACGTAAATTTCGAGGGCAAAATTTCATAAGGAGGGGAGATTGTGAGACCCCAAATTTTATGAATAAAGATTTAAATTTCTCAAAATATTTTTTTTAAAATATTATGGTGTGGATTTGATATAATGTTATAGTCGTGGGTAATATTTATAAATTTTGCAAAGTATGCAAGTTGTTATAAAATATTCGTTTGGTCTGAAATATTCTTTTTGTTTGGGAATATCCGCATTTGACGGCATAATCATTAGTGGACCCCATAACTAAGTATTGTCGTAGTTAAAAATGATGTAATTATCTTTTATAAAAATAACTACGAAAGTGTTACCGTTTAAAACCGTTGAACTACCTAAGAGTAAAAGTACGATAATCGTGTCAGTTAAGAGTATACTGCGGTATTGATTATCGATGCTTACGTAAGAAGTCACTCGGTTATACTCAATTATTACTACAAGAATTGCACGATCATATCTCTCTCATATTATTGATTCAATTATTGTCACAGATCATCTCGTATAATATGTTATATTATTAAATCAATAATTGAGACTATGAGTTATTCATATTATTATTTTCAATATTGACAATGTCTAGAAGTTCACAATGAGAGGTTTGGTCACCTAATCATACCTCAAAGAAGGAGAAATCCTTATCAGAAAGCCCCATCTTTTCTGGGAACGACCTGGTTGTTAAATATTGTGAATTATAATATTAATGATGAATAAGATAGTGTTGATTAAAGATGAAATTGATAGTTCCATTGTGTTGGAATTATTAGTGTTAGTGAAAATCGACATTTATTTCGATAATAATTGATGTCTAGAGGTTATATTGACCAATCGGGTAATTAACCGGATAAATGAGCAATTAATTGATATTGATTCACATGATTATAACTATTTGTTCACATGTGTGTACTACTGATTCACATTCATTTACTATTAGGGGAGTTGGTGCAAGATTGATAATACTTGCATGACTAAGTTAAAAATGGAGGTATAGATGAAGGTACTATACTGTAATTATTTTTTTTCACATGTTTAGAACTATTGAGTCACATGATTTACTATTAATTCACATGATTTACTATTAGGGGAGGTGGTGCAAGTTTGATAATACTTGCAGGACTAAATTAAAAATAAAGGAAAAGAGGAAGGTATTATACTGTAATATTTCGAGCCCCAAAACGTGCAATTATCGAAACTATATTTTCCTATAAATAGAAGATCATTCTTCCTTCATTTCTCACCAATTCATTAAAGCTATAGAGCAATTATTATAGAGAGAAATTATAGAGAGAAAGAAGAAGAAGTCCGCTACCTCACTATTCCAAAGATCCAAATTTCTTTTGAGGTAAGGGGTATTATTCTTCGTATTCATGAAGAGAGTTATTTTCTTTCAATACTGTAAGGGTTGTTATTCTATTCTTTATTATTATGTTGAATAACTCTATCTATGCGAAAGTACCGCATACATGGTGAAATTCTTCTCATTATTCCATTCTTTATTATTACGTTAGAATAACATGTCATAAGGGTCTATCGCATGCCCGTGAATTCATTGTTATTCCATTCTTTATTATTCTGCTGGAATATCCTCATGCTGTGTGGATTACGCACGACCGGTTCCGCTCTTTATTATTACATTGGAATATCCCGCACATGTAATGCGGATTAATTACGTATGACTTCGGTTCCATTCTTTATTATTCATTGGAATAACTCGCCTATATGGATTACGACAGATGCATGGTGAATGATCCTTCTGATTCATTATTTATTAAATTGTGGAAATGATCATTTCACGTGGATTACTGCATGGCGGGTGAAAATCCATTTGCAGTTTCGTATATTCTATTATACTTGTATGAGATATCATTTCTTTTGTACTCGTCATGAAATATCATTTTCTTTGGTATTTTTTCTTTCACGGGTTACTATTCACCCGATTACTATTTACTCTAGTATCATTCACTCGGGTATTCGGGACACTTTTCTTGTCAAGGTACTATTCACAGGGTACTATTCCCGAAGTACTATTTACGGGGTATTATTCACCCGAAAAATATATTTCTTTTTTATCCAAATTATTTTTGGTACATGAATATTATTCTTGAATTTTACCCCACAAAGCAGTATCATGTTGACAATTTGGACGTTATTGATTTCTGGATAAATTAAATTATAAATCTTTAAAATTTATCCTAGAACTTGTTTTATTGAATTATTATGTCATTGTCATCATCCTTATGTTTATATTGTGATGAAAGTCATCTTTGGCTTACGTGTATAGATGGACTTGGTATGATTATGACCATGGATTATTTGGTATAATCATGATCGTAATGTAACGAATGATGTGGTAAAAGTCCTCATTGGCCTGTAGTTCATTGATGGACAGTTGTTGGTATAATTATGACCAGGAATTATTCGGTATAATTCTGACCATTGATGATTACATGAATATCCTTGGTCGTGGTGCAGGGATGATTCGATGATGTGGTTTATTTATTAAGCTGAGTCTCAACGATAAAGTTGATGAAAAACTTTTTAAATCATAGAAGATAGTAGATTTTATGCCCTACTGACTTCTTCTAATGGATTGCTTATTTCACCGCAGATTGTTGATCTAAAACTTGTTGTCTATTGTATTCTATCAGTTGTTATACTATTGAAGGCTAAGGATAATTTATTCTGCATTATCTTAGTCATAATATTTCTTACTGGGCTAGTTGAGCTCACCCTTTCTTTCATTGTTCTCTTCATGAAATGAGAATATAGCTGGGACGAGTCGGGGAATGGAGTGACGGTTCAGGATAAATGACTTTAGTAGTCCTCACTATTCTACGGAATAATGTGATAATAAATGTAATGAGGACACCATTGAGTGTGGATATTGTCTAGATGACAATATTCTTGTTTAAACTCTCAGCTATGTTTTGTCGTATTTTACACGAATGTTGTATAATTAAGTTGTATTTGAATTTATGTACCATGTATCTGGCGACTCAAGATGGGTGATGTATACATGTTTTGGGGGCGTCACATTTGGCCCGTAGTGCAAAGATGGACAGGTGTTGAGATGAACATGACCAGCTGGTGATACAATTAATAAATATCTTTGGCCCGTAGTGCAAAGATGAATATTTGGTTCAAGATGTATATTTATTGATGTTACAGGGATAAAATATTGATGATGAACTTTTAAATCATAGAAGATAGTAGACTTCATTCTCTACTTAACTCTTCTAATGAATTATTATTTCTGATGCGAATATTGATCTAAAACTTGTTGTCCAGTATATTTTATCTGATTTGTTGAAGACTAAGGATAATTTGTTGTACATTATCTTACTCATAATATTCTTTTACTGGGCTAGTTGAGCTCACTCTTTTCTTTTTGTTCCATTTTTCTTCTCAGGAGGCGAGAATATAGCGGAAACTAGTCGAGGTATAGAATGATTATTCTAGACAGTTGTTTTAGCAGTCCTCATTATTTTTATAAAATAGTGTATCAATAATTGTAATGAAGACTTATTTGAGTGTGGATATTGTCTAGAAGACAATATTTGTATTTAAACTCACAGTATATGTGTTGTCGTATTTTGCACGATAATTGTAATAATAAAGTTGTAGTTGTTTTTTGTACCATGTATTTGGCGACCCAAGATGGGTGATGTATACCTATTTTGGGGGCATCATAGTTGGTATCAGAGGTTAGGGATATGGTCGCTGGCGAAGATCTGAGTCTAGAACTAGGAGGGGAGAGACGAGTAATATACTTCGCTAGTGTGTGACTTACCTACGCTGAAATTTCTTACTTGATAAGTTAACAAATTGTGATATGTCAATTAACCTTTGTTTTGAAGTTGTATTCTAGAATGAGCAATGGAGAAATCATGATGACATGGAAGATGGAATTTGAAATAAAAGCAAGGTATTCTCAACTTTTCGAAACACTAGGTACGTACGTCAATTTCCAAGACGAAATTTCGTAAGACCCCAATTTTTTATAAATAAAATTGAATTTCCTCTATTAATTATTTTGAAATAGTAAGGTGTTAATTTGATATAATATTGTTAGTTATGGGTGAAATGTGTAAATTTTGCAAAATAAGCAAGTGGTTATAAAATATTCATTGTTGTCGGGTAATATTCGTTTGGTCGTGGAATATTTTTGCTGGCGGGGAATATTCGTACGATGGCGCAGCCATTTGTGGGCCCCATAAAGGAAAACAGTCGGATGAAGAAAACGACAAGTTTGAGTTTTTACAAATAACGTCGTAGTTGTTACCGTTAACATTGTTGGAATACCCGGTGGTTTAAATACTGATGTCTGGCGTGGTTCTTGAAGATGACACGCAGTATTGCATGATATTTCAATTATTGATTCTTACATAAGAAGCCACTACTCAATAATTATTACAGTAATTACTGTTCAATATTTTATTTTATTGATTCAATAATTGCTACGTTGATATTTTATATTATTATTAATTCAATAATTGTCACTGCACAGTATTTTTCATTATCAGATCAATAATTCATATTATTTGAATAATATTATTAGATAACATTATTGGCAATGTCTAAGAAATTTATGACTAGGAAAGGGGTTTGGTCATCTAATTGCGCGCCAGTAAGGAGAAATCCTTATCGGAAAGTCCCCTCTTTCCTGGGAACGACCTGGTTGTCATTATTGTGATTCTATAATATTATTTGTGAATAATTAATTATTAATTTATATGATAAGGAAATATTTATTTTATGTGGATATAAATGAAGGAATTAATGTTGAGGTGTTTTATCAGTATTTTGTTGGAATAGAAGTATTAAAAATCATCCGTATGTGGATTTCAGTCATTTTTCGTTTGGAATTTGGAAAAACTTTCTTCTACAAAGTTGTAGAGAATTAAATTTCATATGGAAAAGACATAGAATTCGTATTTTTTAGATAAAAGGGCTATTTATTATGAATTATTAAAGTTTTGGAAATAAATATTTTTATTAAAAACATGGGTGTGGGCCCCACTTTTGGTTGTTATGGAAATTTGTTGAATTTGGTGGGGCCCACATGTGGTGTGCTGAATTTTTTTCAAAGTGGTGTGCGTGAATTTTTTTTATTATTATTTTATTAAACTTTAGTTTGCTTTGGCGTTCTAGCATTTTTCTATAAATAGGGTGCTTAGTTAGAATTGAAAATTACACCAGAATTAGAAGTTTTCTCTCTCTATAATATCGAGCGTATTTTGTGAGTATTTAGATACTTTGAGAGTTGTTATTCAGTGCAAGTTTTCTTCAGCTTTATATCCGATATTTCAGCCAGAAGTATTGTTCTTTTGAGCTAAGGGATGTTATTTTCTTCGTACATGATGTTATTTCATTCAATATCATTATGCCGAAATATTGGTATGAATTTTATTATGAAACTTTTACATTTTCATGTCGAGGTTACTATTCACGTATACGGCACTATTCACGAATATGGTACTATTCACGAATACGGTACTATTCATGAATACGGTTCTATTCACGAGTACTATTCACGAAGTATGATTTTTCTTGTAGAATTTCTATCTTTTTGTACGTATCGGGTTTACTATTCATGTATACGACACTATTCACAAATACGGTACTATTCACAGAAAAATGAAATTTTCTCTTCTTTGTCCAAGTTAACTATTATGGTTACTATCTTTGATTGTATCCATATTTTGATCTTCATTCTTGAATTTTTGCTCCATAATTGATTATTATGGAGCATTTTTTAACTTGGATAAACTGAAGTACGAATCCTTAATCTTTGTATCTTACTGGATTCGTTTTTTTGAAGATATTTTTCATCATCCTCAGTCCTAAATGATGATATAACTGAATATATTTGGCATGTAGTGCAAAGATGAATGATTACCTGATGAATATATATCTTTGGCCCGTAGTGCAAAGATGGACAGGTGTTGAGATGAACATGACCAACTGGTGATACAATTAATAAATATTTTTGGCTCGTAGTGCAAAGATGAATATTTGGTTCAAGATGTATATTGACTGATGTTACAGGGATAAAATATTGATGATGAACTTTTAAATCATAGAAGATAGTAGACTTCATTCTCTACTTAACTCTTCTAATGAATTGTTATTTCCGCTGCAAATATTGATCTAAAACTTGTTGTCCATTATATTTTATCTGATTTGTTGAAGACTAAGGATAATTTGTTGTACATTATCTTACTCATAATATTCTTTTACTGGGTTAGTTGAGCTCACTCTTTTCTTTTTGTTCCATTTTTCTTCTCAGGAGGCGAGAATATAGCGGAAACTAGTCGGGGTATAGAATGATGGTTCTAGATAGTTGTTTTAGCAGTCCTCATTATTTTTATAAAATAGTGTATCAATAATTATAATGAGGACTTATTTGAGTGTGAATATTGTCTAGAAGACAATATTTGTATTTAAACTCGACAGAACTTTCTAGACATTGTCAATAATGCAAATAATAATATTATTCAAATAATATAAATTATTGATTTGATAATTTGAAATACTGTGCAATGACAATTATTGAATCAATAATATAAAATATCAACGTAGCAATTATTGAATCAATAAAATAAAATATTGAACAGTAATTACTGTAACAATTATTGAGTAGTGACTTCTTACGTAAGCATCAAAAATCCAAGATATCTGCATCTGGTGTATGCTACTATGCAATCACGTGTATTACTGTACTTTTACCACTGGGTATTTCAACAGTTAACGGTAAAAATTTTGCCGTTATTTTTATAAAAAAATAATATTGTCATTTTCTAACTCAAATAATAATTACATTGTGGGGTCCACTAATGATTATTGTCGTCGCATGCGAATATTCCCGCATAAAAAGAATATTCCCTGACCAAACGAATATTTTATAACAACTTGCTTACTTTGCAAAATTTATAAATATTACCCACAACTATAACATTATAACAAATTCACACCTTAATATTCAAAAATATAATTCGAGAAAAATTAATCTTTATTTATGAAAGTTGGGATTTTACATTATCTCTTTTAATTTAAATTAAAGGTTTATCTTTTATCTTTTGTTTGTCAATTTTTGTGTTAATTAGACCCTCTCTTATTGTTAATTTTTGAGTTTTGCAAATTCAGAATTAGGGTTTATTGGTATTTGTGTTTGTAGGTGTGGGTTTATAAACCCTTTGATGCAATTGTGTTATTCATTCGGAATTTGTAATCTTTCCTCAAAATCTCACCATGAATCCAAAGCTCGATTTCCTTTAAAATCACACAATTCAACTATGAATTTGGTTAGAAAAGTCGAGTATGGTGAAATTTTTGGTGATAGTCGTTGGTGATAATTGTAGTCGAAACTCGATCGTTGGTGATAATGGCAGTCGGATCTCGGAAGCGATGGATTAGGAGAGAGACTCGGCAAAGTGGTTGTTCGAATAGAAAATAAGTCATGTCATTTTTTTCCTTTTTTTTTCTTTTTTTTGACACATCCACGGAGGATATTGGGTGAAAAGATTTAACAGACACAGGTCAGTGATGACAGAATGACTCAATTGCAAAATAATAGATAGTTTAATGGGGTAATTTAAAAAATAAAAAGTTCAATGGTGTAATCAGTAAAACTTACCGACTAAATCGTTAGTTTTTCCATTTCTCAATCTCTAGTGTTTTTCATCTTCTCCTTTTCTTTTCTACCCAAACTCATAGACAGTTTTGTCCCTCTCCTTTTAACCTGTGTTTAAATTTTATCTAAATTATGCGTGTTGCCCATTTTTATATAGGTTTATGTATTTTATTTTATTTTATTTATGACATTGAGATTAAAGCACGATGGTGAAGGAGATCATAATTTCAAATATTAAGAGATTAGAACAATCTTTTCCAAATTTTCTGTTGCATAATGTTGAACCGACTGCGGTTTAGGAGGGCATCAGATTATGAGTTAAAGTTTTCAGGGTTTCTTCAAATTTGGTTACACCTTTCTGAAAATCATTCTGATACTATGTGCCAAAATCATTTGTTGAATTATTCAGCACCTGGCATCTTTCCTCGTGTTTATTATTCTGAAGCTGTTGCATGAAATTGTATTCTCATTTAGTATCTTTTATAAGTATCTACTTGTGCAGAAAGCAGCCCAAGAATTAAGCAGTGGCCCCTCACCAGGTGATGATTGGAGATCTGCTTTTGATGCTGCCATTGCCAATGGTCGATCAGACTCTTTTGGGGATTCTTCTAGGTTTGGATCCAATGGTCACAATCGTCGATATAGCTAGTGACCCTGCCCAAAATGGTGATGACAAACCCAGGCAGCCGCCGTACCCCTAATCGATTGCCACCTGCACCGCCCCGTCTGACCCCGGTTATAGATTTTAGATGTAGACATACTCCAAGACGAATCCGATTCATGCATTCTTGCAGGGTAGGTGTTTGGTCCTGCTCTTTATATTGAGTTCCTTTGTTTGAGCTCAAATTATGTTATATTTATATTGTCTTTTTGACCTTGTGCTTGCAGTTGCTGGACTGGAAGTGTACTGTACTTTCAATGTGCCTATTGGTTTACCATAGATTTTGTTGGATGTTTGAAAGATGGTACAAAATCCAATTCTCTCAATATAATTACTTAGAAGTGTACTCTAAAACTACTGGTGGTTTCGAACGTACATGTGTGGGTAAAGTTTCAAGTTTTACATTAGCAATAGCACCAACTTGAACTTCCAAGGTAGTCGATGAAACAATAGTTTATTTATTTATATTATTAATTTTAATTAATCAACTTTTTTAATGTCAGTAGTAATACCTATTGTTCAACAGATGGATGTGTGTAAAACTTAATTACTACAAAAGCATGGACTCGTAACATGTATTTATTTGGCATTTACCCTCCAATAAAAATATGTCGCGCATGTAATTAAAGAGAAAATTAAGGAACTTGAATTGTATTAACCTATTTAATCAAATAATTTTGCAAACTCCTTAATTTTTTTTTTAAAACGAAGAGAATATAGAATGAATATTCATGCACAAAATAAACAAACTGAGAGTGCGTGGAGAAAGCAATGGCATATATCAGCTACAATATATAATTATATATTATACCCACGATTTTGTCAATCGTTATAGCCAGTTTATTTTTTCTTAATTAACTTAAGAAGCTCACCATACACACACACACACACACACACACACATATATATATATATATATATATATAAGCATACCTCTTAAATAGCATACTCTTACATAACATACCTTTACTAAAATTACGTCGTTTTGGAGATTCTTTTAAAAAATAAGTGGGATTGCGAGTGAAATTTTTGTAAATAAAAGGAAAGTAAGTGGGACCACTATCTTTTAATATTATTTTTTTTAAAAGAATCTCCAAAATGACGTAGTTTTAATAAAGGTGTATTATTTAAAATAGGTATGTTATTTAAGAGATGCTTTAGATCCGTTATGTATATATATACGGTCCGGATCTTAAAACTCACTCCTTATTTAACTCACCTTGCTCACCCCTTTAGCGACGGACTGGACGACAATTCGGTCCGTGGGTGAGCTTAAGATCCGGACCGTATATATATATAGCCAAGCTCTCTGTTTCTAAATTTTAAAATGGACAGAAAAGAAAAGAAATGAACGAAAAATTTAAGTTTTGTTTCCAATTCTTATGTTTCTGAGTTTTTTAATAAACGGAAAAGAAAAAAAATGGATAGAAAACTTACCACTTTTCCTGCCAAAGTTTTTCGTCCAAAATTGGCCTGATTTGAACGGAAAAGAAATTAGAATAAGTAATATTTTTATAATTCTCATATTATCCTCAACTTTTAATATAATAAATTTTAAATTACAACTCATCTCCTCAATTTTAAATTTTCTATCTTTTTCTATTAAAAATTCAAAAATAACACAAAGAAAAACTTTAAATTTTCTATTTTTTTTTTTTTTTTCTGTTCTAATGTAGTTTTCTATTTTTTTTCTTTTCTTTTTCCCCTCCTTATTTCGTTTCTCTCTCCTCAGATGTTTTAACGCCTCCTTAGTTCGTTTCTCTCTCTTATCCCTGCCTATTTCTCCCAAATCTGTCTCCAACCTAGCTCGAAAAATTGCAGAAAATTACAGCAAGCAACACCGAGAGGACGAATCAGAGGTCAAAGAAACTTCGATTCGGTAATCCCCTACTATTTTCCGCCATTAGGCTTGTATTTTATGAAGATTTGATGCAATTTTTCGATCTACTCTTTCTGATGTTTGAATGTGTCATTAGGGAAGAACAGAGCGAGAGAACAAGGAAAGGAAAGAAGTGAGTTCTGTTTTTTTCTCAACAATTTTTTTTAGCAATATAAATCTTTTTCCTTTTTTAAATTTATATTGATATTTGGAATTATATTTATGTTTTAATTTAAGGATTTTTTTTAGAGGGTCGAAATAGTTATACGGGGATTTTGTGCTTTGTGGTGTGTGAATTCAGGTTGTTTATTTTCTGAGCATGTGATGGCTGTTGCTTGTAGAATCTGTTTCTCTGTTTGGTTTATTGGTAAAGTAAATTATCAAAATAGATAAATAAATAATAAGAAGACAATAATTATCTGTTGTGAACTTGTAATGATGATAACTTGTATTGAATTATTTTTGAGAATGGGAAAGCTTTAAATAATGTTCTCGCTCATACCATGGTGCATATATTCAAGAAAGCCATTTGGAGGGTTTATTTAGCTTCATTTGACTAAAAATGCCTTTGAAATCTTCTGTCCATTGATGCCAACCCTGCAACTGTTATCAGCTAAATGATGTGAGGGGAAGAGAAAATTTTCAGCGGGTTTATTTTTTCAGTGGAATCTAGGTTTTATTTCTTCTTTCGATTCGGCATGATATTTTTTGTTGAATTAATCTTTTATGTTAATTTTTTTTAGCCTTGGGTTGTATCGCTCTAATTTGGTTTTAACCTCTTTGCTGTCATTTTTTTTTAATTTGACTTTTTTTCACATGTTTCAATTTGATCGTAGAATGCCTTCACAGAAAACATTTTGGGAAGTAGTGATTTTGTACACATGAATCCGCTGAAGTAGTGATTTTGTACAGGGAATAATATTATCCCTTTATTTTCTTAAAACATGAATCTAATGTCATTTTGTACACATGAATCTAATGTCATAATCGTGCAGGGAATAATATTATCCCTTTCTTTTCTTAAAACATGAATTACGACGGCTTTCTTCTCCTTTGTTAGTCTAAATAGTCTTGGAAATTGCTCATTTAATGCAATAGTCCCTGTCCATATATCATACCAGAATCTGATGGACTTTCCATTCCCTAGGTTCCATATCGAATTCTTGCTTTATAACAAACCATCATAAATTGGTTGTGCATACATACATTATTAAATTGCTCAGTATTAAATTGGTTGTGCATACATACATTATTTTCAGGTTTATTAAAAATGGATGACATGGACAATGAAACAGGGAGTTGTGGGGATAATGCAGAAATTGTTTTAGAGGGGTTGGATGTGAACAATGCTAGAACTTTAGTCTACTATCCTCAAGTAGCCGATGAGTTTACGCCTAAGTTAAGTCAAGAATTTCAAACATTAGATGATGTTCACACTTTTTACAATATATATGCAGTGCATGCTGGTTTTAATGTGCGAAAGTATAATGAGAAAAAAAGGGTCGGAAGCGATGAGATTTGTAGGAAGGAATATGTGTGTTATAAGCAAGGAAAGCGCAAACTATTAGCCAGTGTGGATGTAAAAAGAAAACGCAGGTCTAGAAAAGAAGGTTGTAGAGCAAGAATTGTAGTGGTAAAAAGAAATGACTTATATGTAGTTAAAATTATTGAGGAGGGCCATTGTCACCCATTGTCAACCCCACATAAGAGGCAACTAGATTTGCATAACTTTGAAAGAGACAAGCCTAATGAGTTGAAGGGACATGATGACAATATGTTGAATGAGTACTTGAAGTTAGAACAACAAAAGAATCCTTTATTCACTTTTACAATTGACACAGACGATGAAAAAAGGATTACTCGTTGTTTTTGGGCCGATGCAACTTCTAGACGGGCTTATAGACTTTACGGTGATGTTGTCATTTTTGATACCACATGCAATACTAATCGTTATGGAATGATATTTGCACCACTAATGGGGGTTAATAACCATGGTCAAACTATTGTATTTGGTTGTGCTTTCTTAAGTGATGAGACCATAGATACTTTTGTTTGGCTTTTCAAGTGTTTTTTGGAAGCAATGTCAGGTGATGCACCTAAGATGATTATCACCGATCAGGATTCAGCTATGACAAATGCCATTTCACAGATCCTCCCTAATACATTTCATAAGTATTGTAGTTGGCACATTTTGACTAAATTTTCAAAGAAGATTGACTCAGTAAAATTCAGTGCTTATTATAAAGAGTTTTCAGATTGCATTTGGAATTCGGAGACTGTGGAAAAATTTGACTCCACTTGGGTGGAGTTAGTGGAGAAAAGTGGGTTGAATGATAATAAATGGCTACAATCAATGTATGATATCCGTTGTAGATGGGTACCCGCATATGTGAATCATGTTTTCTCAGCCGGCATGTCAAGTAACCAACGAGCGGAGAGTTCTCATTCATTTTTAAAAAAAATTGTTTCTAAAAGAAATTCTTTTGTGGATTTTATGATTCAATTTGGTCGGAGCCTTCAACATCAACGACATGTAGAGTTGGCGTTGGATAACAAAGATTTGATTGAGAGGCCGAAAATGAAAATTATCCATGACTTCTTATTTCAAATGGTTGACATTTATACACACTCTATATATTATAAATTTGAAGATGAGTTGTGTGATAGCTTGAATTATAGGTTTGAACTTATGAAGGAGGATGTCAACTACCGTGTATATAAGATTTACCGAAGGAATGTCAGCAGCTTTAAAGTAAGAGAAATTCATTATGACAAATCTTTGGATTATGCAACATGCACTTGCAAAAAGTTTGAGAGTTTGGGAATCCTATGTCGCCATGTGATAGCTTACTTGAATAAGTATCATGATCTTGACGAATTGCCTACAAAATACGTTTTGAAGAGGTGGACAAAGACAACAAAATTAAGTGGTGTAATTGATGATAATGGCATGGCGATAAAAGATGACAATCCATACTTACTCTTGCGAAGTCAATTGATTCAACATTCTTTAGATTTGATTGATATGGCTCTCACAAATGAAGAAACCACAAATATTTTAAAAGAATGTTTAGATAATGTGGATGAAAAGATCAATCAAATTATTGGGAATAATGATTCCAAAAGAAACAATGAAATGGAGTGTGGTGAAATGAGTGTATCCAAGTCAGTTAACATGACTTCTACTTATGAACATAGTTACATTGAACCGAACCAAGTGCAAGCAAAAGGGCGTGGCAAAAGGCTTGGTGGCAAAGAAAGGGCTTTGGAGAAAACAAAAAATCCCAAGGGTAGACGTCATGGATGTGGCAAAGTTGGTGCGACACACGATAAAAGAAACTGTCCGGTGCTTAATAATCGGTAAGCAAGTTTACTTATTTTGACTTTGCTATTTGTTTAAAATTGACTTTGTTATTTGTTTAAATTTGACTATGCTATTTGTTTAAATGTAGAACTGGAGCATCAAATGATGATGCTACTCCAAGTGTAGATGATGATGATAGTGATTCATCCCGAGGTGCAATTGGGATTGCTATAACAACAGAGAATTCTGAATTCTGAGGTTTCTTACATATAACTTTTCATTTGTTATGGTGCATTAATACTATGTAAAGAATGTGTCTAATTTTACTCAGAAAATCATTTTTGAATTGCCATATAAAATTTAAACTATGAAGACTCCAATAAAAGTTGAGATGAATGTCTGATGTTTAACCGGGTCAATTTTTTCTGCACACTGTTCAGTATTGCCAATATGCCTTTTATCGTTTTTATGATTTGTGCAGTTGCTGCAAATTGGCAGCTTGAATTGAGCATTAGAAAATGTCTTGTAAAATAAGCTCTTCCGCAACGTGCAACATACTGAATCAACTGTTTAAGTTTCTTTTGATACATGTTTGTGGTCTTTAAACTTGAATTTTATTGTCACTTTTTCTTGTTTAGATTTTGAAGTGTGGGGATCACAACTCTTTTGTTCTTATGCCATTTGCACTTGTGTTTTGTGAAAGATCTCGAAATTTATTGAAACATAGAGCTGTGTATTTTTGGGGTAACAAAACAGTGGTATATCTTTTGGGAAAATGTGTAGAGTTTTAGTGAATGGTTTCATATTGCAATTGTTGTTTCTTGTATGTGATGGAACTGTGATAGAAGGAAAAGAAAATAAAGATAAAATTTGTAAACCCACAATTTGATTGGATTTGCAATATGGGAGTGTTGTTTATAAGTTGGAAATTGCACAGTTCTATATTTTCTTTCAGTTGCTTTTCATTTGGGATCATGGTTTGGCTAACCAAGCTGCTGTTTAGTATTTAAAAGTCTTATTTTGTTTTTCTATTTTTTTTGTTGGTTGCTGCTTTTGCTTTATTAGTTCACTTTTGCTTTGTGATGCTCATGAGTCTAATATGTCATATCATGATTCTATCATGCAGGGACCTGGGCAACTCAATTTTTTTGGGCAGCTAGACAACTGTGCAAGGACATTGCAGAAGGAAATACTAAATCAGCACTTGATATTGTTGGCTCGCATGTATGAATGGCATATCATGAAGAAGTTACCTGAAAAATTACGAGGTTGTAATGAATATGAATTAATTAAGTTGCATCATTTGGAGTATTTGATGATTGCAATAGTTATAATTAGTGCATAGCAATATTACTAATATCAGTACTGATGACCAAGCCTGTTGAATGTTTGGCAATTTTGCAAGCCTGTCGAATGTTTGTGGATTTTGCAAGCCTGTTGAATGTTTTCTATTTACTGATTTCTTAGGTTGGTTTTCCTTAATAATGTTTGTCCCATTTTACTGTAAATAAAGTAAAAGTATCCTTACCAGATCTTTAGAAACACAATATATGCCCGGCTAAGAGAAGCTATTAGAATAAACTATTTTATTTCATAAACACAATAATAATCAAGATTTAACTAAAAAAACCTACGATACAAGCTTAATAGCTCAAGCAATTGCAAAGCTTAATAGCTCAAGCAATTGCAAATAAGACAATATTTCATTTTTTCTATGTAGCTTCATTGGATCGTGCGACAGTTGTATGGACCTTGAATGATAGTTGTAATGAGCATACCCATCAATTATGGTAGTCCATGAGGCATCCGAACCAGAACCATCCTGCTTGCAACTAGTGAACAACATCAGGCTGCTGCTGCAGTGCATTGTAATACTTCCCAACAAAGTCCTAACCTGCAATCAAAACCACAATTTAGATACAGAAACTAGACTAAGGAAAAATACATACACATATATATACATGTATGTATCACGAGAGAGAAAGAGGTACATGCGCAGAAGTGACAGGAAAGCGAAATGGAGTAGCCATTCGTCAAGTAGACTCGGAAAGAAAAGAGATGGTGAAAGACAAAACAAACAAAAATCCAATTAGACAAGAAATCAAGGAAAAAACCCAATTAGATCAGATACCCATCTTGGTTTTAACCCAATTCTCATAAGCGCCCATAATTTCTTTACGGTAAAGAGGATTTTTCTTTTACTAAGTTTCAATTTCTCCTTTCTTCTTCTGTGGGAAGCAACCATACCTCCTTCTAAAGGATTTTTAACCTAATTCTCATAAGCACCCACAATTTCTTCATTATAAACATCTTTAATTTCTTCAATAAAAAATTCAATGGGTTTGTTTCTTTTTTAGTGGGAAGAAGAAACCATACCTCTTTTAATTGCATCCAATTCATTCTTCTTGGCAAGATAAACCTCGAAGGCTTTCTCAGGAGTTGAGAAAGTTCCCAGCCAAATCCGGCGATTGTCCTTAATCTCCGATGAGCCATTGAATAAAGATGTCCGAATGTTTCTAATCATTATCCACACAAGTATTCACTACTTTATCCTGCTGATAAAGGGGAGGAGAGATTTCAATTATTTATGTTTTAAGCATCACCAAACAAAAAGGGAAAAAATGAATATAAACTTGGGGATCCTTACCTCCTTCGGAAAAGGTCACAAAAGCCAACTCCAATTCGCCTTACTAAAAGAACTAAAGGTAAGTTATGGAGTTTGGGGATCCATGTCTTCCTAGGCCAGTCTTCCCCTCCTCCTATAGCCTCCTAACAAAATGGATTTAGCTTGTCGAACTTTGTTTTAACCATTATTCGTCTTTCACCTATAACAATGCTGCCAATGTGACTAGGAACCCGGGTTTGAATCTTATGAATACACCTCCTTTAATAATCCTAGCTAGCTCCTTCCTAACCTTCAATCCTACTCCTTTCCCGAGAAGGGTAGAAAGATCTTTCATTTATGCAACCTTCCATGATGTCCTTTGGATTTAATACATTTTTGTTTAAAAGGATTTCAAAAATCTAAAACATATAAATGAAGATTTGTAATAACTTGAGTAGTAATCAATTAATGGACATAAATGTCAATATCCAAATATAGAAGACCTAATTGTGCCTTCAGCCATATGACATCACTCCTTCAGAATACTAGTTTTGGTAGTTCCTTGAGAAAAACCCTGCTGCCTTTAAGGACACAGGGGGAAGGGGCTTTCTTCTATGACTCATAAGTGAAAAAATCTCATCCGTGAAATACTTGCTCAAGAGCAGCATTTCCTAATGCCTTGCACCTTGCTTGATGCATGCACCCATTAAATTTACAATTTCCACAGGTATTTCAAAATTCAGATTCATTTTCAAGAGTGGTAAAAACCTTCTCATGATTATAAATTCAGATCCTAAACGTGATGGCTGGTGTGTGCTCACAAAACTAAAACTATAAAAAGACAGAACTCAAAAATAAAAACACAGTAAAAAATTTCCTCTTTCCTCTTGGCAGCAGAACTTAGGGAAAGAAGAAAGATAACCCAATAATTACCAGCCAACTATATGTCCTCTACCTCCATCTTCTGAGCAAATGATTACAACCTATAATATATTTCAGTTCCAGAAATTTAATAAAACAGTTCAATAAGAATTAGTAGAACTTTACAGATGCACTTTCAGTAGACAAAATGTAACAACAAGATTTTCACAAAGACGACCAAAGAAAAAGAATAATTATTAATGCCAAAGTTGATGTTTGCTTTGCTGCAAGCCTGCAATCTCAAGTGAGAAAAGACATCACCCTTAAAATATTGAGAAATATTTTCTAGTTAAAGTAGTACGAGAGACATTTATGAATAGTCAATATTTGAAATTTCCTTCACATTATAACACGAGGAAAGAAGATGGTAAAATAAAAACAACTGGATCCAACCAATACCTTGACAGCTAAATCCTTCAGCGCTGATACTAAAACATCAAAAACTTGATCTTTGCATGAAGAGTTTGTTGGAAATGGGTTTGACAATGATAAATATTAAAGCATTTTGAGGCTTAATTTAATGTGAGACCCACACTCCGGAAAAGTCAGGTCCATGCACCAATGCGTTCTCCTCCGCGAAGAGTATAACGTGGTATATTTATGTGTTCAAATCCATTAAGAATTGAATAAGAAAATTGACTCCAAAGTCAACTACTTGTAATGTTGTAAATTGCAAAAGTCTCACATAGGCATTAGAGGGGAAAATGAAGAATATATATGGGATGTAAAATCAGAATTCACATGTTCTCAGTCTTTACCAGAGTGTTATTGGGGTTTGGAAACTTGTAGCTTAATGACCACATCGAATAAGATCAAAATGGCACTTCAGCTCTTGCACCAAGCTTAGACACGGTCACACGGGTAAAATGAAAAGTCCTTCAGCACCAAAGTCAGATTAATATTTTAGATGCTAGAGTTTCTAGTATACTTATGTTCTAAGCATCCAATTGTGTCTCTTCTTCTATAAATGATGGAATTTCTATGTCAAAAAGGTAGAGGCTTAATTACAAGTCCCTAATTCTTGTAAGAGAAAACCAAAATTTCTAAATCTGATTTTATCTTTAACACTTTTTACGGCTTCTAGTGCATCGATCGAAACTATAAAGTTCACTTTTTGTCCTGAACTAGAGGTAAAATGAAAAGGAAATTCAAGAATATTAAATTCATGTAGCCAAACATCTATAGTAAAAGATGACGTGACAAAGTGCCATTTACTAAACTTTACAGCAGAGCTTGACTCCTCTAAGCTCGAAAGGAAATTATGCTTAAGAAATGGATTAAATTGTTTAGGCCCCGTTGCATCAAAACCGCATGCATCCCAGTCATTTGATGTAACCTCTGAAATTAAGGAAACAACTGAAATTGATACCCTTTTAGCTTTCTCTGGTTTTGCTGAGTCTCCCTAATATAGACACAATACAATAGCATTGGAACAAATCTCAGGTCAAATCCATCCAAATAAGTCTTTATAAACATAGAAATGACTTTTTTTCTGAAATGGGGTTATTTTCAGGAAATAACTAAAAAAAACTTTCCAAACACATTTCCTTGAATGTTTGATTCAGCATCCAAAATTCCAAATAGGCCCTTGGAAACAACATATGTAAATTTAAGTATATTAGATTTCAAATAACTTTTCTAAATCCCAGTGTTAATTATTATTGCATGTGCAATTTCAATTCTATGTATGTGTGCATATGTGTGAGTGTGTGTGTGAGAGAGAGAAATTGAGTATCATTTGTTATGAATGGACAAAACTTTGTCTTGTGAAAGATGTCATAATTATTAAATGAATTGTATAGTTATCAAGGTTTAATGTGCATAATTTATGACAAACACATATATTATACTATTATAGAACTAAATAACTCAATGAACATACATACTATGAAGAACTAACAGTGAAGGAAGAATATGTGTATATATAGAATATACATATACTAATTTAAGAACCAACAATGGGACTTTACATAAGATTACTTATAGCACATCAGCACTGACGCTAGCCAAAATTTTGTACAAAAATCTCAAAAAGTTTAAGATGACTGATAGGGTCAAGGCAGTTCCTTGAAAAACTTGAGGTTCACCAGATCTTTCTTTTTTTGTTAAGTAGGTTCGCAGGAATTAATGGGATATACTTCTTACTTATGGCGTCATAAACGAATAGATGTTAGAAATCGTTATCTTGATCAAGAATTAGTAAAGAAAATGCACAAGCAACATTCAATGGTATTACTGACCACCTGACTGATCCTTCCTTAAACCTGAGGGCCAATCTGGACACCTATTTATGGGGTCAATCGTTCAAATTTTCTGTCAAGCAAATAAGGTGAATAATTTCCCGATTCAAATTTTCTCATGATCAGACTCTTATGCTTAACAAGCCAGTCACCTCTGATGAGATATGGATTACTTTGAAGTTTATGATGAAAAATAAAAGGCCAGGCCCAGATGAGTTCAATGTTAACTTTTTCTGACACGGCTTGGGTGAGGAAATTTCTTTTTGGATGCTCTCACGCTTTTAAAATTTCCTAGTGCTTTCATTGCAATGTTCTCTGTTAAAGTTAATGGCGCTTTATGTGGATACTTCAAAAGTAGTAGAGGACTTAGGCAGGACGGAGCCAGGATTTATTAATGAGGGACCAAAAAATATATATTCGTCCACCATTACAAAACATATTATAACACAAACAAACATAGATCGAATTGATAACTCCTCATATCATCAATTTTAAACCCCAATTTGTTTCTGCACATACATAATATATATATATATATATATATATATATATATATATATATATAGCCAGCGGATCTAATCCGGGAGTCCGGACTGGAGTAAAATGCGGACCCAATTTTTTTTTGCCTTTTTGTTTTTTTTAAAACAACTAAAAAATAAAATAAAATTATGGAACTGAAATTTTTACATAATACAGTATTTTGGATGTAATTTCGATATATATAACAAAACATGTATGTACAGTCTGTACAGTCTGTACAGACATGTTTTGTTATATGTATCCAAATCACACCCAAAACATGGTATTATGTAAAAATTCCAGTTCCATAATTTATTTTTTTAGTTGTTTTAAAAAAAAGCAAAAAAAAAAAGTCCGCATTTTAAGAAAATGCGGGAGTCTGGATAGGAACCGGACTCTCTCTCTCTCTCTCTCTCTCTATATATATATATATATATATATATATATTGATATACACAATTCAGAGTCGAAAAAAGGAAACAATTGAAATACAAGGTATAGGTGAAAAGGGCCTGCTAATTTGGACAATTGTACCACTATATCATCACAACTCAGAGAAATTGCATGATTGCCTAAATAAAAATCACATGAGTTGAACCAGAATTAACCATTCATTCATTGTAAATAAGAATAACTGAGATTTTCTAGAAAAAAGGCAATGAAAGTCCACTAAAAAGAAGTCCAGATTAATCAAACAAGTAGGTGAACCTTAGTACTTAAAATTTTTTAAAATCTTGGGGGGGGAGGGGGGGGGGGGGCATGGCCCCCTGCAACCTCCACATAGCTCCGTCCCTGGACTTAGGCAAGGGGATCCACTCTCTCCTCATCTCTTTTTCAATGTTGTCACTATAACAAAAAGGGTTATTTTCGACGGAATATTTCCTCGGTGATAAGCATTTTTCGTCGAGGTTAACCTTATTTTCGACAGAATATTCGGTCGGAAATTTGGTCGTATATAAGCAGGTCAAAATTAAGTCCGTCGATCTTTCGGTCGGGGATACTTAACATCGATGGACTTATCCTCGACGGAATATTCAGTCGGGGTTAATATATTTCCGACTGAATACCTTTTGTCGAGGCTATTCAGTTGATGATAAACATGACACGTGGCAGCGTGACAAAAAATGGCAGATTCCTTAACATCGATGCAATTTCGTCGAGCGTATCACTATTCCATCAAGAATAGATGTGACACGTGTCACGTGACCAAAATGGGGTACAACTTATTTTCGACAGAACTCCGTCGAGGATAGTACTATTTCGTCGAGAATAATATTTTTTTTAATATTTTATTTATTTTTGCAATATCCAAGGATTTTAGCCACATCTTATACCTATACCTGTATTCCCAACAACACATACACATACACAAGCTAACAATATAACCAATAACATGAATTACAATTACCAAGGCCGACAATATGTCAAAAACCAACTAAATGAAAAGTAAAAAGGTCAAAAACATCTCATTAATCTAAACTAAATTATATCAAACATCTCATTAAGCTAAATTAAACTAAATGTCAAATCGCAACAAAACCAAAGTAATGACAAGGTTTAAACTACAATACATAAAAAATAATGTAAACTACAAAATAATGTAATTCAGAATGTAAACTAAGTCAAAAGTAATGTAAACTACAAACGAATGTAAACTAAGTAAAACTAGTAGAGCCCCCGGTATGAGGAGGATCATCGGGCGGGCATCGACGCTGCTCTGGAGTATGAAAATCTCCACCATCGTCATCCCGCTCGTCAGTCTGTTGATACAATATAATGTAACTCATTAGTCCATATATATGATTTAGTTAAAGATAACTAAATAAAAATTAAATTACATGCAGAATATATATTTGAATTTAAAACGAAAAGTATACCTGAGCAGTCAAGGGCTGACTCAACATCGGCCCAAACGCGTCCTCAACTAAGGTAACCACCATCCGAACAATCTCGTCGCAGTCGCGCCAATCGCTCGGGAGGGATACCCGTATTTTCTACGGTGGCACCAACAGAACGTCGTGCGCAAGTCGATGGAGGCGAAACTACCGAAAGGTGTCCCGACAATGGAACAACGAATCGGTCTCAAACATCTCCGATACCGCAACCATAACACGCTGGAACAAAGTAACGTCTAAGCCGGCGCCCGTATGTGATGGTCCCACGGGGACTCTCGGACGCAGACGATGGCTAGAGCCTACAAAAATAAATATAACATGAATAATATCGCGAATTTTCTTTATTCATAAACAAGAAATAAACTAAAAATATTATACCTCCTGACAGTGTATAGGCTGGTATCATTGGTAACCCCAACACTCGATATCGGTCGCTAGTACTAGTGGGAGTATCCTGAGACGCGACCCAAAGAGCCATCTTCTCGTCCTGAGATAAACTTATCTCGGGAGGAGGGACGGCGGAATCTAACGTCTCAGGATCGCCCTTAGCTAGCAGCCTGCAACTCCGCTATACGCTGGCTGCGGATCTTCTCAAACTGCTCATGTAATTTGATATATGTACATGTGAGTTATCTTGGTATCATCATATAAATTACGTAATATTATCCTAAATAATATTTATTATAGTAAATGTATTACCCGTATAGCTAGTCTTCTTTGGAGACATCGTCAAATTCAAGTAGAACCCTTCATATTTTTCATATATTATGTTATTTTAATTTATGTTTATTTAATTTATTAGCTTTGATTTTATTTAATTCTACTTGGTTTATTATATTTTATTTTAAAACCTTGAATATGAAAACTACTTATTGAGTTTATTTTAATTGTTGAAAACTAAGCAAATACTACTTAGTTTATTATTTTATTTTATGTTAATTTATTTCAATTATGTTATGTTATTTTAATATGCTATGTTATTTTATTTTATAGTATATTATATTAAATAATTTAAATTTTATTTTATTTTATTTTATTAAATTTAAATTATTAAATTAAATTTTTACTTTATTTATTTTATTTTATTAAATTTAAATTATTATAATTAATTATTATTTTGTATTTTATTTTATTTTATCTTATTTTTACTCATATTATATTATATTATTTAATTAAATTTAATTTAATGTATTTTCTTTATTTATTAGATATAATTTAAGTTATAATTCATTTAGTAACTTATTTTATTTTATCTTAATTATCTTATCTTATGTTATTTAATTTTATTATTTTATATTATATTATTTAAATTTATATTATTTATAATATTATTTTATTTTATTTAGTGGTACAAAACTAAGTAAATAGTACTTAGTTCATTTTAGTATTGGAAAATTAAGTAACATATTTAAATAGTTACATGGGCCCACAAAATTTGTAATTGAAGAATTCTGACAGAAATTCCGTCAAAAATTTTGTCAAAAATATCAAATTAAATATCACTGTCCCAACATACAAATCCAAAATACAAATTATGAAAATACACTGTAAACATACACAATTGCATAAAGAAAAGCTGCAATTAAACTAAAATAACAGAAGCTGCAATTGCAACAACATTTGCAAAAAATAAAGAAGTTGCAATTGCACAAAATATTGGACAGAAATAATCCCAAATTTTTAGCAACATTTGCAGAACACAAACAATGTCTAGCTATTTCAGTTACAATTCGACTGCAGTCCCAATTTCATCAAGCACGCGAAATTAAGGTCCAATGTTAGCAATTTTACTAACAATAGATATAGTAGGAGTCATTTCAAATACATATTTCTGTAATAAGCACAATATTGGACATAAATTAAAAAACTTTTTAAGGGAAAAATTTAACCCTAAATATACAAATATTGGACAGAAATTAAGCAAACCTTAGTTTAAAGTTTGCAAGGAGAAGGAGGTGGACTGCAGAGGTTGGGAGGGGGACGCCGACGAAGGCTTGCGGCGGCGGCGTTGGTGGCGTCCGGCGAGCTAAGGCTGACAGTGGGAGTGGGACAATGGGACAGTAGGATAGTGGGAGAGATGAGAGTGAGGTGCCGAGAGAGGGTGAGGTGCAGAGGGAGGGTGTACGTAGGTGCAGAGAGAGAGAGAGAGAGTGAGGGAGTGAGGAGAGAGAGTGATGGAAATGAAATGAGGGAGGCGCTGAAGAAGACACTGCAAATTAGGTTTTAAAACTTATTCTCGACGAAATTCCGTCGAGGTTTGTTTGGTCGACTTTAACATACTTTCGACGAACTATTTCGTCGAGGATAACAGATATTCCATTGAGTTTATACTCGCGCTGGCGGGAAAGCCTGGCGCCAAATAGGAGGGATTAATTCCGACGGATATCCGTCGAGGATACAGTAAGGTCGGCTGATTTAATATCGAAGAAATATTCAGTCGATATTAGCTTAACGTCGACTGAATGTGTTCAGTCGAGATTACTTCCGTCGGAAATAAAGTTTTTTCTTGTAGTGTGTGGAGGTACTCTCTCTTTTTTTGAAGCAAGGTGTGACGCCCCCAAAATAGGTATACAACACCCATTCTGAGTCGCCAAATATATGGTACATAAAGCAAACTACAACTTCAATAATACAATTGTCGTGCAAAATACGACAACACATACTGTGACAACCCCAAAATAGGTCCATTCCATCCAACTCATTCTGAGTCGCCAAATACATGGTACAGAAAACAACTACAACTTTATTACAACAATTATCGTGCAACATACAACACATATGCTGTGAGGTTGGATACAAATATATACCAACTGTAACTCTGGACACCAACTTTGGATAGCACGTCACAATGACACCTTACATAAAGGTATAGTCAAAAATTGTTTTAGAAATTAGAATCTTTGGAAAGTGCTCAAGGAAACCTTCGTACATGGGAGGCCATGCTTTTAGGTTATGATAGATATCATATGGCCACGAAATTATCCTTGGTCAACCCAATAGACCCCAAAAGAAAAGCGAGAAGATTACTATCATATTCTTCCCAATGGTGTGTCTTCTCTTGACATATCATTATCTCCACCGCTCTAATTGAGAATTATACTTCAACCAAACTCCAAGATTATATAGGTAGTACTCAGATATATACTCGAAGAAGTGGATGAGCACATCCTCGTCTTATGATGATACGAGGTTGTATGTCATTAGACATCTTATATCATAGTGGCAAAACACCCTTCCAACGTTGGGTTCGCTTCACCCTATTTGATTCAACAAATATAACTACTAAATGATGACCACCGTTCTATTCCCTGTTACCCATTTCGACCCAAAATACACTTTTATTACACGAAAGGAATTGTGAAGCAAAAGGGTGAGCACAACTAGCTCGATAAAAGAATATCATGACTAAAGATAAATAAATTATCAATAACCTTCAACAGTAATAAATCAGAGATTTAGAACATATGGTAGATGATAAAACTTTTCAACCATAGTTGCAGCGGAACGAGCAATCCATTAGAAGAGTCAAATAGACCATAAAGTCTATTATCTTCTCCATGTTAGAAGTCCACCAACAATGTTTTATCCCTGTAACATCAATCAACAATTCCTATCCACAATCACATGTATAACTCATAATCGTAATTGTGGTTCTAAATTCCTCTTCTCATCCAGGATTAAGATAATTTTCATCACCTGTCTTTACCTGAAACATCAAAGATCATGGTTATACCAAATCACAGTTCCTGTTCATAATCATACTAATAAATTCATCTTTGCACTACGGGCCAAAGAAATTCATTATCATTTCATCTTTGCACTACAGGCCAAAGATATTCAACAACAGGTCATCTTTGCACTACATGTCAAAGATATTCCTTAACAGTTCATATTCATCAACAGTTCATATTTGCACTACAGGCCAAATATATTAATATCTCAAAGAAATATATAATCATTTCAAAATTTATATAAACAATAATTATAATCATGTTGATCAATTCACATTTGCATTTAAGCTAAAGATATTCAATTATAAATTCAATGGTCATGATCATACCAGTCACAATTCAACTTTTCACTACTGGCCAAAGAGAACCCTAGTCATGATCATACCAATAATCTACCCATCTTTACACTCCAAAGTGAAAGAGAATTTCAACATCGTGGTTATAAAATGTTATATATGATAATAAAATCAATATAATCAATACATAGTTTTAATCTCCGGAGTAATATTCATAAATCAACTATAATTTGGTTAGAAAAAGAAACCAATTTTGTAGTGAATAGTACCCGTGAATAGTAACTCGTGAATAGTAACTCATGAATAATAACTCGTGAATAGTAACTCATGAATAGTAACTCATAAATAGTAACATGTCGTGAATAGTAACTCGTGAATAGTAACTCATGACTCATGAATAGTAACCCCGACATAAAAAAATTCTAGATTTGATAAAAATTCAAACCAATATTTCGGCATAATGATATTGAAGAAATAATATCATTTATGAAGAAAATAATCTCCCTTACTATCCCTTACCTTAAAAGAGTAAAGACTTTGAAATGTTTGGATATAACATTGCATTTAACTTGCAATCAGATATAGCAATACTCAAAGTACTAAAATACTCACAAAAATACGCTCGATATTATAGAGAGAGAAATAGAGAGAAAACTTCAGTTTTTGGTGTGATTTTCAATTATAACCTAAGCACTTATTTATAGGAAATTGCTTAGAACACCAAAGCAGAAAATTTTATAAAATATTATATTTATATAACAAATTTCTTACGCCTCTTTGAATTCAGATTTCAACATGTTTAACAACCCACTAATCATTAAAAAAACGTTTTTCTTGAATAAAACAATTAAAACTTCCAAAAATCAATTATTCTGGAATTTCAGAACTTCAATAATTCATAATAAATAGTCCTTTTATCAGAAAATTCAAATCTCGCGAATTTTTATAGAAAATTCAATTCTATACAACTTTACAAAAGAAAGTTTATCCAAATTCCAAACAGAAATTGACCAAATTCACATACGGACGATTTTACAGGCTATAATCAAATTTCAGTCAAGAAATGGGCCCACGGACATGTTTAACATGTTTTAAACAACTTTTGTAACAAAAATACTCTTCATCCTCATATACTCATATATCCCACATTCATTGTAAAAATATCACCATTATTATATTATAATAATATAATAAAATATTATTTTATCAGAAAAAATAAAATATCTATTTTCAACAATTGTCACTTTAAAAATTTTCTCCATCTATATCCACCTAAAATGAATAGTTTCCTCATCATATAAATCAATAATTAATTATTCATAAAATAATATTACGAATCACAATAATGACAACCGTGACGGACGGTTCTCAGAAGAGGGGCTTTCCAATAAGAATTTCTCCTTCTCGGGCGCGCAAATTAGGTGACCAAACCTCTCCTTAGATGTAACTTTCTAGACATTGCCAATAATGCTATCTAATAATATTATTCAAATAATATGAATTATTGATCCGATAATGAAATCTTCGTGCGTTGACAATGATTAAAACAACAATAATATAAACTATCAATGTAGCAATTATTGAATCAATAAAATAAAATATTGAATAATAATTAATGTAACAATTATTGAGTAGTGCCTTCTTACGTAAGAATCAATAATTGGTGCAATACTGCAGTGCTATTGCAAGCAACAACGCCAGATTCTCGTGTTTCAACCACACCGGTATTCCAACGATTAAGCACTGAGAACGATTACGCCGTTATTTATAAAAACTTTAATTTGTCCTTTTCTTCATCCGACAGTTATTTTGTTATGGGGCCCACAAATGGTGGCGCCGTCGTACAAATATTCCCCGACAGAAAGAATATTCCACGACCAAACGAATATTCCCCGATAGAAATAAGTATTTTATAACCACTTGCTTATTTTAAAAAAAATTCATATATCATCCTTAACTTCAAACTTTTATCAATTTAACCATTTACTGAATAGTAATTATAAGAAAAAATTGAATACTTTTATTTCATAAAATTCGGGGTCTTACACATACTGTGAGTTCAAATACAAATATTGTCTTCTAGACAATATCCACACTCAAATAAATCCTCATTACAATTATTCAAACACTATTTTACAGAAATAGTGAGGACTGCTAAAACATCTTTCTAGAACTATCACTCCATACCCCGACTAGATCCTGCTATGTTCTCACCTCCTGAGAAGAAAAATGGAACAAAAAGGAAAAGGGTGAGCTCAACTAGCCCAGTAAAGAATATTATGACTAAGATAATATACAACAAATTATCATTAGTTTTCAACAGGGAAAAATCTGATAAAATATAATTGACAACAAGTTTTAGATCAACAACTGCGTGAATGAAATAAAGAATCCATTAGAAGAGTCAAGTAGAGAATGAGTTCTACTATCTTCTAAGATTTAAAAGTCCATCATCAATTTTATCCCCGTAACAACAATCAATAAACATCTTTAATCAATATTCATCTTTGCACTACAGGCCAAAGATATTCATTTTATCACCAAATTGGTCATGTTCATCTCAACACTGCTCATCTTTGCACTACGGGCCAAAGATATTCATCAGTTAATCATTTATCTTTGCACTACAAATCAAAGATATTTAGTAATATCATCATTTAGGATTGAGGATGATGAAAAATATTTTAAAGAAAAAAGCGAATCCAAAGAGATGTAAGGACAAATAGTAGGGATTAGTATAACAGGTTTATCCAAGATCAATAATACTCCATAATAATCAATTTTGAAGCAAAATTCAAGAATAAAGATCAAAACATGGATACAATCAAAGATAGTAACCATAATAGACATCTTGGACAAAAAAAAGAAATTTTCATTTTTTGGTGAATAGTGTCGTATTCGTGAATAGTGTCGTATACGTGAATAGTAACCCCGACATAAAAAGTTCCAAATTTGATAAAAAATTCAGATCAATACTTCGGCATAATGATATTAAAGGAATAATATCATATATGAAGAAAATAACATCCCTTACCTTAAAATATCAGTACTTCTGATCGGAATATCGGTATAAGGCTGAAGGAAACTTGCACTGATGAATAGAAACTCATAAAGTATCTAAATACTCACAAAATACACTCAATAATCTAGATAGAGACAGAGAGAAAACTTGTTTCTAGTGTGATTTTCAATTCTAACTTAGCCCTCTATTTATAGGAAAATGTTACCACGCCGAAGCAGACTTGACCTGCAACCTGATGGCTTTACCTGCTACTATTGCCACCCACCACATTTGAAATAAAATTCATCACATTTCTTCACCAACCACAAGTGGGGTCCACTCAATTCTAGAATTTTCCACCAAAATCATTTATAAACCTAATTTTCGAATCAGTCACATCTTAAAATTCATAACAAATCATACGCTCATTTTTAACGGTTCAAAATTTGTGGACATATACTCAACTTATATATGTATAACATATCCAAAAATTACAACGATCCAACGGTCAGATTAAAAATTATAACTCACGTAATATATCTCAAAAACACTGGTTTAATTTTTAATATCTTCATTCCGACAAAAATACTGATAAAATACCTCAACATTAACTCTTTCATTTTTAACCACAATAAATATATCTAAAATTTATATCCACATAAAATAAATATTTCCTTATCACATGAATCAATAATTAATTATTCACAAATAATATTACAGAATCACATTTATGACAACCAGGCCGTTCCCAAGAAAGAGGGGGCTTTCTAATAAGAATTTCTCCTTACTAGCGCGCAATTAGGTGACCAAACCTCTCATTGACAGAACTTTCTAGACATTTCCAATAATGCTATCTCATAATATTATTCAAATAATATAAATTATTGATCCGATAATGGAAAATACTGTGCAGTGACAATTATTGAAACAACAATAATATAAAATATCAACGCAATAATTATTGAATCAGTAAAATAAAATATTGAACAGTAACTACTGTAGCAATTATTGAGTAGTGCCTTCTTACGTAAGGATCAATAATTCATCAATATTGTGCATCCACGCCAGATTCTCGTATTTTAACCACCGGGTATTCCAACAAAGTGTTAATTCAGTAATAACTTCACGCCGTTATTTATAAAAACTCAAACTTGTCGCTTTCTTCATCCGACGCTTATTCTTACAGCATGGGGCCCATTAATGATCGCAAGTAAATCGCATTTAATATTCCCCGACAACAAGAATATTCCACGACCAAACGAATATTCCCAAACAACAATGATTATTTAATAACCACTTGCTTATTTTGCAAAATTTGCACATTTCACCCATAACCAAAATATTATATCAAATTAATACCTTATTATTCACAATAATAATTAGAGAAAATTCGATTTTATTTATAATAAGTTGGGGTCTTACAACCTCCCCTCCTTATAAAATTTCGTCCTCGAAATTGACATACGTACCTGGTGTTTCAAAAGGTGAGGATACCTCGCTTTCATTTCTCGATTCCAACTCCTGTGTCATTTCTTCAATAAATGGTTTCTCTACAAAACCTTAACTTGTGGTATAACCTTCGTGCGTAGGACATGCTCTTTTCCTATCCAAGATCTTAACAGTACTTCTTCAGTATGTTAAATCTTCTATTATCTCGTCCCAGTTCTAACGCAATAATATGGTTCGGGTCTTTCACATATTTACGAAGCATGAATATGTGAAAAATATTATGAACACGAGACATACTTGGAGGTAATCTTGAGTCTATAGGCCATATTTCCTATTCGGTCAAGAATCTCAAATGGACCAACAAATCGTGGATTGAGCTTTCTTCTTTTCCAAATCTTGTAACTCCTTCCATGGAGCAACACGTAATGATTACATGATCCCCAATATTAAATTCCACGTCCTTTCGATGAAGATCGGATAACTCTTTTGTCGATCTTGTGAGGTTTGAATCGTTATCAATCATTTGGATCTTTTACGTAGTCATGCGTACTTAATTACGTCCCAACAACGTTGCTTCTCCCACCTCGTCCCCAACATCTTGAGAACAACACTTTCGTCCATACAACGCCTCAAATGGAACCATGCCTATACTTGCTTGATAACTGTTGTTGTAGGAGAATTCTACCAATGGCAAGTACTTATCCCAACTCCCTTTGAAATCTAGGACACAAAGTCTTAATAGATCTTTAAGAGTTTGAATAGTCCTCTCGATTGTCTGCCTGCTTTGAGGATGGTATCTTCAATCAATCAGAACTCCGCGCCCATAGCTTTCTGCAAGCTAACCCAAAATCGTGAAGTGAATCTTGGGTCACGATCCGAAACTATGAATACTGGCATGCCATGAAATCTCATAATCTCATTCACGTATATGCGAGCAAGACGTTCAAAGGAATAAGTCTCACGTATAGGCAAGAAATGGGCAGACTTGGTTAATTTATCAACAATAACCCAAATAACATCTATGCCTTGAGAAACTTTGGGAAGACCTGTAACGAAATCCATATTAATGTGTTCCCACTTTCATTTCGGAATCTCAAGTGGTTGTAATGGACCCTTTGGCACTTGATGTTCCGCCTTTACACGTTGACAAGTTAAACACCTCGAGATAAACTCCGCGATCTCTCTCTTCATATTGTTCCACCAAAATGTATGTCAATATCATGATACATTTTGGTACTCCTGTGATGGATTACAAATCGGTGTGTTGTGTGCCTCCATCATGATTCTATGCTTCAAGTCGTAATCGTTAGAACACAAAGTCCGGAGTTGAATCTAAGTATTCCTTGTTCATCGATTCTCGCTCGGAATAGCTCCTTCTTGCACTTTCTTCTTCATACGTATCGCCTCCAGGTCCGTAGCTTGAGCAGCTTTAACTTTATCGATTAAAGTTAGTTCTACTCGTATATTCGCCATCATCATGTGGGTCCCTGGAGTCTTTAATTCTACCTCCATCCTTTGCAAGTCATACAGAATGGGCCTTTCCATTGACAATATCGCACTCGTACTCGCATATGATCTTCTACTCAATGCGTCAGCTAATACGTTCGTTTTTCCAGGATGGTATTGAATGGTATGATCGTAATCTTTCAACAGCTCGAGCTAACGTCGTTGTCGCATGTTGAGTTCTTTTTGGGTGAAGAAATATTTGAGGCTTTTATGGTCCGTATAAATCTCCACTTTCTCCCCATACAAGTAGTGTCTCCAAATTTTCAACGCTGAATCATTCATTTGCCGCCAACTCTAGATCATAAGTAGGATAATTCCTTTCATATTCTTTGAGTTGTCGTGAGGCATAGGCTATGACTTTCCCATGTTGCATGAGAACACATCCTAACCCTTTGCCTGAAGCATCGCTGTAGATAACAAATCCATTCGAACCAGATGGTATTGCCGAAACAGTCTTAAAATGAGTCTCTTCTTGAGCTCTTGGAAACTCTTCTCGCATTCCTCGCTCCATACAAATTTTGTATCTTTCCGAGTCAACTGAGTTAACGGAGTAGCGATTCAAGAAAATCCTTCGACGAATCTCTGACAATAACCAGCTAAGCCCAAAAAGCTACGCACTTCGGTCACCGACTATGGTTGCTCCCAACTTTGTACTGCTTCAATCTTCGCCGGGTCAACAGATACTCCATGTTTTGACACCACGTGCCCAAGGAATGCTACTTCCTCAAGCCAGAACTCGTATTTCTTCAGCTTGGCATAAAGTTTGTTGTCACGAAGCCTTTCAAGTATCAGCTTCAAATGGTGCTCATGATCTTCACGGCTTTTGGAATAGATGAGGATGTCATCAATAAAGACAACAACGAACTGATCCAAATATTCCTTGAATACTCGGTTCATCATATCCATAAAAGCAGCAGGAGCATTAGTCAATACAAAAGACATGACTAAGAATTCATAATGCCCGTCTTGAAGTTCGAAGGCGGTCTTGAATATCCTCGCTTTAATCTTCAATCGATGATATCCGAATCGAAGATCGATCTTTGAAAAGAATTGTGCTCCTTGCAACTGGTCAAACATGTCATCAATGCGAGGTAACGGATACCTATTCTTGATGGTGACATGGTTCAATTCTTGGTAGTCAATACAAAGTCGCATACTCCCGTCTTTCTTCTTTACAAATAAAATAGGAGCACCCCAAGGAGATGTACTATCGCCTGATGTTGCATGAATTTCATAAAGCCTCTAAACAATCCATCATTCATCATTTGGTCAGTGTTGTTGTTTGTATGAGGATTGTCGCCTTCTTGATGCACATTATTCTGATTGTTGATCTGTGGAGACTCAACGGTCTCTTGTGCCCCATTGTTATTCTCAATATTCTCGGATGCCATTTTTAAATACTGCCACAAAACAAGGGTTAATTGACATGCAACATTTATCTCTATACTCTGACCAACCAATTAAATACCAAAAAATTAGGTAGGTCATACTAGCGAATGAATTCCCCGTCTCTCCCCTCCTAGTTCTAGTCTCACATCTTAGCTAGGTATCATATCCCTAAGCTTTGATACCAACTGTGATGCCCCCAAAATTAGGTATACATCACCCATCTTGAGTCGCCAGATACATGGTACAGAATTCAAATACAACTTAATAATACAACTGTCATGTACAATACGACAAAACATAAACTGTGAGTTTGAATACAAATATTGTCTACTAGAGAGTATACAAACTCAAAAAGAGTCCTCATTACAATTATTATCACACTATTTCACAAAATAGTGAGGACTACTAATGCACCATCTAGGACCATCACTCCATTCCCCGACTAAGTCCCCAAATTATATTCTCATTTCACAGAGAAGCGGTGAAAGAAAGGGTGAGCTCAACTAGCCCAAGAAGAAATATTATGACTAAGATAATGCGAGAATAAATTATCATTAGCCTTAAATAGTGTTAAACTGATACAATATAACAAACATCAAGTTTAACTGCAGCGGAACAAGTAATCCATTAGAAGAGTCAAGTAGGGAATAAAATCTACTATATTCTATGATTTAAAAGGTTTTTCATCACTTTTATCACTGGGACTCAGCTTAATAAATAATCCACATCATCAAATCAACCCTGCACTACGGCCAAGGATATTCTTTAGTATCATGACCACGAATTATCCATGCACTACGGCTTAAGATAATCATGTTTTCATCAACGGTCATGATCATGCCATAAAACAATTCATCTTTGCACTACGGCCAAAGAGAATCCATAGCCATAATCATACCAAAAACTGTCTATCAATGCACTACGGGCCAATGAGGACTTTTTCCACATCATTTGTAACATTACGGTTATGATTATACCGAATAATCCCTGGTCATAATCATACCAAGTCCATCTATGCACTACAGGCCACAGATGACTTTCAACATAATATAAAAATGAGGATGATGACAATGATATAAGAATTCAATAAAACAAGTTCAAGAATTAGTTTATCTAGGAACTGATAACGTTCAAATTGTCAACATGATACTGCTTTATAAGGTAAAATTCAAGAATGCTCAGAAGAATATTTCCATGAAAAGATACTAGATGAAGCACAAATATCAAGGATATTCCACTAATTTCATGGAGTATAGAAGTCAAAACTTTAACCAACTGAGTATAATAACGAATGGAATAAAAAAGAAATCACCGTGTATGCGATAGATCGCATTACATATGCAGTTATTCCAACGAGAATAATAAATAACGGAATCAGTCCCACAGAAAAACACATGACGTGATATTCCAATGTAATAATAAAGAATTTAATCGGTCCGGCGTAAAACGCATGCATGACGATATATTCCAATGTAATAATAAAAAGATTTAAACTAGGTCTCAAGCGTAGAATGCATGCATGGCGTGTTCTAATAGAATGATAAATAATGGAACCAGGTCCGGCGTAAACGCATAAACAGGATGTTCCAACAAAATGATAAAGAATGGAATAACAGAAGAATTTCACCAAGTATAGGGTAGCCCGCGTATATAGGTTATTCCAATAGAATAATAAAGAATGGAATAACATAAGTTCTCTTCATGGATAAGAAAGAAATAATACTCCCTACGAGTACAACAAATAATATTCCCTACCTTTGAAAAACTGGATACTGGAATAGTGAGGTAGCAGACTTCTCTTCTTCTTTCTCTCAATAATTTCTCTCTATAATAATCGCTCTAAAGCTTTTGTGAATTGGTGAGAAATGAAAGAAGAATGAGCTTCTATTTATAGAAAAATATAGTTTCGATAATTGCATGTTTTGGGGCTCAAAAAATTACAGTACAATACCTCCAACTTTTCTTTCATTTTTAATTTAATCCTGCAAGTATTATCAAACTTGCACCACCCCCCCTAATAGTAAATAATGTGAATCAATAGTTCAATCATGTGAATCAATAGTATAATCATGTGAAAAATACGAATTACAATATAGTACCTCCATTTATACCTCCATTTTTAACTTAGTCATGCAAGTATTATCAATCTTGCACCAACTCCCCTAATAGTAAATAACGTGATTCAATAGTACATACATGTGAACAAATAGTTATATAAGCATGTGAATTAGAAGCAATTAATTGCTCATTTATCCGATAAATTACCCGATTTATCAATATAACCCCTAGACATCAATTATCATCGGAATAGATGTCGATTTCCACTAACACTAATAATCCCAACACAATGGAACTATCAAAATTCATTTTTAATCAACACAACTTATTCATCATTAATATTATAACTCATAATATTTAACAACCAGGTCGTTCCCAAGAAAGAGGGGGCTTTTCGATAAGGATTTACGCTTATTAGCGCCTTGATTAGGTGACCAAACCTCTCCTCGATGTAACTTCTGACATTTTCAATATTGCAAATAATAATATGAATAACTTTGTCGTCTCAATTATTGATTTAATAATATAATATATTATGCAAAATGATCTTGTGACAATAATTGAATCAATAATATAAGAGATATGATGCAACAATTCATCGTGAATATAATTGAGTATAATTGAGTGACTTCTCACGTAAGCATAAATAATCAATACCGTGCTACTACTATGCAACCACATGTAGACACTTTTTTACTTTTAACACCGGGTGTTTCAACAGTTAACGGTAAAACTTCCGCCGTTATTTTCATAAAGTATTTTTGTCGTTTTCTCAATCCGACAATAATTCCGTTGTGGGGGTCCACCAATGATTGTGCCATTGTATAAATATTCTCTGTTAAAACGAATATTCCCCGACCAATCGAATATTATATAACAACTTGCGTACTTTGTAAAATTTGTAAATATTACCCACAACTATAACATTATATCAAATCCACACCATAATATTCAAAAATATATTTTGAGAAAATTTAATCTTTATTCAAAAAGTTGGGGTCTTACAGGTGCCACTGGTACTCTTTCTATCTATTTTGCAAATGTAAAATCAAATCTCACAGTATCCCATTAGTTCAAATGAGGATTCCTTAGGGTACCAAAGCCCCAAGTAAGGTGTACCCTTGAGATACCTAAAAATCCTCTTTATAGCAGATAAATGTGATTCTTTAGGGTTAGCCTGAAATCTAGCACATATGCATGTTGTAAACATTATGTCTGGTCTACTGGCAGTTAGATATAAAAGAGAGCCTATCATACATTTGTATTGAGTTATATCAATACTTTTACCTTTTTCATCTTTGTCAAGTTTGGTTGCAGGAGCAATTAGGGTTTTCATGGGAGAGGCTGATTCCATGCCATACTTCTTAAGTAAATCTTTGATGTACTTGGCTTGGTTTATGAAGATTCCTTCATCAGTCTGCTTTACCTGCAGTCCAAGGAAGAAATTTAGCTCACCCATCATGCTCATATCAAACTTGCTCTGCATTAGCTTGGAGAATCTCTTGCATAACTTTTCGTCAGTAGAACCAAAAATAATATCATCAACATATATTTGAACCAATAAGACTTTGTCTTTATGCTTTTTAAGAAATAATGTGGTATCTACTCTACCTATAGTGAACCCATTTTCAATCAAGAAGTTAGTTAGTGTTTCATACCATGCTTTAGGTGCTTGTTTAAGACCATATAAGGCTTTGTCTAATCTATAAACATAATTTGAAAGAGATGGATTGATGAAACCTGGAGGTTGTTCTACATAGACTTCTTCTTGAAGTTCTCCATTCAGGAATGCACTTTTGACATCCATCTGGAAGACCTTGAACTTCATGTGAGCAGCAAAGGCAAGAAAGATTCTGATGGCTTCTAGTCTGGCAACAGATGCAAATGTCTCATCATAGTCAATGCCTTCTTCCTGAGAGTAGCCCTTGGCCACTAATCTTGCCTTGTTCCTGGTTATTACTCCATCTTCATCCATCTTGTTTCTGAAGACCCATTTGGTTCCAATGACAGAATGACTCTTTGGCCTTGGTACCAATCTCCATACTTTGCTTCTTTCAAATTGGTTGAGTTCTTCCTACATGGCTTCTATCCAGCTGGAGTCTTCCATAGCATCATCTATCTTCTTTGGTTCCATTTGTGACAGAAAGCTTAGATTAAAGCATTCATTTTGGGTGGCAGCTCTTGTTTTGACTCTTGCACTCAGATCTCCAATGATTAGATCTTGAGTGTGATCTCTTGCCCATCTGTTTCCGGTTAGAACATTTGTCCTGATACCTTCTTGTCTTAAATCTTCAAGATCTATTTCTTCTTCTTGGTGTGGAGGTTCGTTGTCTTGCATAGACCTCTCTATGATCTTATTTTCTTGCTCAACGATTTCACTATCTGGCACTACGATTGTAGTGTTGAGATCGACGACTTTATTCGTAGTGTCTGCACTATAGGTCATAGTGTCTTGAATCACTATTTTGTCTAAGTCTATTTCATCAAAGATGATGTGAATCGAGACTTCAACACTTAGTGTCTTCTTGTTGAACACTCGGTAGGCCTTACTGTTTGTGGCATATCCAAGAAAGATTCCTTCGTCTGACTTGGATTGAAATTTTGTCAAGTACTGCTTCCCATTGTTGAGAATGTAGCATGCACAGCCGAATACATGAAAGTAGCTGACATTTGGCTTTCTTCTTTTCCACAGTTCGTAGGGTATCTTCTTGATCGTAGAGTGTATCAGTGATCTATTCTGCGTGTAACATGCAAAGGTCGTTTATTGCTTCTTGAAGTATTCGAGTAGATGAGTGCTTTGCTTTAGTAGAGTTCTTCCACCTCTATCAAAGTTCTATTCTTTCTTTCAAATTTACTCCATTTTGTTGAGGAGTTCGTGGATCCGAGAAGTTATGATGATGCCATTATCTCGTGCGTAATCGGTCCATTTCGAGAAGTCAATTCTCTTCCATGATCACTCCTTATAGCCTTGATTTTCTCTCCTTTCTCGTTCATCACCAATCTGAACATCTTGATCAATTGGGAGCTCGTTTCATCCTTTGAGGTTAGGAAGAATACCCATGTGAATCTGGTGTAGTCGTCGACTATAACTAGAGAGTATTTTTTTCCTCCAAGACTTGTTGTTGGAATTGGCCCAAATAGATCCATGTGGAGCAACTGCAGGGGCTTGTCGATAGAGTTAGCGCTTTGCTCTTGAATGAGCTTCGTTTTACTTTCCAGTCGACGAGGGCATTGCATGGCCTTTCTTTTATGAAGTTGAACTTAGGTAGGCTTGCAATGAGATCTTTTGATGCCAGTTTGGACATGCTTTTGAAGTTTAAGTGGGACAACCGTCTATGCAATAGCCAGCTCATTTCTTCAGATGCTTTTGTCAGAAAGCATATTATCTCGTCTGAGCTTAGTTGACCAAGATTCACTGTGTAGAAATTTTCTTCTCTTGTCCCAGTTTGCTTTACAGCAGATGTCTTCAAATCTCTGACTTGACATTGGTTGTTGAGGAATGTTACTTGATGACCCTTGTCGCAGAGTTGGCTGATGCTTAGAAGGTTGTGTTGGAGACCTTCCACATATGCTACTTTGCTAAAAGACACTGCACCATTACCAGCTGAGCCATATCCTCTTGTCTTTCCCGAGCCGTTGTCTCCGAAGATGACTGAGGGACCCTCCTTTTCTATGTAGTTAGATAGAAGGACTTTGTTCCCAGTCATGTGTCTTGAGCATCCACTGTCCAAATACCAGGTTGTGATCGTGGAGATCTTTTCCTGTCATAACATTGAACCTTCATTTTGGTACCCATATTTGCATGGGTCCTATTTTGTTAGTACCCTTGGGGACCCAAATCTGTCTGATCTTGGGTCTCATATGCATAGAATTATAATTGCATTTCGTAGCCTTGTGACAAACTCTATTGCACACAAAACACTTAGTATGATACATGCATGTGTGTGTGTGAGTTCATTCTCCATTTGGACTTTTGTGGTTCTTTAGTTATTCTTCTGTTAAATTGATTTTCCTTCTTCCACATGTCCTTGGGTCTCATGAAATGTGAGGAGTGTATCTTACCTCTACTGTATCTTCCCAGTTGGTTCATAGAGTTGGTTTTATTTAACTCTACGATCCTTAGAGGTTGGTGAGTAGAAGATAGATTACTCTTCTCTTTTCTGAAGCCCAGGCCAGCATGAGATCCTTTACTCCTTGGAGTATGGATGGAAATAGTAGAACAAAGTTGGGCTGATTCTTCCTTCTGTGAGGATTTCACAAAGGTAATGCTTCTACTAAAACTTGAGGCATTACTAGTGCTAGTTTCCTTTGTCTTTTCCACACATGGCTCTGAAGTGGATTCCCCAAAGCCTAGGCATGTTCTATCAAATGCATTTCTCTGACTAGAGAGAAGGGAGTCCATGGATGATGAGGATTTGTTCCATGTAGAGATAGTCTTTTCTAGTTCCTCAATTTTAGAGGTTAGATTAGACTCTCTTTGTGCATTGAGTTCATTTGTCTGTTTTAAGATCTCATTCTCAGCCTCAAGCTTGGAGAGAAGGTTAGTACTTAGATGAGCTGTTTCAAGCTCTTCTTGAACTTTCTTTTTCTCCTCTTGAAGAAGTGAATAATCCTTAGACAGAACTCTGAACCACTTCATGTATTGATGTAGATCAGTTGTTATGCCATGCAGTGCAGTTCTCAAATCATTAATGTCTACATCAGGAAAGTTGAAGTCAAATACCTCATCGAGACTTACTTCATATATGTTGGAATTTAGTTTGTCCTTTGCATGTTTGGCTATTAGGCACAGATTAGCCATTTGTGGTTCTTCATTATCTCGAATCGAGATTGAGTCATTATTCAATCACTCCACGATCCTCCAAACTACCGTGCCTTTGTCTCTCTTTTGAGGCCTTTTGTTGCCTTTGTATTCCTTCTTTGAATGTGATTTCTTTTTAGTTCTTCTCCGAGAGGTTTGTTGCGGTTAGCAATGAAGTGGTGGCCAAGCTTCTTCCAAATTGTAGCATAGATCATTCATTTGCTCTCAGGCAGCTTGTAATTCTTGACGACCTTCTTTAGCTTGCTGGTTTTGCCTTGACGCATGAACCTTCTTAGTCTTTTTACCAACATAGCAAATTCTCCATCATCGTCTTCGTCATAATCAAAGTCAATCTCAGTGTTGACCTTAGATGCATTTTCAGTTCCTTTGAGAGCAACACCCTTATCCTTCTTTCTTCTTTCTGATAGGGTTTCAGCTCGTTGAGTCGACTCCGAGTCAGATGTCGGGGAGATTGCCATATAGCTGTTGAACTGTCATCTCGTGAAGATTCTTTGACTCTCTAATAGCGGTGGTTTTGGCATCCCACCTGCTTGGTAAGGTTCTCATGAACTTTATGATCAGATCTTTGTTTGGATAGATCTTCCCATATGCTCGTAGAGAATTGAGCAGACCGTTGAATCTCTCATAGGTGGCAGTTACGTTTTCTCCTTGAATATGAGCAAACATTTCATATTGTTGTGTCAGGAGTGATTGTTTGTTTTCTCTTAATTCTTCCGTTCCTTCATGCATGATGAGTAGTGCTTCCCAAACCTCCTTCGTTGTTTTGCTGTTGAAAACGTTTTTGAACAGATCATCTTCTAAGAATTGAAACAAAATGTTCTTGGCCTTCTTGTCGAGTTTGATAGCTCTCTTCTCGTTGTCAGTTCATTCTTCTTTGACTTTGATTTGTATTCTGTTTGGATCGTCTGTAGTTGGTGCAAGCTTTGTTTGAATATAGGGCCCATTTTAAACGGTCTCAAATAGATCTTCATCTATTAAGTCCATGTATGCTTGCATCCGAACTTTCCAGTTAGCAAATTTATCTTTATTGCACATTGGTGGCTTTCTGCCTCCTCCAGTTCTTGATTCACTTGGTATGTGTGCCATTGGATCTACTAAAGCTTTGTAGGATGTATAATAGAACCTGCTCTGATACCAATTATTAGTTCCCGGAGGCACAATAGTTATCTAGAAGGGGGGGGGGGGGTTGAATAGATATTTAAAAATCTTTTCGTTTTAACTTATTAGTAGATAATGATTAAAACTTTAGCGGAATTAATATTAGTTTTAATCTCCCTTAAGATAGTGAGTTTATGAGAATGAGGCATATATAGCAGTTATAGCAGTTATAGTAAGAATGTAAGAGACACAGTCGTTTTAAGTGGTTCAGAGCACTTAAAGCTCCTAGTCCACTCTTCTACTCCTCGGTAGAAATCCACTAAGGATGTCTTTTACACTTTCTCGAATCACTTAGATTCCTTCTGACCCATGATGCCAGAACTTCTTAGTTCACTATTGAACTCTTCAAGTCCAGCAGACTTGGCTCTTTTACAGTTCACTTAGAACTCTTCAAGTCCTTCTGACTTGGAACTTTTTCTTTAGTTGATTGGTAGATGTTGAGTTCTTGATGATTGCTACTCATTTGCTGTTTAAGCACTTGTTCGAAAGAACTGAGTAGCTGAGCAAGCTTTTCTTTTTCTCAGATCGTAGAGTTGAGCGTTGAGAGTTCTTGTACGTTTCTGTTCAATGCTTGCTTACTTCTCTCATCTGCTTGATTTGCATATATGTGATCTTGAAAACTATTCGTTGGATCCATCCGTTGAAGCATTAAATGTGTTTGACCTTTCTATTTTGATGGAGACTTTTCTGCACTTCTTCTTAATTGCATTCTGGCCCACTGACACATTAGACTGCTTTCTCACCTAACACCTGAAAAGGTGTTTTCCCCCTTACCAATGGTACTTTCCTTAGCTTCTTCAATACGCTTCTTTGTTGCATACTAAGGATATCTTTTATGCCTTTGGGACTGGTGGGTACTACAACGTTTAGAATCCATTCCTCATATGTTGGAGTTTGTCTCCACATAAAGCGTGAGGCTTGATGTTTCTGACACAAGACAGATGATACTCTACGATTCAGATCATGGTACTCTACGATTCAGATCGTGGTACTCTACGATTCAGATCGTGGTGACTTGTCGCCTTGGTGCTTGGTCTGATGCCATCAGCCGAGAGCACTACGATTTCTCTTAAATACTTGCACACTACGATCTTTGCTTGTTTGAGTTGTAAACTCTACGTTTCCGAGAGCACACTACGATCTCTGAGTTGGCTCGGCAAACGTTGGGACCACTCTACGATTTTTGAAGAGGCCCTTCAAGGCAGGCACACTACGATTCTTGAAGCTCCACGTTTTTACCTTGACTTTTGCAATCTTGATAAGATTAATGCACTACAAATTCTTCGAAGCCTATCTATTACATCTCAAGATCAACCTAACAGCTTTGATCTTTCTATCTATACATTCCAGAATGATACACATTAAGAGCTTAGATCAACCTAACAATTTTGATCTATCACTTAGTCCTTGTACATATATTCCTTGAAGGACTTTACAAATAATCATGAGCATTTATATTTAAACATCAAATCAACATATGCATTCTCCCAACAGGGACCACCAGAATTTTTGGGAAAGCCGGATCCGATCAAGGCGGAAACGTGGGTTAAGAAAATTACCAAGATATTTGATGTCTTGGGATGCACGGAGGAACATAAGGTTCCATTCGCCACCTTTATATCCTGTGGTGAGGCAGATTACTGGTGGGAATCTGTGAAGCATACCCAGCCAGCCGCACTCGATATGTCTTGGGAAACGTTCCAGAAATTGTTCAATGACAAGTACTTTCTTGAAAGTATTCGTTATATGAAGGAAGTAGAGTTTATTAGATTGGAACAGAATAACATGACTGTGTCCCAGTACGAGGCTAAGTTCGCGGAGTTATCCAGGTTTGCATTTCATTTGGTAGAGAATGAGGAACGTATGACACAAATGTTTCTGAGAGGTCTAAAACCCGAAATTCGGCAATATCTTATATCTCACAAATTTTCTCTATATTCAGATGTTGTGGATATGACTCAATTATTAGAGTGAGATAATGAGTATGTTCAACTGAGGGACCATAACCAGGGTCATACCAGTGACAGCAGTCATCGGAGCAATGACAACCACTACAAAAAAATTGTGATTTTGCAACAAATAGTTTTCATTGCTAAAGGTGCGAAATTTCGTTGCCTAAGGTCATTTGCAATGATTTTTTGGTCGTTGGACATTTCGGTGCGCAATGAGCGTTATTAATTGTCTAGCAACGAAACTTTTTTTTTTCGTTTCAGAAAGTAAGATATTTCGCAACGAAAAATTTGTTTTCGTGTAAAATCATAAGATCATTTAGCAACGAAATTTTTTGTAGCAAATTTATTAAGAAATTGTTACTGAAAAGAAACTTTCGTTGCAAAATCCGCCTAATTGGCAACACAAAGAATCTTTTTTGTTTGCCAACTAAAATGAAATTCGTTGCATTTGATACACATTTTTCAACGATGTTTGTCGTTGCTGAACAGTATGGAAATTGTTGTCGTAATTGGTTTTCATTGCTAATTGTATATCTTTTGGTAACGATGTTTGTTGCTAAATGTACAAAATAAACCGGTCATATATTAATTTGCAATAAAAAATTTCGTTGCCATTGGTTTTGTTATGGATAATTATGATTAATTAGCAACGATACTATTTAAAGCTGATTGTTTTTCTAAAGCAACAAAAATTGTTGTCAATTAGCAACGATATTATACGTTGTCGTTTACTTTTTCTGTACCACGAAAGTTGTTATGATTTGCGACAATATAAATGTTTCATTTGCTTTTGTTTATAGCAACAATATCCTCCACGTTGTAATTAAGTTAACTTCTTATTGGCCAAAAATTGTATTTTAATGTCATTACCAACAAAAACTTATTGCTGAAATTAGAAAAAATTGTTGCTAAATCTTTTACTGGGTTCTGCTTTGGTAACGAAATAGTTTTTCATTGTATCATTGTTAAATTCATTTTAATTACAAAACATCATATGAAGCATATGAAGCAGAAGCAGAAGCAGAAGCAGAAGCAGAAGCAGAAGCAGAAGAATGTACTTTGATTCATTCTTAAATAAGATATTTGAAAATTGTGAAATTCATAAATATCCGCTAATTCAGAATTAAAATCAACATATTATATTTTAAGTTGTATAAAAATAAGAAATCTGAAAATTGTGATGCAATCTCCACAGATCTCCTGATCACTCAGGATGTATGAAAAGCTGTATACATGCCTTAAAATGGAACATGAGATGGGTAAATGTTGACCCTAAACATCCATCTTCTTTACAAATATAAGGATATCTTCATAATTCAACAGACACTTCCAAGTATCACAAAACTCTATGAACAATCGATCACTATAAAACACAATACTTAAGTTACTTCAATCGCAGAGACCCTTAACAGGTTAACAATAAATCTTTAGTTGAGCCTAGAACAATAATATTGGTTGACAAAAAAAAGTACGTGGAAGTGTTTTAACTTTTAAACAATAAAAGCTACAGTGACAAAGTAGAATGAGAATAAACTGTAGAAGATGGAAGTTTGGATCAACCTGTTAACATCGGTTGACTTGGTGGACATGCTCAAAGTTGTTTTATAGATGCTTTTCCCGTCTAAAAGCATCAGTCACGATGGTTAACTCCTGAAAACAATCTGAAGATCAATCAAAGAAAAATGACAGCTTTAAATATTAAAATCAAATCACTAAGAGAACACATTCAAAGACTCTTGCACAAGGGAGGGACGTGATGCTATAATATTACCCGAACGCATGGGAAGGGCAGAATAGGCATTCTAATTATTAACATGGAAAACTAAAAAAGACAAGCAACAACATTTTATCACTAGGTTTGTATAACAGTTGAATTAGCTTCATTAATTTCAAATTTTAAATTTAGGATGGTATGGTTTGATTTAACTTCACATGAGAGAAACTTGCAATGAAGCCCATTATAATTTAAATACATGATCATAAACTACTATACTAGCCAATCAAGCATATAAACACAATAGAAAACCTTCATTATAAAATATATTGCACTAACAATTTTACTTTTAGATTTTCATATAAGCAAAATATATTATGTATAAAGTTCAATGCCATCAACAATTCATAATTTGAGTCTTTGAAATTATTAATAAAGATTAATTACATTTAGAGAACAACTTGCCAGAAAAAAGACAAAAAAAAACTATATTCAAAAAATGGCCAGAACCAAATGTTTATATTCTATAATTTGATAGAAGGCTTTAATGAACAAAAATAGACATTATTTACATGCAGCCCTCAGTAACAAAGAATTTTTTTATACCAAGTATATACACCAACACCATATAAGAAAATATATCAGAAAAGACTCAGAAAGATATATAACGAGGCACTCCTGAACAGGAGTAAGTATAGTTGTAGCATCATGAAATAGGACTCCACTGATTCTGTAAAAATATCCAAGCATATCCTTCCATCTACATGAACTAATAAAAATCCAAATTACAGACAATTAGATGATTTACGCCACTATGAATAAAAATATCATAAATTATGGGAAGTAATAGTCATCATTTTGAGTATCCACAAATTTGCTCAAAACTAAGTAATTTGTGTTTGCCTTGTATTTTTTTTAGTGAAGCAACTAAATACAATTGAGTTCAGAGATTCCAAAAAGTCATTAGTTTTCAATCTGCCTGGAAGATGCAAAAGATACGTAAATCAATATTATATAAGAGAGTAGATCACAACCACATAAATCAGATAAAGTATTAGACCTTAGAAATTTTGAAAATTAGACTCCAAATAAATTATAGCAGAAACGGACGAGAGTAGATCACAACCAAATTAAAAAGTTATAAATTCTGCGTAGACCACAACCAAATTCTCTGTGATCTGCACTATCCTTCCTGCAGCAGCGAAGTGTTCGACGATTTGACCCAAAGTACTAGACAAATGTTAGAAGTTAAACACTACATATCCATAAATAAAATTAAAAAGACACTCACAAACCCAATGCTATTGAGAAATCTAAATGCACAAATGATAATAAAATTTGCATACCGATTATCCACCAATCTACTGTGAAAATTGAATTGGGGAGGGCATATAGTGCATGCAGGTAGCAAAACAACACAGCTAGGCGCTATCCCTTCTCAAAAGGTACTATACTATTTTGGTTGACTGCTTCGGCGTTGCTCTGCTATGTTGCTCGCTGCTAGTTTTTGTTGTTGTTTTGGTTATGTTGGAACTGCTACTTCTGTTGCTGATGTTCCTGCTACTGTTCGACTGTGTCACCTATGTTTTGTTGTTGTTGGGATCTGTTCCATCATTGCCATGTTCGTGTTCTGGGCATTATTGTTGTTGGGGTGCTGCTGGTGCTCAATTTATGTTTATATGTGTTGCTGCTACTATTTCTGTTGTGCTATTTTGCAGTTGGCTTCTATTGCTAGGCGTGTTGTTGCTACTGCCTTTTCTGTTATGCATCCATAAAAATCGAAATTAATAAATGGTGATTAGTTTACAGGGAAATCGACATTTATATGTAAATTTCTTGCTTGAGTTTAAGAAAATTACCTATCCTCGGATCATTCAGAGTAGAGACTATAAAACTTTCCAAACTCGCCACCACTAGGCTTGGGAAGATTTGTCAGGATTCCCTTGAAAGCATGCTCATAGGTTGAACTCATACAGATACACATATTAGATTTGCAATTTGGGTAGTAACCTCAAAAATCATTAATCATATTCTGATGACGAAACTTGATAATTTATAACCTTTTCAAATATAGAAACATTACAACTTAGTATATAAAGAAGAAACATTTGTTAACAAAAACAAAATGCTAGCTATAACTCTACCATATTTTGGTGATGAATTTTGTTTATTTATAATCTTTCAGATACATAAGCATTAGAACTTAGTACATAATTGAGTTAGAAGTAAATTAAAGGCTATTTTCGGGTTATATGCTTTTTTAGTCATTTGTCTTATAAATTAGAAACACAGATGAATAATCGAACTTTTTTTTCTTACAAATTCTCATCGTATTTCTACTTTTCTAACAAAAAGTTAAAAAAACCGTTCAAAGCTTTGACTTTAAACGGAACGGTACACATCAACTGCTGAGTTGTCCGTTACAAAGATGATGTGGCGCCTTTGTGTGACGTGGAAGTGATTACGTGGATTTGTAGGAAAAATTTTATGAAGAAAATGAAAAAAATATTTTAAAGTATAATATAAATTATAAAAATTATAAAATTAAAAATATTATAAAATTAAAATCTTTTCAAATTCGGACATTAAATTTATAATTGAGTCAATTTGGTGATAATTTTTTTTCTTTTCTAACTAGGATAAATAAATTTGTACTTTTATATGCAAATAATTTTTATCAAATAATTTTATTTTAATTTTATCAAATAATTTTTATTGTAATTTTAATTTTATCAAATAATTTTAATTTTAAAATTATACAAAATTTAAATTTTATAATTTAATTTAAGCAAATTTAAGAAATAATTATTTTTATTAAAAAAAAACCAAACTGCGTTGTTGTGACGGAGAAGGAGAGAGAGCGTTGTTTAGTTTTTTTTTTAAATAAAAATAATTATTTTTAATAAAAATAAAAAAAGCACAGCTTTTTTTATAAAAATAAAATAAAAAAAGCGGAGTTTTTTAAAAAATAAAAAATGCATTTTTTAAATAAAAGTTTTATTTTATTTTTATTAAAAATAAATAAAACGCAGCTTTTTTTAATAACAATAATTATTTTTAATAAAAGTAAAAAAAACATTTTTTAAATAAAAATAATTGATTTTTAATTTTTATTAAAAAATAAACCAATTTTTTTTAATAAAAAAAAGCGCAGCTTTTTTAATAATAATAAAAAAATCAGTTTTTTTAATAAAATAATTAAAAACGCAATTTTTTTTTTAAAAAATAGTTATTTTTATTAATTTTTTTTAATATATTAGCAAACTTTTAGTTTTTATATTTTATAAATGGCTTAATTATAAATAAAATTTTATTTGATATTAATTACAAAAATAATTAAATATATATTTTTTGGCTATTTTTTTTAAATTTATATTATACTTTAAAATATTTTTTTTCATTTTTTCATAAAAAAATTTCTCCAAATCCACATCATCACTGCCACGTCGCATACTAACTGCCACATAGACATTTTTTGGACAAGTCAGCAGCTGACTCAACAGTTTTCCGTTAAAGTCAACAGAGTTAACGGTTTTTTTAACTTTTTGTTAGAAAAGTCGAGTATAGTGAGTTGACTGTAAGAAAAAAAAGTTCAGTTATCTATCTGTAAGTTGACCTATAGTACAATGACTAAAAAAATATTTAACCCGGCTATTTTCCATTATGTATTAAATGTAACTGTCAAATACTGAAATACATGCATATCATTTCTATATTTGGATCAGAAAAATCAGTTGCATCAACACAATAAAAAATGAACTCATTTTGTGGAATAAAATATATTAACAAATGTGAAAATTTTATTTTATTTTATTTTTTGGTGAAATTGAGGCAGTAACATGTTATAGGGGTGTAAATAAATATATACGTATCCGACATATTTTTAAAATATTATATGTATCCGGTATTCAGAATAATATTCGAATACGGATAATATTTATTTTCATTTATTTTATCCGAAAAAATAAATTATTCAAATATTCGGGTATCTAAATTCCTTTATCAATCACCTACTATAAAATTTATTCAAATTATTTATAAAAACATAAAGAAAATAAATAAATAATTACTTATCACCAATCACAATATAAAGTTTAAACCATACATATTAATTAAACATTCTAATCATAAATTAAGGGGAGAAAATTGTGACGCCCCCAAAATTAGGTATACGTCACCCATCTTGGGTCGCCACTTACATGATACATAAATTCAAATACAAACTTACTAACCTAACTGTCGTGTAACATACGACATAAACTGTGAGTTTGAATACAAATATTGTCTACTAGATATTATACAAACTCAAAAGGAGTCCTCATTACAACTATTATCACACTATTTCACAGAATAGTGAGGACTACTAATGCTATCCTCTGGACCATTACTTACGTTCCCCGACTTCGTCTCAAATTATGTTCTCATTTCACGAAGAGAATAAAGAAAGAAAGGGTGAGCTCAACTAGCCCAAGAAGAAATATTATGACTAAGATAATGCAGGATAAATTATCATTAGCCTTCAACAAGTTGTTAAACCGATAAAATACAATAGACAACCCGCTTTAAGCTGCAATGAAATAAGCAATCCATTAAAAGAGTCAAGTAGAGAATAAGGTCTACTATCTTTTAGGTTTTAAAAGTTTTCATCAATTTTTATCACGAGACTCAAATTTTAATAAATAAACCACCACATCTAATCATCCTCAGATCACGGTCAAGGATTTTCATCAAATTATCAATGGTCACGACTATACCGAATCACCGTTAGGTTTGTAATATTCACGTCTTGATCATATTGCACAATTAATGCGAAGCGTGTAAAATCGAGTTTAAAAATTACAAACCATATACCCGGATCATCCTTTATGCATAATTATTAATTAAACGAAAAGATAAAGAATAAATCATACCCTTGAAGATCGAGCTTCCTCAGGTACAAGTTCACCTCCAAATCCTTTCGCGTTCAATCTTGAATCCACCGGGTTTGGTTCCTTCCTTTGATCAACGTTAGCCACCCAAATGTTTGGCCTCTAGAGGTGATCCACCAAGGAAGAAGAAAATTCAAGAAGAAGGGTATTTGGCTCAAACCCTAGTTTTCTATCTCTATAGAAAAGGGTACTCTCCAACAAATTGGAATTATGTCTGTTGAAAAAGTCAACAACCCATCCCACCCATAATAAGACTCCTCTTATTTATAGATGTGGGCAACCCACCTTAACAATTAAGGAATTGAGTTTTAATTAATTAATTCTTTTAATTAATTAAGCTCCCTAATCTTATTAGGGATAATTAATTAAACTCTTTTAATTAATTTAACCTCCTAATCTTATTAGGAATAAATGAGAGTACTTATATTAAATTAATTCCTAAACTCTTTTAGAAATTAAAATAATAATAATTGTAATAATATTAATAAGACTCCTCTTATTAATTTATATTTAATATTTCTAAAATATTAAATAATAATATTAAGCTATTTAATTTATTCTATCACCATAGATTAAATTAAATATACATAACATATTATTACGATTATGCCATTAACTTCTTAAATAATTATTCTTCCTTTTATGGTGTGACCCTTTAGGTTCTCCATATTAAACCTAGGTTGTGAATAAATCAATTAGAACAATTCTAATCTTATTTAAATAAATAAATTAAACAATTAATTTATTTAAATAATATTTATTCTACAATAAGGATAAGCCTCCCTAGCGATCAACGACTTTCCGGATAATATAGATTTCAACATTAATCATTAAAGAACCTTTGAGTAAATAGTTACCGTGACAATTCAATCCTTCCACCATACAATGTCCCAATTAAATATAAGACATGGAATTACCGCCAAGTCTTATTTTATTTAATTATATGTATTTCGATCCTTAAATGCACAACTCCAAATAATGCAAATTAGAAACTCCTTTCTAATTTCATTCTTTTTGGCCAAGGACTACTTTGGGTTGTCATTTATCGAATCACATAGGACATTTCTCTTCTTTTATTAGAAGTGGTAGATTCTTTATTAATCATACATTATCTCCATGTATAAACTTATTATACCCAAGCATACCCTTTGATATACCCTAAGGGTCTTAAGGAATAAGTCAAAGTATAACTCATCATACACAAGATACTATGATGATCTCAAGTCCAAGGATTACTTGTACTACTATCACTACAGAATTCCTATTGACAGTAAATAAAACTCCATTAGGTATTCCTTAGCGAGCCACGCTCAAAGAACTTATTCTCTAATAAGCACCTACATACTTGCTTTAGTGTCTCACACAAATGATCATGAGATCAATCATCCTCATCCAATGAAAGCAAGCAACGTATGTACCAATCTATCCCATTCACTAATCCCCAATTTAGTAATCCAATGATTGGGAACTATTTTAGTTTTAAGCTTTCTAAGAATTTAGATCTCATTAGAATGATCATCATCATTATTCTAAAAGCATTGCTTAAAACTATGGGTTTATCACATATTATAAAAAACAACATCATGTAGATAATTAAAAGCCTTTAATAAATGAATACTTTTATTAATAAATGAATAAGATTGTTACAAAGTATATGCTTTATCATCAAACATGATTGGCTTGTGTGCATACTACTTTCAATCTCCCACTTGCACTAAAGCCAATCGTCATGGTATCTTATACTCTTCTTCTTCTAAGTGTACGATTATCCTGTTTGTTGGATAAGCTTTAGTTAATGGATATGTAATGTTGTTCTTGAGAGTCCACTATCTCTATAGTGATTTCCCATCTTTCAATGATTCTAATAATCAAATGAAAGTGCCACAACACATGTTTAGATCCAAGATGAGACTTAGGAACTATTCCTAGTTCGTAATGAACTTTTAATCCAAACAATCAACTTGCGACTTCATTTATAGCTATATACTTTGTCTTTATCACTAAACCAAAGAACCTTTTGCTATTTGGAACCTTTCAAATTCACTTTGCACCGCTCAAGGTAACCCTTTACCTTAAAGTGGATTTTTCGTCGTCTTGGTCCATCTCGACAAACTTGAGTCTGTTAAGCCCTCTAGTTTTAATTTAGACCCACCATGAATATGATCACATCCTTAGTGCCTAAGTTAAGCACTTTAAGATGTTTTTCACCGACTCATAGTGAACTTCTCCATAATATGACCGATCAACATCGGGTCTCGTACATTTCATTGCATGCATGATTGTCACCTCATGCGACCTCTCTTTTCGTGAGTCTGTGGGGACTATTAAGAGAGATACACTCCATAGCTCATCGACATGAGACATCTCTTGAGTTTGCCATGCTAAACGACTTTAGCATCAAATGAATATACGCTCCTTGGGTTAAGTCGAGCATTCTCTTAAATCTATCTATATAGATTTATATCCCCAACTAAGATACTCTTCCAAATCATTCATGGAGGAATGTTTAGACAACTTTATCATTACTGATTGTAGCATTAGTATGTCATTCCTTATCCGTAGTATATCAACATATAATACTAGGAATGTCACGACGCTCCCACTGACCCTTTTGTACACACAAGGTTCATTCTTATTTTTGATAAAATCAAACTCTTTTGATTGCCTCATCAAAACGAATGTTCCATATTTGAGAAACCTGCTTCAATCCATTTCTCTGAGTGTCTACAACACTTACCTCATCGTATTTAACTGGATCATCATCTTTTATGATGTGTACCTCATCATCATCATCTATGATGAATCCATACCTCCCAGGTATCCTCGGTACTATTCCAGATTTATGATTCGGTTGTGGTACAATAGGTCCATCTACAGGTTCCTCTTATTTGACTTATAGTGTTTTGTGGTTCTTGAACTTTTCAAGATCTATTATCCTCCCACTAGCCCCTTTAATGATAAACACCTTTATCTTAGAAGGCGCTGTGTTTCAGTAACAAACACCTTTTGCTAAGTAGAATTATAGAACATATACCTAAACTTACTTTAGGATGTCCCACAAATCAGTACATGTCAAATCTTGTCCCAAGCTTATCCTTTGAAACCGTTTCACATAAGTTGGACAACCCCTTATCTTAACATACTTAAGATTAGAAATCCTCCCCATCCATAACTTTTATGGAGTCTTGGGGCCGGATTTTGAGGTTACCATTTTCGTGATATGTCAGACCATTTCTAGGACATTATCCTGAAGGATATTTGGAATGTCGGTAAAATCATTATGGACAAGCACCATGTCCAACAAGGTATGATTTTTCCTTTCAGATACATTAATCAATTATTATGTATCGAGAGGCGTCCATTATGAGAAAACCATTTGAGATGATCTAGAAACTTATTGTACAAGTATTTATTCCTTGATCTAATCAAAAAATCTTAATACATTGTCAATTTGTTTCACTTCTGAATTGTTTGAACCTTTCAAATAATTCATACTTGTATTTCAGCAAATACACACATTCAACTCTTTGAATGATCATCTCCTTTTCTTATACTAATTTGTTCAATATGCAAAATTATTTTCATGTAAGTCAAGTACACAAAATCCATTAAGTAATATTCCAGTTCTATACAAAACATTATTATTATAAATAGAACAACAATTGTTCTTTATTATAATACCAAAGATTTCATTGTCCAACAATAAAATGGAAATAATATTTTTAACAAGAACTGGAATACAATAACAACTTATTGACTTAATAGATTTGCCCGTAGGTATTGCTAAACTATAAGTTTCTATGGCTAATGCAACAACCTTTGTTACATTTCCCACACATAGGATTACTTATATTTGTTTAGCTTTCTACTTCTGCTTGGTCCCTTCACAAATCTATATTTATGATAACCAAAGTCGGTATCCAATACCCAAGTAGAACCTTGACTTAAAGAAAAATTTATTTCAATTATGAACAAAAAAGTATTATGTACCGAAACTTCACTAAGCTTCTTTGGTTAGCCTCTCTGCAAGATGTTTCTCGCAGCTTTCTTTCCGAAGTCCGTGCTTATTGCGGTGGAAGCAAACTCCTTTGCTATCCGTGACGGTTTTGTTCTTATTATCCTTTGTTTTTGCCTTTCTATTTACCTTCTTTGAATCGCTCTTCTTTTCGGAAGATCCTTTGGCCCCTACCAAGAAGACTTGATCTTTCTTGGTTGAAAGTGACTCTCAACAATTTTTCAATATGTTAAGCAAATCAGCGAGACTGATATCTAGCTTGTTTATATGAAAAATTCACAACAATTGTGAAAGGAGTCCAGGAGTGAGTGCAAGATCAAATCTTGGCTCAACTCTCCATCCATGACAAAACCAGTTGTCCTAATTGATCAATCAAATTGATTATGTTAAGAAATTTTTATGCATCTTATAGTGCCATTGGCCATTCTAGATCGGAAGAGCTCCTTAGATATCTCGATATCTATCGGTCCCCACTTTCCTCGCCATCAACTACTTGATGTGCGGGAATATAATAAAACATCCATAGTTTTATCTTGTGACGCTGAAGCTCGTTACTCATGGATGCGAGCATGATACATCGAGCCAACTATGCATCATCTTGCCACTTTCTAAAAGTAGCAATGTCTTCCTCGAGGCATTATGCGCAACCATTGCGAGGATAAAGCGATTAAGGACATAAGATAGCTTTTTCAAAATGGCATGAGAACTTTTCTCAATTTCCTTAACCAATCTGCTTTAATTCGGTTACGATTAATTTAGCATCTAATATGCTTCGCAGATGATAGTAATTTTAGACATTGTAAAATTACAGAAATGAATTTGTAATTAACAACATTTTAACATACATTCTTTTATTAATTACCAAAATAATTTAGGTCTTGTTTTAAATTGGTATCTCCCACTATTTTCTTCAAACTATATTACCCTCACTTATATAGTTCGGCATAATCTAATTAAAGATTTGCTAGTGAGAATAAGGATCCCATTTCAAATGTATATAGCCTTGTGGTGACACAACAAACTATATATAAATAAATAGGTAGACAACTTTTGTCAATTACATCAACTATCTGACTCCTTTTCTTTTGCCTCTTAGATTATTTTGATCAAGTGGTGGCACATCCTAATCAAAATTATCCAAGTTAAGTCCCACCTAGCACTCCATATATTCAAAAAAGAAAAATATCATCCTTGTGGTGACACAACAAAACAATATTGTTCAATTTTCTTTATAAGCATCAAATGTGATAAATTAACATCTTAAATACTTAATACTTGCCTTGTGGTGACACAACAAACTCATATTAAATATTTAATACTCTATTAATTTTATCATGCTAGAAGGCGACGTTCGATATTCCAAATATCTTTGAACGCTTAGGACTTAATATAAAATTGAGGGGTTTGTTATTAATTTGTCTCATCTTGTTTAGCGCGCATGCACATATATATAAAATACGCATCATATTAATGAACATGTGAAGCATGTTTGCATAATATATAATATATATAGTATAAGCATGCACATATAGAATACTATATTCTACCCGGATTGATTATGGACTTTTATTCTAGTTTGGTTCACTAGAGCCACCAAGTGAACCAAAAGGTCAAACCCTAGGGGTGCAAGAATTAATATTTAAATATAACTATTACATTTAAACTCTGCTCCATTACAAACGGGTCTTCAAGCGCCTTGTTCCTTGATCTCCAATTCTTCAAAATAATTCTAACTATTCCTATTACAAAACTATTTAAAATAAATAGAAACCTTGATCGTGATCGAGGGAAGTACATAGGAGGGAGATAGAATTTACATTAAGAAAAAATTAGAGAAGACGAGGTACGCAGACCCCATTTAATAAAACTCATACATTCATGCATCCAACTAAAATAAAATCCAATCATATTGGTCAATAGTCCATAATCAATCCCATTTATTATCATACACATCATCATATGCATCAATAAATAACATTCATCTCATGAATAATAAACATTTAATATATATATTGATATCATTTAATGGGCAAATTTAGTTAGTATAAAATCTATTTTTGAATCAAAATAAACTCCTTTATTTTAATCCAAATTTAAATCAAAATAAAACTATTTTATTTTAATTTATTCAATTTTGAATAAAATAAACTATTTTATTTTAATCAAAATCATTAATCAAAATAAACTCCTTTATTTTAATTAATTATGGAATCCAATTCCATATATATTAAAATTCTTTAATTAAAATAAACTCTTTTATTTTAATTAATTATGGAATCCAATTCCATGTAAAAAAAAAATCTTTTATTAAAGGAAACACTTGGATATTCTTTTCCTATTCACAAATAAACTCCTTTATTTTGAATAATATGAAATCATATTTCATATCTAAATAAACTCCTTTATTTAAGGAAATTAGGATTCTATTTCCTATTCACAAATAAACTCTTTTATTTTGAATAATATGAAATCTTATTTCATATCTAAATAAACTCCTTTATTTAAGGAAACACAAAATCCAATTTCAACTCCAATTAGTTATCATGGAATCCAATTCCAATTCTAATTAGTTAGCATGAAATTCTAATTTTAAAATTAAAATAAACTCTTTTATTTTAATTATAAAATTATTAAGATTAAAATAAAATTTTATATTTTAATATTAAAATAAACCTTTTATTTTAAAATTAAAATAAACTTTTATTTAATTATATAATAATTAAGAATATTATTATATATATATATATATAATAATAATAATATTCACGGCTTCTTTTTGTAATATCATGCTGCCGTTTTTTTTAAAAGTCACGGAAATCAAGGAGCTTGCATGTTACCAGGTTTCAAAGATTAAAAGAATTAGAGATCATGCACGGAATACATAAAGTTAACAGGAACGTATTATATATATATATATATATATATACCGTAACTAATATATATATATATATATATATATATATATATATTATTATATAATCATTAGATAATCATTAGGTAATCATTAGCCAACATTTCTCGATTTCCATGCGCTGTAATATCAGCCAACAACCAGCAACCAGCAACTTTTATTTGATTTCCGGATATTTTTAAAATCCGTGGTCTTTTTTTTTTTTTTTTTTATTTTATTTTTATTTTTTATAAATTTTATACAATAAAATTATGCCCAATTAAATTGTTCAAAATACATATCAATATACATATCAAATTAAAATAATTAATAATTCGCATAAAGGTTTGGCTCTGATGCCACTGTTAGGTTTGTAATATTCATGTGCGCAATCATATTGCACAATTTAATGCGAAAGCGTGTAAAATCGAGTTAAAAAATTACAAACCATATACCCGGATCATCCTTTATGCATAATTATTAATTAAACGAAAAGATAAAGAATAAATCATACCCTCAAGATCGAGCTTCCTCAGTACAAGTTCACCTCCAAATCCTTTCGCGTTCAATCTTGAATCCACCGGTTTGGTTCCTTCCTTTGATCAACGTTAGCCACCCAAATGTTTGGCCTCTGAGGTGATCCACCAAGGAAGAAGAAAATTCAAGAAGAAGGGTATTTGGCTCAAACCCTAGTTTTCTATCTCTATAGAAAAGGTACTCTCCAACAAATTGGAATTATGTCAGATGTTGAAAAAGTCAACAACCCATCCCACCCATAATAAGACTCCTCTTATTTATAGATGTAAGCAACCCACCTTAACAATTAAGGAATTGAGTTTTAATTAATTAATTCTTTTAATTAATTAAGCTCCTAATCTTATTAGGGATAATTAATTAAACTCTTTTAATTAATTTAACCTCCTAATCTTATTAGGAATAAATGAGAGTACTTATATTAAATTAATTCCTAAACTCTTTTAGAATTAAAATAATAATAATTGTAATAATATTAATAAGACTCCTCTTATTAATTTATATTTAATATTTCTAAAATATTAAATAATAAATATTAAGCTATTTAATTTATTCTATCACCATAGATTAAATTAAATATACATAACATATTATTACGATTATGCCATTAACTTCTTAAATAATTATTCTTCCTTTTATGGTGTGACCCTTTGGGTTCTCCATATTAAACCTAGGTTGTGAATAAATCAATTAGAACAATTCTAATCTTATTTAAATAAATAAATTAAACAATTAATTTATTTAAATAATATTTATTCTACTGATAGGGATAAGCCTCCCTAACGATCAACGACTTTCCGGATAATATAGATTTCAACATTAATCATTAAAGAACCTTTGAGTAAATAGTTACTGCATAATTCAATCCTTCCACCATACAATGTCCCAATTAAATATAAGACATGGAATTATCACAAGTCTTATTTTATTTAATTATATGTATTTCGATCCTTAAATGCACAACTCCAAATAATGCAAATTAGAAACTCCTTTCTAATTTCATTCTCGCCTTAACCAAGGACTACTTGGGTTGTCATTTATCGAATCACATAGGACATTTCTCTTCTTTTATTAGAAGTGGTAGATTCTTTATCGATCATACATTATCTCCATGTACAACTTATTATACCCAAGCATACCCTTTGATATACCCTAAGGGTCTTAAGGAATAAGTCAAAGTATAACTCATCATACACAAGATACTATGATGATCTCAAGTCCAAGGATTACTTGTAGACTACTATCACTACTGAATTCCTATCGACAATGAAAATAAACTCCATTAGGTATTCCTTAGCGAGCCACGCTCAAATGAACTTATTCTCTAATAAGCACCTACATACTTGCTTTTGGTTCTCCACAAATGATCATGAGATCAATCATCCTCATCTAATGAGCAAGCAACGTATGTACCAATCTATCCTGGATTCACTAATCCCCAATTTAGTAATTCAATGATTGGGAACTATTTTAGTTTTAAGCTTTCTAAGAATTTAGATCTCATTAGAATGATCATCATCATTATTCTAAAAGCATTGCTTAAAACTATGGGTTTATCACATATTATAAAACAAAGATCACGTAGATAATTAAAAGCCTTTAATAAATGAATACTTTTATTAATAAATGAATAAGATTGTTACAAAGTATATGCTTTATCATCAAACATGATTGGCTTGTGTGCATACTACTTTCAATCACCCCCGGTCATAATCATACCAAAAACTATCCATCAATTGCATTACACAGGCCAATCGAGGACTTTTGTCACATCATTTATATCAAGTCATTATTATACCGAATGATCCTCGGTCATAATCATACTAAGTTCATCTATGCACGTAAGCCAAAGATAACATAATATAACATGAGGATGATGACAATGACATAGTAATTCAATAAAACAAGTTCAAGAATTATTTAATCCATGAATTATTAACGTCCAAATTGTCAACACGATCTTTGTTTAGTAGAGTAAAATTCAAGAATGATCAAGAATATTTCCATGAAAAGATATCTTTGGATGAAACGCAAATATCAAGGATATTCTACTAATTTCATAGAGTATAGAAGTCAAAGTTTTAACTAACCGGTATAATAAAGAATGGAATAAAAAAGAAATCACCATGCATGCGGTACTTGCATGACAAAGGTTATTCCAACAGAATAATAATAACGGAACCGGTCGGTGAAATTCACACCGGGGATGTTCCAATGTAATAATAAAGATGGAACCAGATCCGATGTAAAACACATGGATAGGATATTCCAACAGAATGATAAAGATTTTAACCAGTCCTGTAAAACACACAGCATGTGATGTTCCAATGAATAATAAAAAAAGCGGACTAGGTCCTGTAAAACACATGCATGTGATGTTCCAATGAATAATAGAAGAATGTCACCAAGTATAGGGTAAATCACAGATATTATCTGTTATTCCAATGTAATAATAAGCAATGGAATAACATAAGGATTTCACCAAGTATAGGGTATCTGCCATGATACAAAGTTATGTATAGGGTATGCCACTTTTACAAGTTATTCCAATGTAATAATAATGAATGGAATAATGTAAGTTCTCTTCAAGAAGAAAGAATAACACCCCTACCGTAAAAAGAACCTAATATAGAAGTAGTGAAGTAGCGAATACTCTTCTTCTTTCTATAATTTTCTCTATAGCTTCTCTATAATTTCTCTCTCTAGAGTTTCAATGAATTCGTAAGAAAATAATGAAGGAATGAGCTTCTATTTATAGGAAAATGGAATGCGTAAGAATTAATCCATGAAACTATCTGATTGATTTACTTTAATCTGACGGTCCATATTTAAAGAAAAATCTTTTAAATAAAATATAATATATTCTATTTATATAAAAAACATTTTACTATGCAAACACTATGCAATACTATGCAAAATACTACGCAAAAACACTACGCAACACTACTTATCGTAATAAAATATAATATATTCTATTTATAGAATAACTTTAATAAAAGTATTCTATTTTATATAAAAGATGTTTACGCTTTTATTACGTTAATAATACGAATAAAACAAAACGTCATTATCGCTATAATAATTCATATTATTAATCGACAATAATGGAATCAAACCGTGACTTTCTCACATAAGCGTCAATAATCAATACCGCAATATTTTGCAACGCAACCACACGACATCGTATTTTTTTACTACCGAGTAGTTCAACAAGAACCACGGTAAAACTTCCGCCGTTATTTCAATAAAATATTTTTGTCGCTTTCAATCGATCGAGATAATATTCTGTGGGGTCCACCAATGATTGAGTAGTTATGCGAATATTCCCCGCTAAACCTAATATTCCCTCACCAATCGAATATAATATAACCACTTGCATACTTTGCAAAATTTATAAATACTACCCACAACTATAATATTATCTTAAATTCACACCATAATAAAAAAAAATTATTTCAACAAAATTTAAATCTTTATTGATAAAATCTGGGGTCTCACAAAAATTGTCAAACACATGATCGTAAAAATCAAAATTTAAACATCCCAGAGAAAGTATCAAAGTAATATCATTAAAAAAAGATAGTAAACCTCTTGTTCTTTTTTGCAATCATCCTTCATTAATTTGCATCCTAACTAATTGCACTTGCAAGAGAAACATAAATAATAGGGTCCTTTACATAAGTATACAACAAATAAAAAGTAATTACAAGAAAAGTGCATCAACTAAATAATTACAAAAAGAGTGTAATTAGGATTCATATTACAAAAAACAAGTACAATTCACATTAATAAAGAAACCTAAAATCAAGGAAAATAACTGCCATAATTTCAAATTCAAATTCAAACATTTGGGATCTAACAACAAAACTAAAATCAAAATAATAACAGTTGACAGTGGACATCCATTATCATTTTCTCTCTCTTCCTCCTCTAGTACCTTCTCTGCTCCGACCTTATTTATCTACTACAACCATGTCCACGTTTATACCAAGGTAACCAATAAAAAATAGAACACTGCATAGGGAAGAGAGAGATAAGAGACTGATGTGAAATATAATATTGATAACCAAACTTTCGTACCAAGGTAACCAAACATTTATACCAAGGTAACCAAACCTTTATACCAAGGTAACCAAATCTACCTTCACAGATGCAGTACGAATTTATTTCCTTGGTCTAAAAGTTTGGCAACCAATTTCATGAAGGTAAATAAAAAATAGAACACTGCATAGGAAAGAGAGATAATAGAGTGATGTGTAATGTAATATTGATAACCAAACCTTCGTACCAAGGTACCCAAACATTTATACCAAGGTAACCAAACCTTTATACTAAGGTAACCTTTTTTTTATGAATATTTGGTTACCCACAAAAACTAAAATGGTTACCTTTGTATCAAAGTTTGGCTACCAACTGCACCACATTCAAAATAATTTTATTTTTTAAAAGCGTGGCAATATCTTTATACTAACACTAACCGGCGACGACCAACACCGCCTCAACCCCACCCTCATCGCCTCAAAATGGGCTCAATCCTCCGGCTCCGTCTCAGGCGCCCAGGACCGACTTCTCCACATGGTCAATTTATTCAAGCCGGTGGTCGCCGATCTGATTTCTCTCCCCATGCCGACGATCACCGCAGTTACCGGCCACGCCGCGGTGGCGGGGATGATGCTGGCCATGAGCCACGAGAACGTCCTCATGAGGCGCGATAGAGGCGTGCTCTACATGCCTCGGCTTTAAATGTTGGAACAGTGGGGAGCAAAGAGGAGGCCCTCTGGAAGAATATTAGTTCTTCAAAGATATCAGGCATTGGTTTAGCCACTAATGCTGTATCAAGTTCTAGTAAAGGAGACATAACTGAAAAAAAGACGCATAGATGAACAATATAGAAAGGTGCTAGTAAATCACATGGCAACGGGAAGTAGAATCCTTAAATTAAGGAATTCTAATTGAATTATAATTCCTTAAATTAAGGAATCCTAATTACACTAGAATATGCAAATAAATATAAAAGTGTATTAATTATATAAATATTATATGAGTGCACTATTGATGTAATTATTTTTAAAAATGTATTAGAATATGTAATTGTTCCTAAATAATATTAATATAATGTTAATCTAAAAGAACAAAGAAGAAAGTATTGTAATGGCAATGCCAGAACCCGACACAGTTAATTGATTTAGTGAAGCAAAAAGAAAGATATACCCGTATACCTCATTATAACAATCTAATACAAATAAACATGAAATTGCAGAAATTATATCAATCTAAAAACTTAGTTACTGCAAAATAGATCGATAAATATATCTAAATATCAAAATACTAATCCATAGCAAGAGATAAATCAAGAGTTGGTGAGAGAGAAGGCATCAAAAACATGTTGAAGAACCTTCTTCCCTTTTTTCTTTTTCCTTTTGATTATTTACGCTTGTAGATCATCATAATTTGAACAGAAAATGAGGAAAAGTTAATCCCAAATATCTTTTCTTTTTACTTATTCAAAAACCAAGATATTGAAGGCATATATACTTACAAAATAAATTTAAAATCCAACATATATGTGAAATTGGTTAAGCATGCGTAGTAATTTCTTCGAGAAACTCACTAGAACAATGTGTAAAAATAAGATTTCTCCAAAAGTATCTAACATAGCCAAAGGGAAACGAGAGATTACAAATTATTGGAAAAAATAAATTCGATTGTACAGATTGAAAACTGAGGCAGAAGAGATTTCATACTAGACAAGAGAGAGAAAAATTATTGGAAAATATATATACAATTGTACAGACTGATAACTGATGCAAAAGAGATTTCAAGTTACACGTGTATATAGATATATTCAAAAGTAGCAAGAATGCATATAATTGTGCTCAACAATTATAAGCTTTTTGATAATAAACTTCTATTATTAGGTGAAAAAGAAGAAAGTTATCAACAACAATAATAATCACGAAATCTAAAATTTAATCCATTTCATTACAATAGTTATGTAACAACAATCATAAAATTCAATACAGTAGGCTTTTTTTTTTCATTTTCCTAAAATTTACACAACACATACAAGCAAGCACATTAGGTTGTACCACCTTCTCCTTCCTGAGCCAAAATTGCTCTCACCTTTAACTTATCACTCCCAACATCACTAACAACAATGGGTGGAATGGGTGTAGTAACATCTAACATATATGTGAAGGCTATTATGATTTATGCAACCAATCTTATAGTTCAAACCTCACTAAGAAAAAATCCAAGAGTACAAAATCATTCTAGGAATCCAATATAAACACAAATCAACACAAACAAGTATATAATTTTTTTTTAAAAAGAGGGGCTGTTGATATAAAAAAGTATCTCACAATAGACAAAGTATTGGGCTAAAATTTCCTCCTATAAACTACATTTACTTTATTAAAAATACGATTACTTTGAAATAAACAAATACTAAAAATAAAAGAATTACCATAGGCATCAGACAAGTTTAGATCAGCGACATTCTGGAGCATGGACTGGTGACATCTGGCGGATCAAGGACTGGGACTTAATTCTGGATGAATTTGCCAACAATCCTTCAAAAATTAAAGCAAAAGACGGAAACATCTAATTAAGTAAATACGAATACTTTGAAATGAACAAATACGAATAGCCAACCAGAAATCTCTAGAGTTTTATTCTAATAAGCTAAGTATTCCAGAATGCTCTTGTAATCCTATAATTAATCACTTTTATGTTCAAGAGAGAAATAGTAATTAAGAACAAAAGTTCAGTTTATATAAATCACTTTTCTCCTTCTTTGAGACTACAAATTGGTAGCATGGGACCATCACAACAAGCAAACATATTTGCAGGACCACAAATAGGAGCTTGTCAGCAAGCATATCAACAGCAAGCTGTTTATCTAAAGTAATTGATTTATCTGCACTGGTCCACCACGAAGACAAATCACCAAGTGAATTCTGAATGTTGTAATCAGTAAGGCCCACCACGAAGAGGAAGCAGACTTGTCCCTAAGTAAAGAACATACCAATTATATCTTTGTTATTTTTCAAAGTAACGTGGTGATGGCAAATTCCAATAACGTTAACATGACTTCACTTATTCCTCGATTTGGTGGAAAAAATTATGATTATTGGAGAGATAATATGATGTTATTGCTCAAGTCAATGGATCTATGGAATATTGTGGATGAAGGATATGAGGATACAGAAAACGAAGAAGCTTTGACACAAGCGCAAAAAAATAATTTGAAGGAAAATCGAAAGAAGGACATCAAGGCGCATTTCCAAAATTATCAAACAATTGAGATGTCCGTGTATGAAAGAGTTGCTAAAGCTAACAGTTCAAAGGAAGAGTGGGAGATTATTTAAGTTACATACAAAGGTGTGGAAAAGGTAAAAAAGGTACGCCTCCAAACCTTAAGAACAAAATTTGAAAAATTAGAAATGAAGGAGAATGAAAGTATTTCAGATTATTTTACAAGAGTTAATTCATTTGTAAATCAAATGGCATCCAATGGTGAAGTTTTAGATGATGAGAAAGTTGTTGCAAAATTTCTTCCTAGTTTACCACCAAAATTTGATTATGTTGTGGTAGCTATTGAAGAATCAAAAGATCTATCATCTCTTACTATTCAAGATTTGCAAGGGACCTTGAAGGCTCATGAAGTAAGGATAAATCAAAGAAATCATTCTCCTCTTCCTGATCAAGCTCTTAAATCCCAAGTTTCATTTACGGGAGGCCGTGGTTTTCACTATGGTCGTGGTCGTGGTGGTAATGACAACTTCAAAGGTAAAGACTTTCATTTTCAAGGCAGAGGAAGAGGTTATGTAAACAAAAATGATTCAAATGAAGGTGGAGAAAATCTGATCAAAAACTTCCAAAGAGGAAGAGGTCGTGGATATCAAAGAGGTCGTGGCTATCAAAGAGGAAGTGGCTATCAAGGAGGAAGAGGTCATGGCTATTTTGAATGTTACCATTGTCATAGACCCAGTAATATATATAAAGAATGTCGTTTTAGAACGGAGGAAACACAAAATGAGACCAGATTGATGCATGAAAACAAAATTGATGCAAAAAGATGTGCAGGATACTCTGTCGCTGGCATTTCAAGGTGATGATAAGGATGATGTTTGGTATTTAGACAGTGGTGCAAGCAAACATATGACCGAAAACAAGAACTTATTTTCAGACTTGGTTGAATCTAACCATGGACAAGTAAAAATTGGAGATGACAGAGCCAACAAAATTCAAGGTGTTGGTGAAGTTATTTTTCAAACAAAATATGGAAAAGTGGAGAAGATGTCTGAAGTTTATTATGTTCCTAGTTAAAAAATAATTTTCTTAGCTCTGGTCACCTTTTGAAGAAGGGGTTCGATATTCATTTTCATGATAATGCTTGTTTTTTGTCTAAGAGAAATCCGCTGATAGCAACAATGGAGTAACTTCAAATAATCTTTTTCCTAAAAAACTTCAGGTTGCTAACATTTCTTGTTTCACTACTATTGATAAAGGAATTTCCAAGTTGTGGCATGACAGGTATGGTCATTTAAATTATGACAACCTAAAATTGCTAGCAACAAAGAAGATGGTTGAAGGACTTCCTCAAATTAATTAAACAAATCAGATTTGTGAAGCAAGTCAACTTGGAAAACAACATAGATAACTGTTTCCTCAAAAATCTTCATAGAGAGCAAAACGGCTGTTGGAATTAGTTCATTCAGATTTATGTGGACCAATGTCGATTACTTCTCATGGAGGTAAAAATATGTTATTACCTTTGTTGACAATTTCTCGAAAAAAGTTTAGGTTTATTTTCTCAAAGAAAAATCTGAATCGTTTCAAGCTTTTAAGGAATTCAAAGCTGAAGCTGAAAAATTTTCTGGTTGTGAAATTAAAACAATAAGAACCGACAGAGGTCGTGAATATCTTCCAATTGAGAAGTATTGCAAAAATGATGGAATTAGGCATGAATTGATAGTAAGGCATACACCACAACAAAATGGTGTTAGTGAAAGAAAAAATGAACCATCATGGAAATGGCAAGATGCATGCTGAAAATGAAAATGCTAGATAAAGAGTTTTGGGCAGAAGCAGTATCCCGCAGTTTACTTGATTAACAGGTCTCCTACAAAAAGTCTGAACAATTTCACACCTCATGAAGCATGGTTTGGATTGAAAGCCAAAAGTTAGTCACCTGAGGACTTTTGGATGTGTTGCTTATGCACACATTCCGGATGCATTGAGGAACAAATTGGATGATAAAGCAGAAAAGTGTATTTTTATTGGCTACAGTGAAAGGAGCAAAGCTTGCAAGTTGTACAATCCAGTGACACATAAGATAGTGATTAGTCAAGATGTTCGATTTGATGAAAGTTCTTCATTTAATTTAGTAGTTGATTTTCCTGAAAATTGACCAAGTTTTTGTGATACTAATGATGATTCTCAAGATGAAAGCTAACCTATTTCTCCAAGATACTCTTCTCGTGGAAACTCCACTGAATCCCTTCAAAGCACTCCTCAAAGAACTCCTCAAAGAAGACCAACGAGCTTAAGAGAAATTTACGAGTCAACCGAGTAAATTGATCTGGATGATACTGTATTTTTTGCTTTCTTTGCAGGAGAAGATCTAATTTCTTATGATGAAGCATCGAAAGAAGAAAAGCGAAAACAAGCCATGAAAGAAGAAATGAAAGCCATTGAGAAGAATGAAACGTGGGAGTTTACAAATCTGTCTCCGAACAAGATTTCTATTGGCGTAAAGTGGGTATATAAAACAAAAATGAATTCAGATGGCTCCATCAACAAAAACAAGGCGAGACTAGTAGCAAAGGGGTATAAGCAAAAGGAAGGAGAAGACTTCACTGAGGTATTCGCTCCAGTTTCTAGACTTGACATTGTTCATTTGCTTATCTCACTTGCAGCTCAAAATAATTGGAGTATATTTCAAATGGATGTGAAGTCTGTTTTTTTGAATGGTTTTTTGGAAGAAGAAGTTTATATTGAGCAACCACCTGGTTTTGTGAAGAAGGGAAAAGAAAACAAAGTTTACAAATTGAAGAAGGCGCTTTATGGACTGAAACAATCACCAAGGGCTTGGTATAGCCGAATCAATTCATACTTTGAACAAAATAGTTTTAAGAAATGCCCGTATGAGCCCACTCCCTACATCAAAGGCACATCACAAGAAAGCTTCATGATTGTAAGTCTTTATGTTGATGATCTCATTTTTACAAGAAATAATTTGAAAGTGTTGAAAGATTTTAAAGCCTCCATGATGAAAGAATTTGAAATGACAGACTTGGGAAAGTTACATCATTTTCTTGGCGTTGAAGTTCATCAAACCAAGAAAGGAATTTTTATTTCCCAAGAAAGTTATGCAAAAGAAATTTAAAAAAAATTCAGAATGGAGAATGTGACGCCCCCAAAATAGGTATACATCACCCATCTTGAGTCGCTTGATATCGTAGTACGTAATTCAAATACAACTTAATAATACAACCGCCGTATACAATACGACAAAACATAAGTCGTGAGTTTGAATACAAATATTGTCTACTAGAGATTATACAAACTCAAAAGGAGTCCTCATTACAATTATTATCACACTATTTCACGAATAGTGAGGACTACTAATGCTATCATCCGGCCGTCACTTCGTTCCCGACTAGTCCTCATTACGTTCTCATTTCACGAAGAGAACAATGAAAGTAAAAGGTGAGCTCAACTAGCCCAGTAGGAAATATTATGACTAAGATAATGCAGAATATATTATCGTTAGCCTTCAACAGTGTTAAACTGATACAATATAACAATCATCAAGTTTAACTACAGCGGAACAAGTAATCTATTAAAAGAGTCAAGTAGAGAATAAAATCTACTATCTTTTATGATTTAAAATGTTTTTCATCACTTTTATTGCTAGGACTCAGCTTAATAAATAATCCACATCATCGAATCACCCCTGCACTACGGCCAAGGATATTCTTTAGTATCACGACCACAATTATCCATGCACTACGGGCCAAGAATATTTGTGTATTCAATAATGGTCATGATCATGCCAACAACTGTCCATCAATGCTCTACGGGCCAATGAGGACTTTTTCCATATTATTTGTAACATTACGGCCATGATTACACCGAATAATCCCTGGTCATAATCATACCAAGTCCATCTATGCACTATAGGCCACAGATGACTTTCAACAAAATATAAACATGAGGATGATGACAATGATATAAGAATTCAATAAAATAAGTTCAAGAATTATTTTATCCAGGAACTAATAACGTCCAAATTGTCAACATGATACTGCTTTGTAGAGTAAAATTCAAGAATGCTCAGAAGAATATTTCCATGAAAAGATAGTGGATGAAGCACAAATATCAAGGATTTTCCACTAATTTCATGGAGTATAGAAGTCAAAACTTTAACCAACTGAGTATAATAAGGAATGGAATAACAAAAGAAATCATCAGGCATGCGATAGACCGCACAAGCAGGTTATTCCAATAGAATAATAAATAACGAAATCGGTCCGGCGAAAACGCATGCATGGGATATTCCAATGAGAATAATAAAGACGGAATCGGTCCGCGAAAGCGCACAAACAGGATATTCCAAGAATAATAATAGGCGGAATCAGTCCGGCGTAGAAACGCATGAATGGATATTCAAATGAATAATAAAGATTTTAATCGAATCCGCGTAAAACGCATGCATGAGCAGGATATTCCAACGGAATAATAAAGATTTTAAACCGTGTCCGGCGTGAAACGCATGCATGTGATGTTCCAACAGTAATGATAAAGAATGGAACAATGTAAGAATTTCACCAAGTATAGGGTAGCTCAAGTGATCTGAGTTATGATAGAATAATAAAGAATGGAATAACAGAAGTTCTCTTCATAGATAAGAAAGAAATAATACTCCCTACCTTGACTGCAACAAGACCAGATATCATATTTGCAGTAAGTTTAGTAAGTAGGTTCATGGACAAGCCATACTCTAATCATTGGGAGTCTGCAAAAAGAATTCTGCGATATGTTAAAGGAACCATTTATTATGGTACTTTTTATCAAGCTAGTATTCCGATTAATCTTGTTGGATATACTGACAGTGACTTAACATGAAGCGTTGATGATAGTAAAAGCAATTCAAGCTATATTTTTAGTCTTGGAAGTGGTCCAATTTCATGGTGTCCGAAGAAACAATCTTTTGTTGCTCTTTCTACAACAGAATCTGAATATATCGCTGCTTCTTTAGCAGGATTTCAAATTGTTTAGCTCCAAGGTAATTTGGAATGTCATACGCAGATCTGTCCAACAACACTATTTTGTGATAATAGTTCAACCATTTCAGTAACAAAGGATCTAGTACTTCATGGAAGAACGAAACATATTCGTATTCAATTTCATTTCTTAAGAGAGATGGTAAAAGAAGGCATTATTCAAGTAGAGTATTGCAGGATGGAAGATCAGTTAACAGATATTTTCACAAAACCTTTAAGCAGAGAAGTCTTCAAGAGAAATGTTGTAAGACCCCAACTTTTATGAATAAAGATTTAATTTTCTCTAAATATTATTTTTGAATAATAAGGTGTGGATTTGATATAATATTATAGTTGTGGGTAATATTTACAAATTTTGCAAAGTAAGCAAGTTGTCATAAAATATTCGTTTGGTCAAGGAATATTCATTTTATCATGAAATATTCGTACGATTACACAATCATTGATGGACCCCACAACGAAATTACTGTTGGAGTTAGAAAACGACAGAAATAACTTTTTATAAAAATAATGACAAAAGTTTTGCCGTAAACTGTTTAAATACCTGGTGGTAAAAGTAAAATAATACGCGCGGTTTCATAGTAGCACACGGTATTGTAAAATATCTTTGATTATCTATGTTTACGTGAGAAGTCACTCAGTTTTATTCAAAAATTGACACAGTAATTGTTGCATAGTATCTCACGTTATTGATTCAATTATTGTCACAATATTTTATATTATTAAATCAATAATTGAGACGATAAAGTTATTCATATTATTATTTGTATTATTGACGATGTCTAGAATGTTCTATCGAGGAAAGGGTTTGGTCACCTAATTGTGCGCCAATAAGGAGAAATCCTTATCGAAAAGCCCATTCTTTCCTGTAAATGATCTGGTTGTTAATATTGCAAGTTATAATATTAATGATGAATAATTGTTGTTCAAAAATGTGTTTTAGCGAAGCCAAGTGAGTTGAGATAAATAGAGGGGATTTTTTATAAAGTATTTGTTGTAAATTTTACTTATTATTTGGACCCCCACTTACCCATTTTTCAAAACTGTCGGTAGAAGTACTTATCTCAGTTTTGTTATATATATATATATATATATATATATATTATGCCGGGAGGGTGGGGGGAAGAAAAAGCCATGGGTGGGTTTTATTATTATTATTATTATTATTATTATTATTATTATATGTATATATATTATTTAAGTTTTGTTTTTTATGTAAAATAGAATATATTATATTTTATTATTTGCATAATACTGCATAATGTTGCATAATACTGCATAGTAAAATCAAAAAAAATTCAGCCGACGCCCGTGAATTCATTCGAATCTTATTGTGAAGTCTGTGATTATTTTTCCTAAATAGTATCTTGCCATTCTCCTATAAATCGGATGCTCAGTTTAGAAATGAAAATCACACCAGAATTAGAGAATTCTTCTTCTATAATATTGAGCGTATTTTTTTAGAGTTTAAGGAAATTTTGAGTGTAAAAAATAATATAAGTTTTCTTCAAGAATATCTCCGTTATACCAGTCAGAATTACTCTTCTTTTAAGGTAAGAGGTATTATTTATTTCATATTCGCTTACGATATTATTTTTCATATCCGTAAGGAATTTTATTTTCGTTCAATATTCTTAAGGAATATTATTTTCGTTCAACAGTTGTAAGGGGTACTATTTATTTCATATTCGCTTACGATATTATTTTTCGTATTCGTAAGGAATTTTATTTTCGTTCAATATTCGCAAGGAATATTATTTTCGTCCAATATTTGTAAGGAATATTATCTTCATTCAATATTTATAGGAATACTATTTTCATTCAACAGTTGTAAGGGGTATTATTTATTTCATATTCGCTTACGATATAATTTCTCGTATTCGTAAGGAATTTTATTTTCATTCAATATTCGTAAGGAATATTATTTTCGTTCAATATTCGTAAGGAATATTATCTTCGTTCAATATTCGTAAGGAATATTATTTTCGTTCAACAGTTGTAAGGGGTATTATTTATTTCATATTCGCTTACGATATTATTTTTCATATTCGTAAGGAATTTTATTTTCGTTCAATATTCGTAAGGAATATTATTTTCGTTTAATATTCGTAAGGAATATTATCTTCGTTTAATATTCGTAGGAATATTATTTTCATTCAACAATTGTAAGGGGTATTATTTATTTTATATTCACTTATGATATTTTTTTTCGTATTCTTAAGGAATTTTATTTTCGTTCAATATTCGTAAGTAATATTATTTTCGTTCAATATTCGTAAGGAATATTATCTTCGTTCAATATTCGTAAGGAATATTATTTTCGTTGAACAATTGTAAGAGATATTATTTATGTTCAATATTCGTATGAAATAATATTTTCTTCCATACTCTGTAGTATGTAAGTAATATCATTTCATTTCAGATTCCGAATTCTACACTCATTTTGTTAAGTATTGCTTCTATACTCCTTGAAATTAGTAGAATATCCATGAAATTTCCAATTCATCTAGTATCGTTTCTTCTTCTATAATATTGAGCGTATTTCTTTAGAGTTTTAAGAAGTTTTGAGCGTAGAAAACAGTGAAAGTTTTCTTCAAGAATATCCCCGCTATACCAGTTGGAATACTCTTCTTTTTAAGGTAAGGGATATTATTTTTGTTCAGTATTCGTATGAAATAATATTTTCTTCCATACTCTGTAGTATATAAGTAATATTATTTCGTTTCATATTTCGAATTCTATACTCATTTTGTTAAGTTTTGACTTCTATACTCCATGAAATTAGTAGAATATCCTTGATTTTTGCGCTTCATCCAGTATCTTTTTATGAAAATATTATTCTGAGCATTCTTGATAAGTTTTAACCTTTTTATGCTGGAGTACTATTCACGGGGTACTATTCCCAAATTACTATTCACGGGGTACTATTCACTTGGTTATTATTCACCCGGGGTACTATTTATAACAAAAATTGATTTCTTTTCGGACCAAATCATTTTTGATACAATATTATTCTTGAATTTTACTCCACAAAGCAGTATCATGTTGACAATTTGGACATTATTGAATTCTGGATAAATTAAATTATAAATCTTTAAAAATTTATCCTTTGCTTTCTTTTAATTGAATTCTTATATGATTGTCGTCATCCTCATGCTTATATTATGATGAAAGTCATATGTGGCCCGTAGTGTATAGATGGAATTGGTATGATTATGACCATGAATTATTTGGTATAATCATGACCGTAATGTTATAAATGATGTGGTAAAAGTCCTCATTGGCCCGTAGTGCATTGATGGATAGTTGTTGGCATGATCATGACCATTGGTGAAAACACAAATATCCTTGGCTCATAGTGCATGGATAATTCGTGGTCGTGATACTAATGAATATCCTTGGCCGTAGTACAAGGATGAATCGATGATGTGGATTATTTATTAAGCTGAGTCTCAGCGATAAAATTTGTGATAAACTCTTAAATCATAGAAGATAGTATATTTAATGCTCTACTTGACTCTTCTAATGGATTGCTTGTTCCGCTGTAGTTAAACTTGATGTTTATTATATTTTATTAGTTAAACACTGTTGAAGGCTAACGATAATTTATTCTGCATTATCTTAGTCATAATATTTCTTACTGGGCTAGTTGAGCTCACCCTTTTGCTTTCATTGTTCTCTTCAGGAAATGAGAACGTAGCCGGGACTAGTCAGGGAATGGAGTGATGGTTTGAGTTGGTGGTTGTAGTAGTCTTCCCTATTTTATAAAATAGTGTGATAATAATTATAATGAGGACTTTATTTAAGTTTGGATACTCTCTATGAGATAATATCCGTGTTGAAACTCTTAGTTATGTTTTGTCGTATTGTATAAAAGAAGTTTGTATTTAAATTATGTACCATGTAGTTAGCGACTCAGAATGAGTGATGTATACCTATTTTGGGGGAGTCACACCCGGGGTACTATTCATGACAAAAATTGATTTCTTTTCTGTCCAAATTATTTTTGACACAATATTATTCATGAATTTTACTCCGCATAGAGACTCTAAGAAGAGAAAGTTCATCAGCTCGGGCTTTGACAAAGTGTAAAAAATCGGTTACACTTTGACAACCTTTGGTAGGATTTTTGAGGTGACCTTTAACTTGTTTGATCTGACCGCAAGATGGCTTAGCATATGTAGTAGCAAGAATCGTCCAAGCTTGACGAGCGGTGGTTGCACGAGGTTGACTAGATGGGAAGTTAATCCTATCTTTCAATTGGAGCGGATCTGAGTGGTGCATTTCCTGAGCCTCGCGGGATTATTCTCCGTTGAGTCCAGTAATCAAACATTGGCAGGTTCGCCTTCTGGTGGAAGAACAACATAAAATACATTCACATATATAGTATCTCACCGTATGAAATGATTACATTGTGTGATGCACTAATACAAAATGCAGAGATTGTGCAAGGCACTAAAGTGCAGTAAATAGAGCATTCATTCACATCCATTTAATGTAATACAGCATTAACACACAAGCATATAAGAAGGGATTTTGAAAAGATTGAAATGTGTCTTAAGCACTCTACTTTCCCCAGCAGAATCGCCACCTGTCGACGTCGAAAAAAATTTCCTTCTTTTGGAATTCCTCTTTTAGCTTTTCTATCCTTTATGTCTTCTATATGTGTTGAATTTTTTTAAAGGGCGAGTTTGTGATAAGTGGGTTTTATACCTACTTATGGAGTACCAATTCATGCAAATTATGCCCATCTCAAGTACATTTTAGTATGTTTTAGCTGCATTTCATGTTAGTTTGCATTGCATAAACTTAAAACTCCTTTCGGTGAATAAGTGCAGGAATCGGCCTAATTTGGTGGTATTATAGGGCACGAGGCTAATGGACGCAGGAGGCAAGGAAAAAGTTGGGATATGCATGGCTGAGGATTAAGTGGAGCATGGATGGACATAGGACACTTGATGGCAGCTGACAACAATGCAATGCGAACCAAACTCGGGAGCGAACCGAATTCATTAACTACTGGCCGTATGCGACGAGATGAGCTTGGAGGCGCTTACCGCATGTAGTACCAACTAAACAATGTTACCCTCATCGCAAGTTCTTGGCTACCGTGAGCATAGCATGAAAGCTTAGGGGGCCTTGCCATGAGAGCCCTACCGGACATCATGACTTCTTCGCAAGTCTCGCACCCACATGAGAAAATGTGATGGAGTAGCCTTGTGCCGTGCCGAGGTCTGGCTAGTCGCGATTTGTTTTATTTTATTTTTAATTAAAATGGTTGTAATTGATTAAAAACGATCTCTGACGGGTGTCAGAGGATGATTTTTATCTTTTGTCGTATTTTTCATCATAGTAACTAGGGTTTACTCTCTAGGAGAGATTCCAACGCAGAAGGAGGCCAAAACTTTACTTTTCCACTTCTTCTTGGGATTTTCTACCAGAGTGGATTATTATTAATATTTGCTGGATTCATAGGAGGATTTGAATATTGAATTATATTCAGCAACTGGGTTTGATTGTTCTATCTTTCATCTTTCAATTGTTTGTTTATTAATCATGCTTAGATTTGATCCCATAATGGCTTTTGGTTCAGTCATGAACTAAACTCCATTATGGGATTCTAACGGATTTTAATATGTAGTTTGATTGCATGCTTGATTGCTTGAGCTATTTTGCATATCATATGAGATGTCTATCATGGTTGTTTTGCATGTATGAATGCTTGATCACCATTCGTTTTAGTACTTGTATGGAATTGACAATGAACATGCAAGTATGAATTGTAACCATGATAGTATATGTATATGGGGCTGTTTTATATGGCTTATGTATTTCGTGAACCATATAGACATATACTGTTTCACCGTATTTGTTAGAATAAGGGCTTGTACTTAAATTCAATATAGTTGCAATTTCACATAGACATATAGTGATTTTGGTTATATTGATGATTACATAGAGTCTATCATCTATGGATGCTGTGTAAGTATGTCTTAGTGCATTGAAAAATGGCTATGACTCTTTTAGTGCTCTTGGCTACTTTCTTGTGATATGTGAGCAAGTCATGCATAATAGTGGTGATTAAATGAAATATTAAATGAAGTTAGGATCCCATTATTTTTAGATTTGATTTATTCCGTCGTTATTATTGTTTTAGTGTTATTTGTGATTCGAGTAATAAACCAATCTTAGTTATTAGTTTGAGCATATTTATATAGTGATTTAATTAATGCATAATGATTTAAATTAAACAACTTTCTCTGTGGGATCGATACTTTACTTGCTCTGTATTGCTTGTTGACACATGTATGCTTGCATGAGTTAGAGCTTTTTTGTTAAGACTAAAAAAGAGGCAACAAGTTTTTGGCACCGTTGCCGGGGAAAGGCGTTTAATTTAGTATTATTATCATTAGTTTTAAGCTATATTGTATGACTTAGACAGTTCTAGTCTTATCTCATTTCAGTTTTTGTTTTTGTTTCAGGAATTTGGATAAATTTTTATGCGCACGCGGTCATCCAACCCCGACTTAACACATGTTCAAGACAACATAAACGGGAGAGGTTGGAAAGTAAGTGTTCATAGAAATTTACAAGCACAGTTAGAAAGTAAGACAACTAACATGGCAGCCGAGGCACAGGGAGAAGAACAAAGAGAGGAGCATAGGGCTCTGAAGGAATATTCCATGCCCAATATTAATGGACTACAGTCTAGCATCGTCAGACCAGCGATAGCAGCCAATACAATCGAGATAAAAACGGGCACTATTCAGATGGTACAGAATTTGGTGCAGTTTGGGGGTGCCACCACAGATGATCCGAATGAACACCTGTTGAGTTTCATCAAAATTTGTGATACATTTAGATACAATGGTGTGATGGAGGATGCTATCAGACTTAGGCTATTCCCATTCTCATTGAGGGATAAAGCAAGAAGTTGGCTTCATTCTTTGCCAGTAGGATCTATAACTACATGGGAGGACTTAGCATAGAAGTTCTTAGCTAAGTTCTTCCCAATGGCTAAGACTGCAAAGATGAGGACATCTATCTCTCAGTTTGAGCAACAACAGGGTGAGTCCTTATATGAAGTATGGGAGAGATACAAAGAAATGCTGAGGAAGTGTCCACACCACGGTATGCCAGATTGGATGGTAATCAACACATTTTACAATGGATTGGGATGGCAGTCGAGACCGATTGTAGATGCAGCTGCAGGAGGGGCATTATGGGCAAAAAGCTACGAAGAAGCCTATAACCTTATCGAGACAATGGCATCAAACGATTTTCAAAATCCTACATCTTGGATGCCACAACCCAAAGTTGTAGGTGTGTTGGAGGTAGATGTTATTACTCAGTTGTCAGCACAGATGGCAGCCATGGCAAAGAAGATAGATACTTTGGCAGAAGGTAAAACAAAGACGGTTGCCTTCGTATGTGAGGTTTGTGTGGGGTCACACTCGACGGATCAATGTGTTATCAGCTCAGAGTCAGTGCAGTATGTGAACAACTACAGAAAAGACCAAGGTCAGTTTCAGAACACATACCACCCCAACAACCGAAATCATCAAAATTTCAGTTGGTCAAATAACTAAGGGAATCAACAGAATCAGTTTCAATCAAATAATCAGTTTCAGACACAACCAGCGCAGCCACAGTTTAATCCTACACCACCTTTTCTGCCGGGATTTTCTCAACAACAACAACAACAACATCACACTCCAGCTGCACCTCAGCAGGAAAAGAAATCAGAAATGGTGGAGATGATGATGAAATACATGGCAAATACAGAAGTTATGGTCAAAAGCCAAGTAGTGCCTATTAAGAATCTGGAAACTCAGATGGGGCAGATGGCGAACATGCTTACAAATAGGCCCCAGGGTGCACTGCCAAGTAACACAGAGACAAATCCTAGAAGAGACGGGAAGGAACAATGTCAAGCGATCACATTGAGATCTGGGTAAGATTTGTCGAGTCGCAAGTCGCGTCATAGCGCGCCTAATTATATAAAGGAAGTCGGCAGCGTAGCGAAAGGGAAGGAGCCATCCACTGAAGAGAAGGGAAATCTGGAAAAGTCTGAGGAACAATAGGAAGAGAAAGACAAAACAAAATTTGAGGAGAAGGTCAAGAGTCCAGAACCACCAAGTCACCCTCAAGTGTCGTATCCGCAAAGGTTAATCAAACAGAAGGAAGACAAACAGTTCAGCAAATTCTTGGAGGTATTCAAAAAGCTGCAGATCAACATATCGTTTGCCGAGGCATTTGAACAAATGCCAAGCTATACAAAGTTCATGAAGGGTATACTATCAAGGAAGAGGAGATTAGACGAATTTGAGACAATGAGCCTTAACGAGAAGAATCACGGTCTGAGATTCCAATGAAGTTACCTCCGAAGTTGAAAGATCCGGGAAGTTTCACAATCCCGTGCACAATCGGGAAGATGAATTTTGAAAAATGTTTGTGTGATCTTGGGGCGAGCATAAATTTGATGCCCCTGTCATTGTTTAATCAATTGGGATTACCGGATCCAAGGCCAACAAACATTTCTTTGTAGTTAGCTGACAGATCCATCACGTATCCACTGGGAATTGTTGAAGATGTATTAGTAAAGGTGGACAAATTTATCTTTTCGGCTGACTTCATCATTCTGGATTAAGAGGAAGATAAAAGTATACCAATTATACTGGGGAGACCATTCTTAGCCACATGCAGGACTTCGATAGATATGCAAAAAGGGGAACTCACGATGCACGTACATGATCAGGAGGTGACCTTTAACGTCTTTAAGGCGATGAAGTTCCTAACAGATGCAGAAGAATGCTTCCGGGTTGATGTGGTGAACCGGGTCGTAAATGATGAAGTGCAGAGTATAGTGGATTATGAACCATTGAAAAGTATCATTGCTGAAAATTCAAATGTGAAGGATGAGGAAGTAGATAAAGTCGTTCAATATCTGGATACCACTCCACAGTATGGAACCGTTGCAGTATGTGATAAGTGTTCGGACAAGTATCGTGAAGTGAATGGCCAGAGTTTGAAGAGTGATTCTGATGGTGAGGTGGACAGAAAGAAAGTCACCTTGATTCTATCTTCGACATGAAACTCAGAGACAGTTAAGCTAATTGACTATAAATTAGCGCTGGATGGGAGGCAACCCATTGTTTCCATCTCTACTTAGTATTTATTTAGTTCAAGTTGTTTGGTTTAGCTTAGTCTAATTACGTGTTAGGATAATATGAGTACATTTATCTGCTTAGACATCGTAATTGAATCACAGAAGAGCATGTGCATGCATTGCATAGAAATGAGGGTGATACAGTAGACATTCATGTTTATTTATTAAACCATGCTTTGATAATGTCTATTGATGAATTATAGGTGAATTGGAGAGCACGCATTTCTGTTTTGCAGAGTCTAAAAATAAACACAAAGAAGGCGAGAAGCGAGATTGCGTGGCCGCGATGAACACACAAAGACACGACATGCATGCGCCACGCGATGAAACACATTGAATGCTCGCTGCCGCACACCTGACTACTAAAGACAGATCTAAAAAATTTAAAAACGTGTTGTGGACCATTTGGACTCTGATTTGAAAAAAATAACAGAAGCGGAATCCTAGAGACTCTCCATAACTCACGTCTCTATCTCTCTATCAATTACCAATTGAAGTCGTACATCTCTCAATCACATCTCCACGATTCTCTCCACGTTCAAAGCTCAACCCACGTTTTCATCCATTATATAAAGCTAGGGTTCCTGATTTGGGTTGCAGACACGAGTATTGGGGGTTATGAATTATTCCGCTTTTCTTCACTCTCAATCATATAATCTGTGCAATCTCTATTAACTACAAATGGGACCTAAGCGAGCACGTTCTATGGCATCTTCCTCGTCATCTTCCTCCGGCAGTCAAGGGGCGGATGTTGTTGATCACACCAAGTTTCTCAACTTGGAAGCCCAGCAAGAGTATTACCAAATTATGGCGAATATGTTCGTCAAGGAGCGCGGTTTCAAGCCGGAGGAGCAGGATGGCCAGTTGTGTGCCATTATTCGAGAGAGAGGCTGGGGTGGACGAACTGCTACTCCAACACCCATTCCTATGACCATAATCCGCGAGTTCTATGCCAATGCCAAGGTCACTATGAGCGGTATATCTCTGGTTCGTGGTATCGAGATAGATTATAGACGCCGTGCCATCCGATTAATTTTCAAAATTACTGATGCACCACCAGTGGGGGCTGCTAATTGGGTCACCGGTGCTCATTTGGAGACCGACATGGAGTTGATTATTGCATAATTATGCGTGACTGGTACGAAATGGACCTATAAAGTAATCACGACTCAGCCTCGTATATTTCCAGATGCAGCCTTGAATCGCTATGCAAAGGCATGGAACCTATTCATATGTGCCAACCTCATGCCTTCCTCTCATCAGCACGAAATCACATCGGAGATGGCAATTATTCTATGTGGCATAATCACCGGGAAATACATTAACGTTGGCCATCTCATCCATTAGAATATGTTGCACTATCTACGAGGAGGCACCATTGGGAGCATTCCACACGCATCAGTGGTTGCCATGCTTTGTGCTAATCAGGGATGTAACTGGGGCAACGAGCAAATGCAATACCCAAGCCAAGACATAACTCATGCCACAATTGAAAAAATTGAGGACTGGGCAGGAGGTGTACCACACCCATGCGGACTAGGATTCATCATTCAGCCCACTTTTCTAGAGTCGTCACAGCAGCCCCCTCAGACAAATGAGGTAAGCCCGTCCACGCACGCACGTGCCACCCATGGTGATCGCCAGCTCCGAAGGTTAGAGCGAAAAGTCGATGCCATGTACGATAATTTGGGCACATTTGCGACGGGACTCACAAGGGCCTTGGCTGAAGCTTTTGCGCATCAAGGAACAATGCTAGAGTGGCCTCAATTCGGAACAGCAGCGCCATAGCCACCACTAGATTCACCACCCGAGGAGGGGGGTACCACCGATAATTAGGGGAGTTTTTCGTTACCCTTTACCTTCATTCAACGGGGCATTGAATATTATAAATTTGGGGGTATTGGGGAGTAGTGTAGTGCATGTAGTTTTGCATGATTCGTTTAATTCTGTAGTTTTGCATGATTAGTTTTATTTGTATAGTTTTTGCATGTTTAGTTAAATTTTTGCTTATAGTTGCATGCCATTTTTAGTTTGCATATCTCACAGTTCTTGCCATATAGAAATTTTTGTCTAGCCAATGATGATAGTGAAATTTTAAATGATTTTTGAGTATTTTGGATAATATGTAGCTGAGATATAATGTTTTGCACAATGCAATTCATAATGCTGTTTAAATGCTTTCGGTTTGCACGAATATGTTCACAATCACTTGTAGGTATAAGAAGGATGTGTTGCATAGCTCAATAGAAAATGTAGTTTTAAAAAGGGAAATATGTGGAAAATGAACTTAGACGGTTTATAACACTGATTTTTAAACTTTGGTAAAACATGGGTATGCTATGTATAAAAAAAAGAAAAAGAAAAATAGCAATAACGTGACTAATCTTATTTCGGGGCCCTAACTACTTGAGTAAATACGCCCGAGGGGATTTTCTCAACAACAACAACAACATCACACTCCAGCTGATCCTCAGCAGGAAAAGAAATCAGAAATGGAGGAGATGATGATAAAATACATGGCAAATACAGAAGTTATGGTCAAAAGCCAAGTAGTGGCTATTAAGAATCTGGAAACTCAGATGGGGCAGATGGCGAACATGCTTACAAACAGGCCCCAGGGTGCACTGCCAAGTAACACAGAGATAAATCCTAGAAGAGATGGGAGGGAACAATGTCAAGCGATCACATTGAGATCTGGGAAAGATTTGTCAGGTACTTCAAGTCGCGCGTCCGCGCCCAATTGTACAAAGGAAGTCGCGTGGCCGTGCGAGTCAGAGGAGCCATCCACTGAAGAGAAGGGAAATCTGGAAAAGTCTGAGGAACAACAGGAAGAGAAAGACAAAACAAAATTTGAGGAGAAGGTCAAGAGTCCAGAACCACCAAGTCACCCTCAAGTGTTGTATCCGTAAAGGTTAACCAAACAGAAGGAAGACAAACAGTTCAGCAAATTCTTGGAGGTATTCAAAAAGCTGCAGATCAACATACCGTTCGCCGAGGCATTGGAATAAATGCCAAGCTATGCAAAGTTCATGAAGGGTATACTGTCAAGGAAGAGGAGATTAGACCAATTTGAGACAGTAGCCTTAACAGAAGAATGCAGTGCAGCAGTTCAGCAGAAGTTACCTCCGAAGTTGAAAGATCTGGGCAGTTTCACAATCCCGTGCACAATCGGGAAGATGAATTTTGAAAAATGTTTGTGTGATCTTGGGGCAAGCATAAATTTGATGCCCTTATCATTGTTTAATCAATTGGGATTACCGGATCCAAGGCCAACAAACATTTCTTTATAGTTAGCTGACAGATCCATCACGTATCCACAGGGAATTATTGAAGATGTATTAGTAAAGGTGGACAAATTTATCTTTCTGGCTGACTTCATCATTCTGGATTAAGAGGAAGATAAAAGTATACCAATTATACTGGGGAGACCATTCTTAGCCACAGGTAGGACTTCGATAGATGTGCAAAAAGGGGAACTCACGATCTACGTACATGATCAGGAGGTGACCTTTAACGTCTTTAAGGCGATGAAGTTCCCAACAGATGCAGAAGAATGCTTCCGGGTTGATGTGGTGAACCGGGTCATAAATGATGAAGTGCATAGTATAGTGGATTGTGAACCATTGAAAAGTATCATTGCTGAAAATTCAAATGTGAAGGATGAGGAAGTAGATAAAGTCATTCAATATCTGGATACCACTCCACAGTATAGAACTGTTGTAGTATGTGATAAGTGTCCGGACAAGTATCGTGAAGTGAATGGCTAGAGTTTGAAAAGTGATTCTGATGGTGAGGTGGACAGAAAAAAAGTCACCTTGATTCTATCTTCGACATGAAACTCAGAGACAGTCAAGCTAATTGACTATAAATTAGCGCTTGATGGGAGGCAACTAGTTAAAATTTAATATGTTGTATTATATATGTATATAAGTGTTTACAAAGAAGAATATCGAAGTTTGGAACACTATAGGAGGGGTTAAGAGCTAAAATGAACGGAATTCCCTCTATTTTCTTCTTTTTTCTCTTTTTTTATTTTAGTTGACGGGGGGATCTATTTATAGACCAAAGTAGCCGCGGGTCTACATGCGACTTCCCTGGTGGGCCCGGGCCCCATGGGTCCCATTGTCTCGAACTACATGCACTCGTATCAACACGTTTTCCACTCAAACCTTCATAACTTTCAATTCGGGAATCTGATGGAGGCGTGTTATACCTTTCCGGAAGCCCTTTCCGAAAGCTACACAATGACATGAGATTTGACATTTTCCGAATCCAAGAAGATGGGACCATGACCAGATCTTCAACTCTTCGCAGTCCATCTGTTGTGCTGTCTTGTGTTGTTTTCACTCTGGATTGATGTTATGATTATGCATGACCTCTTTTGTAGTGATTTGGGTTGAATTGATGTTGAGTTGGCAAAATTAATATTTTTCCCCTCCCAAGTTCGTTCTAGGCTTGATGCAGTTGTAGCTATCTTTTCTCAGGGTTGTCTCCGAGATTGGACTGTTGTTGACTTTTGTCAGTCCTCATAATTGTCTCTAAGGTTCGTTTTAGATTTCTTGAGGCCGTTGTCGGAGTTTTGGCTTGATCTCCTGGGGTTGTCGTCAAGGTTTGATTTGATGTCCCCGGGTTGTCGCCGGGGTTTGGATTTGATCTCCTAGGGTTGTCACCGGGGTTTTGATTTGATCTCTCGGGGTTATCGCTGGGGTTGGATTTGATCTCCCGGGGTTTTCTCCGGAGCTTGACTTCATCTCCTGGGGTTGTTTCCATGGCTTTGACTTGATCTCCCGGGGTTATCGCCGGGGCTTTGATTTGATCTCTCGAGGTTGTCGTCGGGGTTTAAATTTGATATCCCGGGGTTGTCTCCGGGGTTTGACTCGATCTCCCGGAGTTGTCTCCGGGGCTTGATTTGATCTCCTGGGGTTGTCGTCGGGGCTTTGATTTGATCTCCCGGGGTTATTGTCGGGGTTTGGATTTTGACTTTCAGGGTTGTCTCTGGAAGATAAAAGACGATTCTGCCTTCCTGCATGGTTAGTAACAGGAACATAAAATTTTGAGTGTCTACAGATGCTCGTCTTTATCTTATTTATTTAATGTAATGGAATGAACAGGATAAAGATTACTAGACACTTGAAATATGACAAGATTAAATGATGTCATGCAATACAACATGATATGATGTTATGGATGTTGAATATTTTTGGTTGGAATTATTTCCAACGGTATTGTATTACTGACTGCTCCTGCCATTTCTGTTAGGGATGGAGTTGTCAATGATGGTCTCCACTGAACCACCTTAATGTCTACTCTAATGGTAGTTCACAAAGCTTTCATCAATGCTATTGAGATTTATTTGACTTCATTATTTAAAGATGTTTTCAAGATCCCTACTGTGGAGGTTTTCCTATGGCTGAGACTATGAGACCCCGAATTTTTATGAAATAAAAGTATTTAATTTTTTTATTTTGGTAAATAGTTAAATTGATAAAAGTTTAAAGGTTAAGGATAATATGTGAATTTTTTTTTTTTGCAAAGTAAGCAAGTTGATATAAAATATTCGTTGTGTCGGGGAATATTCGATTAGTCGGGGAATATCCGTACGATGGTACAATTATTGGTGGACCCCACAACGGAATTATTGTCGGATTGAGAAAACGACAAAAATATTTTTATGAAAATAACGGCGGAAGTTTTACCGTTAACTGTTGAAACACCCGGTGTTAAAAAAATGCGATGTCTGGCGTGGTTGTATAGTAGCACACGATATTGATTATTGATGCTTATGTGATAAGTCACTCAGTTTTGTTTTATTGGTATTATTAATGTAATAAAACAGAAAAGCTTTTTATATAAAACAGAATACTTTTATAAAGTTGTTCGTTTTATTAGGCTAATAGTAAAATCTTTTTATATAAAACATAATACTTTTATAAAGTTATCTGTTTTATTAGACAATAATTAGAATATATTATATTTTATTATGCATAGTGTTTGCATAGTGCTACTGATATAGTATTTGCATAGTAAAATCTTTTATAAAGTTATTCGTTTTATTAGATTATAAATAGAATATATTATATTTTATTTAAAAGATTTTGCTTTAAATATGGATAATCAGATTAAAGTAAATCAATCTGGACCGTTCATGAGTTAGTTACTATCACGATCCATTTTTCTATAAATAGAAGCTCATTCCTTCATTATTTCTTACGAATTCACTTTGAAACTCTAGAGAGATAAACTATAGAGAGAAAGAAAAGTATATACGCTACTTCACTTTCTTTTCTCATATATCCAATTACTCTTCTTCTTAAGGTAAGGGATATTATTTGTTGTACTCGTAAAGGGTATTATTTCTTTTGTATTCATAAAGAGAACTTACATTATTCCATTATTTATTATTCTCCGGAATAACCAAGTATACATACCATACTACTCTATACTTGGTGACATTCTTAATATTCCATCTTTATTATTATTACATTGGAATATCACATGCGGCGTTCTTCTAGGACACAGTTCCGTCTTTATTATTATTATTAGTATACTGAATATCACATCGTGCGTTTGGTGATTTCTGGTTCCATCTTTATTATTATTACATTGGAATATCACGTATAAGTGCGTTTACGTGGGACTGGTTAAATTATTTATTAATCTGTTGGAATAACTTTTACATGCAAAATCGCATGCGTGGTGATTTCTTTTGTTATTCCATTCGTTATTATACTCGGTTGGTTAAAGTTTTGACTTCTATACTCCATGAAATTAGTGGAATATCCTTGATATTTGCGCTTCATCGTCCGATATCTTTTCATGGAAATATTCTTCTGAGCATTCTTCAATTTTACTCTACAAGAAGTATCATGTTGACAATTTGGATGTTATTAGTTCCTGGATAAATTAATTCTTGAACTTGTTTTATTGAATTCTTATATCATTGTCATCATCCTCATGTTTATATTATGTTGAAAGTCATATGTGGCTGTAAATGCATAAATGGACTTGGTATGATTATGACCGAGGATTATTCGGTATAATCATGATTAGTAATGTTATAAATGATATGGAAAAAAGTCATTTGTGGCCTGTAGTGCATAGATGGACTTGGTATGATTATGACCGAGGATTATTCGGTATAATCATAGCGAAAGATGTTACAAATGATGTGGAAAAAAAATCCTCATTGGCCCGTAGTGCATTGATGGAAAGTTTTTGGTATGATTATGGCTATGGATTCTCTTCGGCCAAGGGTGCAAAGATGAATTGTTTTATGGCATGATCATGACTGTTGATGAAAACACGATTATCTTTGGCCGTAGTGCATGGATAATTAAGTAGTCGTGATATTAACGAATATCATTAGCCGTAGTGCATGGATAATTCTATGATATGGATTGATTATCGAGCTGAGTCTCAACGATGAAATATAAATTCATGGATGTGATATTAACGAATATCCTTGGTAGTAGTGCGGGGTGATTCGATGATGTGGATTATTTATTAAGTTTGAGTCTCGGCGATAAAATATTTATTATACACTTTTAATTAAATAGAAGATAGTAGATATCATGCTCTACTTGACTCTTCTAAAATATAGTTGTATGTCTTTGGCATGTAGTGCAAAGATGAATTGTTAATGAATATCTTTGGTAGTAGTGCAAAGACAAAATTTATTAAATATGATTATGAGCTAGAATTACGATTTGGTATAACCATGATTTTTTGATGTTTCGTGAAGATAGGTGATGAAAATTATCTTCATCACAGTTGCGAAGAATTTAGAACCACGATTATGATTATGAGTTATTCATATGATTGTGGACAGGAACTGTTGATTTATTTTACATGGATAAAACATTATTGGTGGACTTTTAACGTAGAGAAGATAATAGACCTTATGGTCTATTTGACTCTTCTAATGGATTGCTCGTTCCGCTGTAACTATGGTTGAAAAGTTTTATCATCTACCATATGTTCTAAATCTCTGATTTATTATTGATGAAAGCTATTGATAATTTAATTATCTTTAGTCATGATATTTTTTACTAGGCTAGTTGTGCTCACCCTTTTTGCTTCACAATTCCTTTCAGGTAATAAGAGTGTTGCCGTAAGAGTGTTGCCGGGTTGAGCGGGGATAACAGGAGAATAGAATGGTGGTCTCTAGCTGTGGAGGTTCTCCCTAAATAGTATAAAAAAGTGTGTTGTATTCTATATATCATTTAGTAGTTATATTTGGTGAATCAAATAGGGTGAGGCGAACCCAACTTTGGAAGGGTGTTTTGCCACTATCATACAATATGTCTAATGACATACAACCTCGTGTTCTCATAAGACATGGTTGTGCATATCCACTTGCTGAATATATCTACGAGCACTACCTATATGATCTTGGGGTTTATGTGAAATATAATTTTCACTTGGAGACAACGGAGATATTTATATGTCAAGAGAAGACGCACCATTGGAAAGAAGATGATAGTAATCTTCTTGTTTTTCTTTGGTGACTTTTGGGTCAACCAAGGATAATTCTGTGGACATATGATATCTATCATAACCTAGACGCATGACCTCCCATGTACGAAGGTTTGCTTGAGCACTTCCCAAAGATTTTAATTTCTAAAACAGTTTTTGACTATACTTTTATGTAAAGTATCATTGTAAGGTTGTGGTCGAGGTACCATGAGAGTTACATACATTTGTATTAAAACTCATGCAGAATTAAGCGTGGTAAGTATTCTATCGACATACTCAACAATTATTATAAATGAAGTTGTATTTGAATTTTGTGCCATATATCTGGCGACTCGAATGGGTGATGTATACCTAATTTTGGGGGGCGTCACGGTTGGTATCGAGCTTAGGGATATGGTCATTTGGCGGAGATAAGAGTCTAGAACTAGGAGGGAGGCGAGTTATATACTTATTAGTGTGTGACTTACCTAAGCTAAAATTGTTTACTTGATATGTTGACAAATTATGATATGTCAATTAACCTTTGTTTTGAAGATATATTCTAGAATGATATCTCGAAATACGGGAGATGAGCAATGGAAAATCATGATCTGAGAGGATATAACAGGAAGGTACAATCCAAAAAAAAAGCAAAGGTATTCTTATCTCTTGAATATCAGTATGCGTGCGTAAATTTTGAGGCGAAATTTCATAAGGAGGTGATTGTGAGACCCGAATTTTATGAAATAAAAGTATTTAATTTTTCTATTTTGATAAATAGTTAAATTGATAAAAGTTTAAAGTTAAGGGTAATATCTGAATTTTTTTTTTTTGCAAAGTAAGCAAGTTGATATAAAATATTCGTTGTGTCGGGGAATATTCGATTAGTCGGGGAATATTCGTACGATGGTACAATCATTGATGGACCCCATAACGGAATTATTGTCGGATTGAGAAAACGTCAAAAATATTTTTATGAAAATAACGGCGGAAGTTTTACCGTTAACTGTTGAAACACCTGGTGTTAAAAGTACAGTAATACGCGTGGTTGTATAGTAACACACAATATTGATTATTGATGCTTATGTGATAAGTCACTCCATTTTATTTTATTGGTATTATTAATGTAATAAAAGCGTAAAAGCTTTTTATATAAAATAGAATACTTTTATAAAGTTATTCGTTTTATTAGGCTAATAGTAAAATCTTTTATATATAAAACATAATACTTTTATAAAGTTATACATTTTTATTAGATAATAATTAGAATATATTATATTTTATTATGCATAGTGTTTTGCATAGTGCTCGCATAGTATTTGCATAGTAAAATCTTTTATAAAGTTATTCGTTTTATTAGATTATAAATAGAATATATTATATTTTATTTAAAAGATTTTGCTTTAAATATGGATAGTCAGATTAAAGTAAATTAATCTGGATGGTTCATGAGTTAGTTACTATCACGATCCATTTTCTATAAATAGAAACTCATTCCTTCATTATTTCTTACGAATTCACTAAAACTACTAGAGAGATAAACTATAGAGAGAAAGAAAAGTATTACGCTACTTCATTACTCATATATCCATTACTCTTCTTCTTAAGGTAAGGGATATTATTTGTTGTACTAAATAAAATTATTATTTCTTTTGTATTCATAAAGAGAACTTACATTATTCCATTCTTTATTATTCTGCTTTGGAATAACCAATGTATCTGTGAGACTACCCTATACTTGGTGACATTCTTCTAATATTCATCTTTATTATTATTCTATTGGAATCTCCTTTACGGCGTTCTGTGGGACACAGTTCCATCTTTATTATTATTACATTTGGAATATCACATGCGTGCGTTCTGTTATTGACATTGGTTCCATCTTTATTATTATTCATTGGAATATCATGTATAATGCGTTTACGTCGGGACTGGTTCCGTTCTTTATTATTACATTGGAACATCACATGGGTGCAATTTTGGGTGACACGGTTCCGTTATTTATTAATCTATTGGAATAACTTTTGTCTACATCAAATCCGCATGCATGGTGATTTCTTTTGTTATTCCATTCGTTATTATACTCGGTTGGTTAAAGTTTTGACTTCTATACTCCATGAAATTAGTGGAATATCCTTGATATTTGCACTTCATCCAATATCTTTTCATGGAAATATTCTTACGAGCATTCTTGAATTTTACTCTACAAGAAGTATCGTATTGACAATTTGGGCGTTATTAGTTCTAGATAAATTAATTCTTGAACTTGTTTTATTGAATTCTTATATCATTGTCATCATCCTCATGTTTATATTATGTTGAAAGTCATCATGGCACATGTAGTGCATAGATGGACTTGGTATGATTATGACCGGGGATTATTCGGTATAATCATAACCGTAATGTTATAAATGATGTGGAAAAAAGTCATTTGTGGCTTTGTAGTGCATAGATGGACTTGGTATGATTATGACCAGGATTATTCGGTATAATCATGACAAGAATGTTACAAATGATGTTGAAAAAAATCCTCGTTGGCCGTAGTGCATTGATGGGCGATTTTTGGTATGATTATGGCTATGGATTCTCTTCGGCCAAGGGTGCAAAGATGAATTGTTTTATGGCATGATCATGACCGTTGATGAAAACACAATTATCTTTAGCCCATAGTGCATGGATAATTCGTGGTCGTGATATTAACGAATATCCTTAGCTGTAGTGCATGGATAATTCAATGATATGGATTGATTATCGAGCTGAGTCTCAACGATGAAATATAAATTCATGGATGTGATATTAACGAATATCCTTGGCCGTAGTGCAGGGGTGATTCGATGATGTGGATTATTTATTAAGCTGAGTCTCAGCGATAAAATATTTATTATACACTTTTAATTCGTAGAAGATAGTAGATATCATGCTCTACTTGACTCTTCTAAAATATAGTTGTATGTCTTTGGCATGTAGTGCAAAGATGAATTGTTATTGAATATCTTTGGCCGTTGTGCAAAGACGAATTTATTAGTATGATTATGAGCTAGAATTCTGATTTGGTATAACCATGATTTCTGATGTTACAGGTGAAGATAGGTGATGAAAATTATCTTCATCCTGGTTGCGAAGAGGAATTTAGAACCACGATTATGATTATGAGTTATTCATATGATTGTGGACAGGAACTGTTGATTTATTTTACATGGATAAAACATTATTGGTGGACTTTTAACGTAGAGAAGATAATAGACCTTATGGTCTATTTGACTCTTCTAATGGATTGCTCGTTCCGCTGCAACTATGGTTGAAAAGTTTTATCATCTACCATATGTTCTAAATCTCTGATTTATTTTTGATGAATGCTATTGATAATTTAATTATCTTTAGTCATGATATTCTTTACTGGGCTAGTTGTGCTCACCATTTATGCTTCACAATTCCTTTCAGGTAATAAGAGTGTTCTTAAAGAGTGTTCTTAGGGTTGAAAGGGGTATACAGGAGGATAGAACGGTGGTCTCTAGCTGTGGAGGTTCTCCCTAAACAGTATAGAAAAGTGTGTTGTATTCTATATATCATTTAGTAGTTATATTTGGTGAATCAAATAGGGTGAGGTGAACCCAACTTTAGAAGGGTGTTTTGCCACTATCATACAAGATGTCTAATGACATACAACCTCGTGTTCTCATAAGACATGGTTGTGCACATCCACTTGCTGAATATATCTACGAGCACTACCTATATGATCTTGGGGTTTATGTGAAATATAATTTTCACTTATAGACAACGGAGATATTTATATGTCAAGAAAAGACTCTCCATTGGAAAGAAGATGATAGTAATCTTCTTATTTTTCTTTGGGGACTTTTGGGTCAACCAAGGATAATTCCTTGGACATATGATATCTATCATAACCTAGACGCATGGCCTCCCATGTACGAAGGTTTCCTTGAGCACTTCCCAAAGATTTTAATTTCTACAACAGTTTTTGACTATACTTTTATGTAAAGTATCATTGTAAGGTTGTGGTCGAGGTACCATGAGAGTTACATACATTTGTATTAAAACTCATAGTTAATCGTGTCGTATTCTATCTGACGATTTCAACACATTATTATAAATGAAGTTGTATTTGAATTTTGTACCATGTATCTGGCGACTCAGAATGGGTGATGTATACCTAATTTTGGGGGCGTCACAGAGACCATTGGATTTTGACGTTGAAGTTGTCACCAACGGTCGTTGTCCTTTGATGTGCTTTCTGAAATTACTTCCGCTGAAGATGTTCCTCTCTTTTTATGAGTGACTCATTTGGGATTATGGATGCCTATCCTGATGATAGCTTTCCTTGGTTGCCATAATTGGATTCTTTCAGCCGTTACACTAGGATTGTCACCACCGCCCTGGAGATAGAATTTTTATTGCTTGCTTACACAACATGTTCACAATACCTACTCGAATGGTAGTTTTGTGAAGGTTGACCATCACCAAATTTCCTCGGTGCCTACTTTAACAGCAATTTACAACGGTCTGAAAATCACTGAACCTTCGTGGTGCCTCAGCTGGGGATTTATATAACAAATTCCATCTTCAGTTCTCCCCGAGGAAGATAGTTTTCCATGGTTTTCGTCATCAGATCTTTCCTGATGCTATGTTAGAGTTGTCGCCAATGTTTTGCACAGTTAATCATTCCGAACTTCGTTGAAGTAGTTTTCAACAACTTACATCACCGGCTCTTTCCCGATACTACGCTGGAGTTGTAACCAATGGTTTTCATTGTCAATAATTCTGACCTTCGCTGAAGTAGTTTTTAACGGCTTGCATCACCAGACCATTCCCGAAGCTACGCTGTATTTGTCGCTAACGGTTTACACTGTTAATCAGTTTAACCTTCGTTGAAGTTGTTTTCAACGGCTTACATAACCGGACCATTCTCGATGCTACGCTGGAGCTTGTCGCCAATGGTTTACACTGTCAATCATTCTGACCTTCGTTGAAGTAGTTTTCAACGGCTTAAATCACCGGCTCTTTCTCGATGCTATGTTGGAGTTATCGCCAACGGTTTAAACTGTCAATCATTCAGACCTTCGTTGAAGTAGTTTTCAACGGCTTACATCACCGGCTCTTTCCTGATGCTACACTGGAGTTGTCTCCAATGATTTTCATTGTCAATAATTTTGACCTTCGCTGAAGTAGTTTTCAACGACTTGCGTAACCGGACCATTCTCGATGTTACGCTGGATTTTGTCGCCAACGGTTTACACTGTCAATCATTCTAACCTTCGTTGAAGTAGTTTTTAATAACTTACATTACCGGACCATTCCCAATGCTACGCTGGAGTTTGTCGCCAACGGTTTACACTGTCAATCATTCTGACCTTTGTTGAAGTAGTTTTCAAAGGCTTACATCACTGGCTTTTTCTCGATGCTACACCAGAGTTGTCGCCAACGGTTTACACTGTCAATCATTCTGACCTTCGTTGAAGTAGTTTTCAGTGGCTTACATCACCGGACCATTCTTGATGCTATGCTGGAGTTTGTTGCCAATAGTTTACACTCCTAAACTTGTTTGATATCTCTGTTAGGGACATCTTTCTGACAAGCTATACCCTGGAACAAATTAGGACATTTTGATGCATTTAAGACCAATGGTTCATGACACCAGACCTTCTCGATGTTTTGACAAGGGTCGTTTTCAATAATCTCTATGATCGGCTTTCTGAACCCCACATCCGGGTTAATACCAATGAGTTACATATAGATCAGAAGTTTGGTGTGACGCCCCCAAAATAGGTATACATCACCCATCTTGAGTCGCCAGATACATGGTACATAATTCAAATACAACTTAATAATACAACTGTCGTGTACAATACGACAAAACATAAGCTGTGAGTTTGAATACAACTATTGTCTACTAGAGATTATACAAACTCAAAAGGAGTCCTCATTACAATTATTATCACACTATTTCACAGAATAGTGAGGACTACTAATGCTATCATCTGGCCCGTCACTCCATTCCCCGACTAGTCCCTGCTACGTTCTCATTTCCTGAAGAGAACAATGAAAGTAAAAGGTGAGCTCAACTAGCCCAGTAGGAAATATTATGACTAAGATAATGCAGAATATATTATCGTTAGCCTTCAACAGTGTTAAACTGATACAATATAACAATCATCAAGTTTAACTATAGCGGAACAAGCAATCCATTAAAAGAGTTAAGTAGAGAATAAAATCTACTATCTTTTATGATTTAAAATGTTTTTCATCACTTTTATCGTTGGGACTCAGCTTAATAAATAATCCACATCATCAAATCACCCCTGCACTACGACCAAGGATATTCTTTAGTATCACGACCACAATTATCCATGCACTACGGGCCAAGAATATTTGTGTATTCAAATGGTCATGATCATGCCAACAACTGTCCATCAATGCTCTACGGGCCAATTAGGACTTTTTCCACATAATTTGTAACATTACGGTCATGATTACAAGAATAATCCTCGGTCATAATCATACCAAGTCCATCTATGCACTTTATAGGCCACGATGACTTTTAACAAAATATAAACATGAGGATGATGACAATGATATAAGAATTCAATAAAACAAGTTTAAGAATTATTTTATCCGAGGAACTAATAACGTCCCAAATTGTCAACATGATCTTTGCTTTGTAGAGTAAAATTCAAGAATGCTCGAAGAATATTTCCATGAATGAATCTTTGGATGAAGCGCTTGAAATATCAAGGATATTCCACTAATTTCATGGAGTATAGAAGTCAAAACTTTAAACAACTGAGTATAATAAGGAATGGAATAACAAAAGAAATCACCGGGCATCGATAGATCGCATAGGCGAGTTATTCCAACATAATAATAAATAATGGAATCGAATCCCGTAAAAGCGTCACGAGACAAGATATTCCAACGAGAATACTAAAAAGCGGAACCAATTCCCATAAAACGCATATGATGTGATGTTCCAACAAAATAATAAAGATGGAATCAGTCGACGAAAACGCATGCATGTGATATATTCCAGCGGAATAATAAAAAAAAGACGGAACCAGGTCCCGCCAGAATGCACTGAGCAGAGGATGTTCAAATGAATGATAAAGAATGGAACAACAGAAGAATTTCACCAAGTATAGGGTAGCCCGCGTATACAGGTTATTTCAATAGAATAATAAAGAATGGAATAACAGAATTTCTTTTCATGGATAAGAAAGAAATAATACTCCCTACCTTTAGAAAAACTGGATACTGGAATAGTGAGGTAGCAGAATTCTCTTCTTCTTTCTATAATTTCTCTCTATAATAATCGTTCTAAAGCTTTTGTAAATTGGTGAGAAATGAAGGTTGAATGAGCTTCTATTTATAGAAAAATATAGTTTCGATAATTGCACGTTTTGGGGCTCAAAAAATTTCAATATAATACCACCAACTTTTCCTTTATTTTTAATTTAGTCATGGAAGTATTATCAAACTTGCACCACCTCCCCTAATAGTAAATAATGTGATTCAATAGTAAATTATGGGAATCAATAGTTTTAGACATGTGAAAATACGAATTACAGTATAATACCTCCATCTATACTTCCATTTTTAACTTAGTCATGCAAGTATTATCAATCTTGCACCAACTCCCCTAATAGTAACAAGAATGTGAAACAATAGTATACACATGTGAATAAATAGTTATAATCATGTGAAATAATAGCAATCAATTGTTCATTTATTCTGTTAAATACCCGATTGGTCAATATAACCTCCAGACATTAATTATTATCGAAATAATTGTCGATTTTCACTAACACAAATAATTCCAACACAATGAAACCATTTTTATCAAAAATATAAATTTTGAAATTTGACTTTTCCAAAAAAATTCAACTGTTGACTTTTTGACCAAATAGTGAATTTCAGAAAATTTTGTGTTTATAGACTATTTTTACTAATTTCATCATTCCGGACTCAAATATCACGTCCGCATCTCCAAATTCAACTCTGAACACAACTTCAATTTTAATAACATTCATCATTAATATTATAATTCACAATATTTATCAACCAAGTCGTTCCTCGTGAAAGAAGAGGCTTTCCAATAAGGATTTCTCCTATTAGCGCGCGAATTAGGTGAAAACCTCTCCTCGATGTAACTTCTAGACATTGTAAATATTGCAATTTAATAATATGAATAACTTTGTCGTCTCAATTATTGATTTAATAAAATAACAATTATGCAGATGATACTATGACAATAATCGAATCAATAATATGAGAGATATGATGCAGCAATTACTATAGCAATAATTAAGTATAACTGAGAGACTTCTCATGTAAGCATCAATTGTGAGACCCCAGATTTTATCAATAAAGATTTAAATTTTGTCGAAATAATTTTTTAATATTATGGTGTGAATTTGGGATAATATTATAGTTGTGGGTAGTATTTATAAATTTTGCAAAGTATGCAAGTGGTTATATTATATTCGATTGGTCGGGGAATATTCGGTTTAGCAGGGAATATTTGTACAACTACTCAATCATTGGTGGACCCTAGCGAAATTATTATCGGATTGAGAAAACGACAAAAATATTTTATTGAAATAACGGCGGAAGTTTTACTGGTGATCTTGTTGAACTACTTTCGGTAGTAAAAGTACTGATGAATACGTGTGGTTGCATAGTAGCACACGGTATTGATTATTGATGCTTATGTGAGAAGTCACTCGGTTTGATTCCATTATTGTCGATTAATAATATGAATTATTATAGCGATAATGACGTTTTGTTTTATTACGTATTATTAACGTAATAAAATGCGAAACATCTTTTATATAAAATGCGAATACTTTATTAAAGTTATTCTATAAATAGAATATATTATATTTTATTATGTATAGTGTTGCATAGTGTTTTTGCATAGTGTTGCATAGTAGTTTTGCATAGTAAAATGTTTTTATATAAATAGAATATATGATATTTTATTTAAAAGATTTTGCTTTAAATATGGACCGTCAGTTAAAGTAAATCAATCTGGACCGTTCATGGATTAATTACTATGCATTCTATTTTCCTATAAATAGAAGCTCATTCCTTCATTATTTTCTTACGAATTCACCAAACTCTAGAGAGAGAAATTATAGAGAGAAGCTATAGAGAAAAATCTATAGAGAGAAAGAAGAAGAGTATTCGGTACTTCACTACTTTGATATCCGATGTCTTTTTTTACGGTAAGGGGTATTATTTGTTGTACCTGTAAGGGATATTATTCGTTTGTATTCATGAAGAGAACTTCGTTATTCCATTCATTATTATTACATTGGAATAACCTTTAAAAGTGGCATACCCTATACATAACTTTGTATATGCGGCATACCTATACTTGGTGAAATCCTTATGTTATTCCATTCTTATTTATTACATTGGAATAACTTTGTATCTGCCGAATCCCCTATACTTGGTGATCTTCTTCATTATTCCATTCTTTATTATTACATTTGGAATATTCATGCATGTGTTTTACACCGGACTGGTTCCATTGTTTATTATTCCGCATTTATTATTACATTGGAATATCACATGCGTGTGTTTTTACATCTGGACTGGTTCCATTGTTTATTATTCAAGATTTATTATTACATTGGATCATCCGTCGCTTGTGAATTTCACGACTTGGTTTCGTTATTATTATTCTGTTGGAATAACTTTTATGTCTGTCACAATCGCATGCATGGTGATTTCTTTTGTTATTCCATTCTTTATTATACCCAGTTGGTTAAAACTTTGACTTCTATACTCCATGAAATTAGTAGAATATCCTTGATATTTGCGTTTCATCCAGTATCTTTTCATGGAAATATTCTTCTGATCATTCTTGAATTTTACTCTACAAAACAGTATCATGTTGACAATTTGGACGTTAATAATTCCTGGATTAAATAATTCTTGAGCTTGTTTTATTGAATTATTATGTCATTGTCATCATCCTCATGATATATTATGTTATCTTTAGCTTACGTGCATAGATGAACTTAGTATGATTATGACCAGGGATCATTCGGTATAATCATGGCTTGATATAAATGATGTGACAAAAGTCCTCAGTGGCACATAATGCGATGATGGATAGTTTTTGGTATGATTATGACCGAGAGGTGATTTGGTATAGTCATGACCATTGATAATTTGATGAAAATCCTTGGCCAGTAGTGCGGGATGATTAGATGTGGTGGTTTATTCATTAAACTGAGTCTTAGCGATAAAAAATTGATGAAAACCTTTTAAAACCTAAAAGATAGTAGATTTTATTCTCTACTGACTATTTTAATGGATTGCATATTCATTGCGATTAAACTGGGTTGTCTATTGTATTTTATCGGTTTAACATCATTTGAAGGCTAATGATAATTTATCCTGCATTATCTTAGTCATAATATTTCTTCTTGGGCTAGTTGAGCTCACCCTTTCTTTCACTTTTTCTCTTGAGAAATGAGAACATAGGTGGAGACGAGTCGGGAAGCGGAGTAATGGTCCGAGGATAGCATTAGTAGTCCTCACTATTACGTGAAATAGTGTGATAATAGTTGTAATGAGGACTCCTTTTGAGTTTGTATAATATCTAGTAGACAATATTTGTATTCAAACTCACGGTTTATGTCGTATTGTTGTACCACGATAGTTAGGTTAGTAAGTTGTATTTGAATTTATGTACCATGTAAGTGGCGACCCAAGATGGGTGGCGTATACTTAATTTTGGGGGCGTCACGGTTGGTATCGAGCTTAGGGATATGATCCTGCTAAGATGTGAGACTAGAACTAGGAGGGAGAGATAGGAATTCCTTCGCTAGTATGACCTACCTAAATTTATTTGATATTTAATTGGTCAATTCGAGTATAGGGATAATATGTGATATGTTAATTAACCCTTGTTTTGTGACGGTGTTTGAGAATGACATCCTAAAATGCCGAGATAAGCAATGAAGCACATGAGAGTGTTGATTCACTCAAACAAAAGGTAATGACCATCAACACGATAATAATCATCTTTGGTGGCAATAATTATCGAAAAATGATAACCATCGTGGGGAAATTATTATGCTAAGAATGGTAACCACTTGGTGGTAATCATGGCAAAGATAATAGAAGTGGAAATTGCAAGAAGAGAAGGTCATTTAGCTCAATTTTGTTTGTGCACCAAAGTCAAGTCTAGTGGGACGGTGGGCACCAAAGGTGGATATGGACAAAACAAAGTCGTTGGTTTTAGGAAGTGCATTTTCATGACTTCTCAAAAAGCGAGTAAACCGAACGAAGTTTGCACGGTTAGTTAATTATAAATTGCGAAGTCTATACCTTATAAGATACCGGTTCTACCCATTATTTTATCTCTCTTGCTTATGCGTTCAACGTTTAAATTTGACTCAGGAGAAGTTAGACTTTGACTTATTGGTTGAAACTTCGTTAGTAGGAGCCTTCGTTCTGCTACTATTTTTTAAATCTTGTTTGATTCAAATAAACACTTTCACGTTACTGTTGATCTTATCTTTTTGAAAATACTTGCCTTTGATGTGATTTTAGGAATCAATTGGTTAACTACTCATCATGCTTTTCGTAAGGTTGTTAGCTTTTATATTCATAACCAACCTGTTGTGCGAATTCAAGTAACCAAACTACTAAAGTCAATTATTGTCATATCAAGCCATAAGTAAAGAGCCCCGAACCTTTCGTTGTTGACTTCCTTGTGTGGAATGCACCGAAGCCAGACTTTCTGTAGGCGACATCGTGAATGAAGATGGAAAGTTTATAGGTATCATGGTGAGGTGCTATCTAGGTTAAGGGATAGAAGTCACAGTTGATATCAATGTGACGTACTATCCAAGTTTTGGATGAGAGTCATAGTTTTGAATGATATTTCTATTATTAATAAATTTCTTGACGTATTCTTGAAGACTTTCTAGCCTACCTAGGCGTGAAATCGAATTTTGTATTGACCCAAAGAAAAACCCATTTCTTAAACCATCAAATATTTCTTCAACTAAAATGAGCAGGTTTACGTGGTTTATGATGAAAGTCATAATAAAAGCATTGGACTAATGAAAATCATAGGTATACGTGGTATTAGTAAGTGTTATGATGAGTTATGTTGGTTAGTATGTGAAAACATGAAAGTTTCTTAAAAATCACAAGGAGTTAAAAACCAGATTTTGGTGAAAAACGTAACATGAAATTCAATTGACCAAATCTCCTATTATATTTTGAATTTTTGAGTGTGGTCAAGTCCTAGAGTTAGATCTATGAGTTACCTAACTAATCCAAGTGGAATTACTGGAAAAGGTGTTGTAAATTTTTGTGTGGACTGATTTTAGCAAAGGAGTGCAAAGCTGCAAAAATCGAAAAAGCTGCTTCCATGATTTTAGAGAGGCTGTTTCGGCCACTTAAATTATGAGAAAAATTCTAGCCTTTTGGGAAATGAAAGTATATGGTATAAGGTAACTCCTGTCCAAAAATGAGCTTATTCTGACTTAAAATGAGCAAGTTATGACCATTTCAATATTTAGGTTTTTCGACGAAAAATGATATAACCGGAGTTCTACAACTCCGATGACCATGAAATTTAAACTGGAGGCTCACATTAACATGTGTAAGGTCCTGCCAAGATTTGGGAATTTCTGGAGTTAACCTTGAGGTAGCTAATTTCTTAAGGAATTAATTAGAAATTGATTTTTGAAAAATAGTAAATGAATTTTAAAAATTCCGAGAAAAATGTATGTTCATTATGGGACTATATTATGCTAAATCCCAGAAAAGAAATATTTTTAGGACTGATTTGGTATTTTTCATGAAAATAGTTTAGTTAGAAACATATGAGTTAAATATGTTATGTGAAGTAACAACGTTGGAAATAGGATTTTATGGCTAGAGAATCCTATATAGAGTATATGCATATTTTTTTTATGAGGGATTTGATAATTGGAGATGATATCTTATGAGTATAGTATTTTTGAATGATTAAATGCATTATATGGTAAAGCGTAAACAATTGAGATAAATTGTTTATAAATTTAAGAAGTGATTAAAATATTGTTATAATATTAATGATATTAGATTATGAGATTATTAAGTGATTGATAACATAGGGATATTCTTGAATCATGGATAAATTATATTATAAATGTTTAATATTTATCCTTTATCTCATTTGATTGATTCTTTATATCATTATCCTCATATTTTATATTATGTTGAAAGTCATCGTGGCTGTAGTGAATAGATGGACTTGGTATGATTATGACCGAGGGATTGTTTCGGTATAATCATAACCGTAATTGAAAACATGATTATCTTTGGTAGTAGTGCATGGATAATTTGTGGTCGTGATACTAATGAATACACGATTATCTTTGGTAGTAGTGCATGGATAATTTGTGGTCGTGATACTAATGAATACGATTATCTTTGGTAGTAGTGCATGGATAATTTGTGGTCGTGATACTAATGAATACACGATTATCTTTGGTAGTAGTGCATGGATAATTTGTGGTCGTGATACTAATGAATACACGATTATCTTTGGTAGTAGTGCATGGATAATTTGTGGTAGTGATACTAATGAATACACGATTATCTTTGGTAGTAGTGCATGGATAATTTGTGGTCGTAATCTACTAATGAATACGATTATCTTTGGTAGTAGTGCATGGATAATTAAGTGGTCGTGATACTAATGAATATCCTTGGCACGTAGTGCGGGGATGATTCGATGATATGGATTAATTATTGAAATGAGTCTCAAAGATGAAATATTAATTCATGGATGTGGTAAAAGTCGTCTTTGGAAGTAGTGCATTGATAGACTTGGTATGATTATGACCAAGGATTATTCGGTATAATCATGGCCGTAATTGAAAACACGAATATCCTTGGCGATTAGTGCATGGATAATTAGTGGTCGTGATACTATTAAGTCTGCGTCTCGGCATTATTGGTTTCTGATTGTATATCTTTGGCACATAGTGCAAAAATGAATTGTTAATGAATATCTTTGGTAGGATTGCAAAGATGAATTTAATGTTTTCAACGATAAAGGTATTCAAGGCATCCTCACCTCTTTATCATACCAGGTACGTACCCTAATTTCGAGGGCGAAATTCCATAAGAAGGCATCAATTGTGAGACCCCAGATTTTATCAATAAAGATTTAAATTTTGTCGAAATAATTTTTTAATATTATGGTGTGAATTTGAGATAATATTATAGTTGTGGGTGGTATTTATAAATTTTGCAAAGTATGCAAGTGGTTATATTATATTCGATTGGTGGGGAATATTCGGTTTAGCGGGGAATATTCGTAATGCAACTCACTCAATCATTGGTGGACCCTAATTATTATTAGTCGGATTGAGAAAACGACAAAAATATTTTATTGAAATAACGGCGGAAGTTTTACCGTGGATAATCTTTGTTGACTACTCGGTATTAAAAAATACGATGTACGTGTGTGGTTGCATAGTAGCACACGGTATTGATTATTGATGCTTATGTGAGAAGTCACTCGGTTTGATTCCATTATTGTTGATTAATAATATGAATTATTATAGCGATAATGACGTTTTGTTTTATTAATTATTATTAACGTAATAAAATGTAAACATCTTTTATATAAAATGAATACTTTATTAAAGTTATTCTATAAATAGAATATATTATATTTTATTACGTATGCATAGTGTTGCATAGTGTTGTTTTTGCATAGTAAAATGTTTTTATATAAATAGAATATATGATATTTTATTTAAAAGATTTTGCTTTAAATATGGACCGTTAGATTAAAGTAAATCAATCTGGACCGTTCATGGATTAATTACTATGCATTCTATTTTCCTATAAATAGAAGCTCATTCCTTCATTATTTTCTTACGAATTCACTGAAACTCTAGAGAGAGAAATTATAGAGAAAGCTATAGAGAGAAAATCTATAGAGAGAAGAAGAAGAGTATACGGTACTTCACTACTTTGATATCCGGTGTCTTTTCTGGGTAAGGGGTATTATTTGTTTATTGTACAGTAAAGTGTTATTCTTTCTTATTCATGAAGAGAACTTACATTATTCCATTCATTATTATTACATTGGAATAACTTTGTAAAAGTGGCATACCCTATACATAACATGTATGCTCACGGTATACCCTATACTTGGTGAAATCCTTATATTATTCCATTCTTATTTATTACATTGGAATAACTTTGTATCACGCGGAATCCCCTATACTTGGTGATCTTCTTCTATTATTCCATTCTTTATTATTACATTTGGAATATCCTCGTGCATGTGTTTTACAGGACACAGTTCCATTGTTTATTATTCCGCATTTATTATTCTATTGGAATATCATATACATGTGTTTTACACCTAGGACTGGTTCCATTGTTTATTATTCAAAGATTTATTATTACATTTGGATCATCACATGGATTGTGAATTTCACGACACTGGTTCCGTTATTATTATTCTATTGGAATAACTTTTATACATCTGATCTGCATGCGTGGTGATTTCTTTTGTTATTCCATTCTTTATTATACCCAAGTTGGTTAAAACTTTGACTTCTATACTCCATGAAATTAGTAGAATATCCTTGATATTTGCGTTTCATTAGTATCTTTTCATGGAAATATTCTTACGATCATTCTTGAATTTTACTCTACAAAAGCGGTATCATGTTGACAATTTGGGCGTTAATAATTCTGGATTAAATAATTCTTGAACTTGTTTTATTGAATTATTATGTCATTGTCATCATCCTCATGTTATATTATGTTATCTTTGGCTTACGTGCATAGATGAACTTAGTATGATAATGACCAGGGATCATTCGGTATAATCATGGCTTGATATAAATGATGTGACAAAAGTCCTCGGTGGCTTTAATGCGATGATGGATAATTTTTGGTATGATTATGACCGAGAGGTGATTCGGTATAGTCATGACCATTGATAATTTGATGAAAATCCTTGACCGTGGCAAGGATGATTAGATATTAATGGTTTATTCATTAAACCGAGTCTTAGTGATAAAATTTATGAAAACCTTTTAAAACCTAAAAGGCGGTAGACTTTATTTTTTACTTGACTCTTTTAATGGATTGCATATTCATTGCTAGATTAAACTGGTTGTCTATTGTATTTTATCGGTTTAACATTTGTTGAAGGCTAATGATAATTTATTACGCATTATCTTAGTCATAATATTTCTTCTTGGGCTAGTTGAGCTCACCCTCTTTCTTTCAATTTCTCTTCTGTGAAATGAGAACATAGCCGGAGACGAGTCGAGGAGCGGAGTAATGGTCCGAGGATAGCATTAGTAGTCCTCACTATTACGTGAAATAGTGTGATAATAGTTGTAATGAGGACTCCTTTTGAGTTAGCAGTATAATATCTAGTAGACAATATTTGTATTCAAACTCACGCTTTATGTCGTATTATACCACGGATTAGGTTAGTAAGTTGTATTTGAATTTATGTACCATGTAAGTGGCGACCCAAGATGGGTGACGTATACCTAATTTTGGGGGCGTCACATCAATAATCAATACCGTGTGTTACTATACAAGCACGCGTATTACTGTATTTTTACTACCGGGTAGTTCAACAGTTAACGGTAAAACTTCCGCTGTTATTTTCATAAAGTATTTTTGTCGTTTTTCTCAATCCGACAATAATTCCGTTGTTGGGGGTCCACTAATGATTGTGTCTTTGTACGAATATTCCCTGTTAAAATGAATATTCCCCGACCAATCGAATATTATATAACAACTTGCGTACTTTGAAAAATTTGTAAATATTACCCGCAACTATAACATTATATCAAATCCACACCATAATATTTAAAAATATATTTCGAGAAAATTTAATCTTTATTCAAAAAGTTGGGGTCTTACAACCTCCCCTTCTTATGAAATTTCGTCCTCAAAATTAGGGTGCGTACCTGGTATGTCGAAGAGGTAAGGATATCTTGATTTCATCTCAGATTCTAACTCCCAGGTCATTTCTTCCATATCGTGGTTTCTCCATAAAACTTTGACTTGAGGTATAACCTTGGAGCGTAGAATATGATCCTTTTTATCTAAGATTTTAACAGGTAACTCTTCATACGTTAAATCTTCCTCTATCTCGTCTGGTTCTAACTCAATAATGTGGTTTGGGTCTTTCACATATTTACGTAACATGGATATGTGAAAAACGTTATAAAGACGAGACATACGTACCAACTCTTTTCCGTAGTCATACGTACCAACTCTGGTCCCAACAACGTTACTTCACCCACCTCATCCCAGCATACTAGAGAACGACACTTTCTTCCATACAACGCCTCGAATGGAGCCATGCCAATACTTGCTTGATAATTGTTGTTGTAGGAAAACTCCACTAATGGTAAGAACTTGTCCCAACTTCCCTTGAAGTCAAGGACACAGAGTCTTAATAGATCTTCAAGAGTTTGAATTATCCTCTCCGACTGCCCGTCCGTCTAAGGATGATATGCCGAGCTAAATAGTAAATCCGTGCCTATAGCTTTTTGCAAACTAACCCAAAATCTTGAAGTGAATCTTGGGTCTCGATCAGAAACTATGGATACTGGCATACCATGCAATCTTACAACCTCGTTTATGTACATACGAGCAAGACGTTCATGTGTATAAGTTTCTCGTATCGGTAAGAAATGAGCAGACTTGGTCAATCTATCAACAATGACCCAAATCGCATCTATGCCTTGAGAAACTTTGGGAAGACCGTAGAATCTAAATCCATGGTAATGTGCTCCCACTTCCATTCTGGAATTTCAAGTGGTTGCAATGGACCTTTTGGTACTTGATGCTCCGCTTTAACTCGATGACAAATTAGACACCTTGAGATAAATAACGCTATCTCTCTCTTCATATTGCTCCACCAAAATGTATGACGAAGATCACGATACATTTTGGTACTCCCAGGATGGATTGCAAACGGTGTGTTGTGCGCCTCCATCATGATTTTATACATTAAATCGGGGTCGTCGAGAACACAAAGTGCAGAGTTGACTCGAAGTATTCCTTCTTCATCGATTCTTGCTTCCGGCATAGCACCTTCTTGCACTTTCTTCCTCATACGCATCAGCTCCGGATCTGTAACTTGAGCAACTTTAACTTTATCAATTAAAGTCGGTTCTACTCGTATATTCGCCATCATCACATGGGTCCCTGGAGTCTTTAACTCTATCTCCATCCTTTGTAAGTCACATAAAATGGGCTTTTGTGTTGTGAATATTGCACTCGTACCCGCATATGATCTTCTACTCAATGTGTCAGCTACCATGTTCGCTTTTCCAGGATGGTATTGGATGGTATGATCATAATCTTTCAACAGTTCAAGCCAACGTCGTTATCGCATGTTGAGTTCCTTTTGAGTGAAGACATATTTGAGGCTTTTATGATCCGTAAAGATCTCAACTTTCTCTCCATATAAGTAATGCCTCCAAATTTTAAGTGCGAAGACAACAGCTGCCAACTCTAGATCATGAGTAGGATAATTCCTCTCATATTCTTTGAGTTATCTTGAGGCATAGGCTATGACTTTCCCATGTTGCATGAGAACACATCCTAACCCTTTTCCCGAAGTGTGACGCCCCCAAAACAGGAATACATCACCTATTTTGAGTCGCCAGATACATGGTACAGAATTCAAATACAACTTAATAATATAACTGTCGTGTACAATACGACAAAACATAAACTGTGAGTTTGAATACAAATATTGTCTACTAGAGAGTATACAAACTCAAAAGGAGTCCTCATTACAGTTATTATCACACTATTTCACAGAATAGTGAGGACTACTAATGCACCATCTAGGACCATCACTCTGTTCCCCGACTAGTCCCATCTACGTTCTCATTTCCTGAAGAGAACAGTGAAAGAAAGGGTGAGCTCAACTAGCCCAGTAAGAAATATTATGACTAAGATAATGCAGAATAATTTATCGTTAAACTGATAAAATATAATAACTATCAAGTTTAACTGCAGCGGAACAAGCAATCCATTAGAAGAGTTAAGTAGGGAATACAATCTACTATCTTCTATGATTTTTAAAAGGTTTTCATCACTTTTATCGGCGGGACTCGACAATAAATAATCCACATCATCGAATCACCCCCCTTTTCTGGCCAAGGATATTCTTTAGTATCACGACCACGAATTATCCATGCACTACTGCTAAAAGATAATCATGTTTTCATCAATCGGTCCCCGATCATGCCATAAAATAATTCATCTTTGAACTACTGCCAAAGAGAATCCATTGCCATAATCATATCAAAAAGCGTCCATCATGCACTACGACCAATGAGGACTTTTTTCCACATCATTTGTAACATTACGGTTATGATTATACCGAATAATCCTCAGTCATAATCATACCAAGTCCATCTATGCACTACAGACCACAGCACGACTTTCAACAAAATATAAACATGAGGATGATGATAATGATATAAGAATTGATAAAACAAGTTCAAGAATTAATTTATCTAGAACCGATAACGTCCAAATTGTCAACACGATCTTTGCTTTGTAGAGTAAAATTCAAGAATGCTCGGAAAGAATATTTCCATGAAAAGATCTTTGGATGAAGCGCAAATATCAAGGATATTCCACTAATTTCATGGAGTATAAAGTCAAAGTTTTAACCAACCGAGTATAATAAAGAATGGAATAACAAAAGAAATCACCATGCATGCGATAGACCATACAGGCGAGGAGTTATTCCAACGAGAATAATAAATAATGAGAACCAATTCCGCAGTAAAACGCATGCACGTGATATTCCAACGAATAATAAAGAATGGAACCAGGTCCCACGTAAAATGCACCGACAGGATATTCCAATAGAATAATAAATAACGGAACCAGGTCCGGCGTAAAACGTACTGAGACATGATATTCCAACAGAATAATAAATAACGGAACCCGGTCCCAAGAAAAAGCGCATGAACGAATATTCCAACAGAATAATAAATAACGGAACCAAGTCCGGTGTAAAACGCACAGACAGGATATTCCAATAGAATAATAAAGAATGGAATATTGGAAGAATTTCACCATGTATGCGTTATTTTGCATGATGCAAAGTTATTCCAACATAATAATAAAGAATGGAATAACGTAAGAATTTCACCAAGTATAGGGTAGCTCAGATATATCTGAGTTATTCCACCAGAATAATAAAGAATGGAATAACAGAAGTTCTCTTCATAGATAAGAAAGAAATAATACTCCTTACGAGTACAACAAATAATATTCCCTACCTTTGAAAGAAACGGGATATATGATTAGTGAGGTAGTAGACTTCTCTTCTTCTTTTTCTCTATAGATTTTCTCTCTATAGCTTTTCTCTATAATTTCTCTCTATAATAAATGCTCTATAGCTTTAGTGAATTGGTGAGAAATGAAGAAGAATGAGCTTCTATTTATAGGAAAATATAGTTTCGATAATTGCACGTTTTAGGGCTAGAAATATTACGGTATAATACCTTCCTCTTTTTCTTCATTTTTAATTTAGTCCTGCAAGAATTATCAAACTTGCACCAACTCCCCTAATAGTAAATAATGTGAATCAATAGTAAATCATGTGACTCAATAGTTCTAATCATGTGATAAAAATAATTACGATATAGTACCTCCATCATACCTCCATTTTTAACTTAGTCATGCTAGTATTATCAATTTTGCACCAACTCCCCTAATAGTACAAGAATGTGATTCAATAGTATACACATGTGAACAAATAGTTATATAAGCATGTGAATTAGTAGAAATTAATTGCTCATTTATCCGATAAATTACCCGATTTATCAATATAACCCCCAGACATCAATTATCATCGGAATAGATGTCAATTTTCACTAACACAAACAATTCCAACATAATGAAACTATTTTTATCAACAATATAAATTTTGAAATTTCGAAGTTTGACTTTTCTCGAAAAAGTCAACTGTTGACTTTTTGACCAAATAGTGAATCCCGGAATATTTTGTGTTTATAGACTATTTTTACTAATTTCATCGTTCCGGACTCAAATATCACGTCCGCGTCTCCAAATTCAACTCCAAACACAACTTTAATTTTAATAACATTCATCATTAATATTATAACTCACAATATTTAACAACCAGGTCATTCCCAGGAAAGAGGGGGCTTTCCGATAAGGATTTCTCTTTATTGGCACGCAATTAGGTGACCAAACCTCTCCTTGATAGAACTTCTAGACATTGTCAATATTGCAAATAATAATATGAATAACTTTGCCGTCTCAATCATTAATTTAATAATATATCATATTATGCAGATGATATTGTAACAATAATTGAATCAATAATATGAGAGATATGATGCAACAATTACTATAGCAATAATTGAGTATAACTGAGTGACTTCTCATATAAGTATCAATAATCGATACCGTGTGATACTATGCAACCACGCGTATTACTGTACTTTTACTACCGAGTAGTTCAACAGTATTAACGGTAAAACTTTCGCCGTTATTTTCAATAAAATACTTTTGTCGTTTTCTCAATCCGACAATAATTCCATTATGGGGTCCACCAATGATTATGTCGTCGTACGGATATTCCCCGACAAAAAGAATATTCCCCGACCAATCGAATATTATATAACAACTTGCATACTTTGCAAAATTTATAAATACTACCCACAACTATAATATTATATCAAATTCACACCATAATATTAAAAAAAATATTTCGAGAAAATTAAATCTTTATTCGTAAAATTTGGGATTTTACAATCTCCCCTCCTTATGAAATTTCGCCCTCAAAATTTACGTGACGTTACACAGGTATCTTAGAAACGGATGAGTACACTTCACCAGATTCTAACTCTTGAGGTATAACCTTTAAGCGTAGAATATATTCCAGGATTTTAACAAGTACATCTTCATACGTTAAATTATCCGCTATCTCGTCCGGTTCTAAATCAATAATGTGGTTCGGGTCAGCCACATATTTACGTAACATCTATACATGACAAACGTTATAAACACGCAACATATTTGACGGTAAAACGAGTCTATAAGCCATAGTTCCTACTCGATCGAGGATTTCAAATGGGCCAATTAAATCGAGGGTTGAAATTTCCTCTCTTCATCAATTCTTGCTTCTAGAATAACGCCCTCTTGAACCTTCTTCTTCCCATTCATCAGCTCCGAGTATGTAGTTTGAGCGGCTTTAACTTTATAGATTAAAGTCAATATTAATCGTATATTCGTTATCTTGAAGTGGGTCCCTAGAGTCTTTAACTCTATCTTCATCATTTGTAAGTTATACGAAATGAGTCTTTGTGTTAACAACATCGCACTCGTAAACACATACGATCTTTTACTCAACACGTCAGCTACCACGTTCGCTCTTCCACGATGATATTGAATGGTACGATCGTAATCTTCAACAGCTCGAGCCAATGTCTTTGGCGCATGTTACGTTCATTTTAGTTGAAGAAATATTTGAGGGTTTAAGAAATGGGTTTTGTACTGGGGTCAATATAAAATTCGATTTCACGCTCTAGGGTAGGCTAAGAAGTCTTCAAGAATACGTCAGGAAATCTATTAACAATAGAAATTTCATTCAAAACCGTGACTCTCATCCAAGACTTGGATAGTACGTCTCATTGATACCTATCAACTTGCCATCGTCATTCACGACATCGCCTACAGAAAGTCTGGCTTCGGTGCATTCAACACATGGAAGTCAACAACGAAAGACTCGGGGCTCTTTACTTATGGCTTGATATGACAGTGATTGACTTTAGTGGTTTGTTTACTTAAAAATTTAGGAATATGAATGTTAACAACCTTACGAAAAGCATGATGAGTAGTTAACCAATCGATTCCAAAAATCACATCCATGCAAATATTTTCAAAGAGATAAGATCGACAGGTAACGTGAAAGTATTGATTTGAATCAAACAAGATTTATAAATAGTAGAGGTAACGAAGGTTTCTCCCAACTGAGTTTCAACAGATAAATCAAAGTCTAACTTCTCCGGAGTTAAATTCAAACATTGAACACAACTAGGTGAAATAAAAGAGTGAGTAGAACCGGTATCTAACACGGTATAGACTTCTCAAAAGTTTATGATTAACTTACCCGTGATAATTTTATTCAAGTTCCTCGTTTCTTAAAAAACGCCTCTCTTAAACTACTCGTTTTGGCTTATGCAGGACATCCTTTGGCATCACTATCCCAAATAGGACTTGACTTTACCATACGACAAAATCGAGCTAGGTGACCTTATCTTCCGCAATTGAAACACGCTTTGGATTGCTGCGTATAGTTTGGACGGATGTGTCCCTCCTGTCCGCATTTGAAACATACGACCGATGATCGTTCTTCTTCCTTTGAAATGGGTCTTTGGTCTTCTTTGTCTTTCCATCATTATTGAACCTTCTCTTCTTGAAATTTCCACTTCTATTATTTTGGCAATGATTACCACTGAAGTGGTTATCATTCTTGGCATGATAATTTCCTCCACGATGGTTATCATTGTTCGATGGCCAGGGTGCCACCGATCACGATTATTATCGTGTTGTTGGTCGTTGCCTTTTGGTTGTGCTGACTCATTATCGCGCTCCAATAACTGAGCCCTATCCACAACATCTGAATATAAACAAAGTTTGTGAGAAATAAGATATTGACGTATCTCAGGTTTCAAACCTATTAGAAACATTCGCGTCATTCGCTCCTCATTATCGACCAAATGGGATGCAAACCGGGATAACTCTGCAAATTTAGCCTCATACTGCGACACGGTCATATTATTTTGCTCCATCTTGATAAACTCCACCTCTTTTATGTGACGCATACTTTCGGGAAAGTACTTGTCATTGAACAGCTCTTGGAACTTCTCCCAAGACATCTTGAGTGCGTTAGTCTGGGTACGTTTTACAGATTCCCACCAACGATCTGCTTCTTCACGCAACATAAAGGTGGCAAAGGAAACCTTTTGCTCCTCGGAGCATCCTAAGACCTCAAAAATCTTGGTGATCTGCTTTAACCACATCTTTGCCTTAAGTGGTTCTGGCTTTCCCAAAAACTCTGGTGGTCCCAGCTCGTTGAACTGCTTAGCGGTGACCAACTGTGGGTTGCCATTGTTTCCTCCTACATTATGAACAGGAGCCGCCTTTGCCTGATGTTGAATGAATTATAAAAAGCTCCTAAACGTACCATCGTTCGTTAATTGATCAGTGTTGTTGTTTACAGGAGGATTATCGACATCCTGTTGCACATTGTCCTGATTATTGATCTGTGGAGACTCAACGGTCTCCTGTGCTCCATTGCTATTCTCAACATTCTCGGATGTCATTTTCAAACACTGCCATAAAACAAGGGTTAATTAACATATCACATATTATCCCTATACTCTGACCGACCAATTAAATACCAAATAAACTTAGGTAGGTTATACTAGCGAAGAAATTCCCCGTCTCTCCCCTCTTAGTTCTTATCTCACATCTCAGCCAAGGATCATATCCCTAAGCTTTGATACCAACTGTGACGCCCCCAAAACAGGAATACATCACCTATTCTGAGTCACCAGATACATGGTACAGAATTCAAATACAACTTAATAATATAACTGTCGTGTACAATACGACAAAACATAAACTGTGAGTTTGAATACAAATATTGTCTACTAGAGAGTATACAAACTCAAAAGGAGTCCTCATTACAGTTATTATCACACTATTTCACAGAATAGTGAGGACTACTAATGCACCATCTAGGACCATCACTCTGTTCCTCGACTAGTCCCAACTACGTTCTCATTTCTTGAAGATAACAGTGAAAGAAAGGGTGAGCTCAACTAGCCCAGTAAGAAATATTATGACTAAGATAATGCAGAATAATTTATCGTTAGCCTTCAACAGTGTTAAACTGATAAAATATAATAACAATCAAGTTTAACTGCAGCGGAACAAGAAATCCATTAGAAGAGTCAAGTAGGGAATAAAATGTAAGACCCCGGATTTTATGAAATAAAAGTATTCAATTTTTCTTATAATTATTATTTAGTAAATGGTTAAATTGATAAAAGTTTAAAGTTATGGGTGAAATATGCAAATTTTACAAAATATGCAAGTGGCTATAAAATATTCATTGTTGTCGGAGAATATTCGTTTAGTCGTGGAATATTAAATCTTTTCGGGGAATATTAAATGCGACAAATAGCTTGATTTTTATGGGCCCATAACTAAAAGTGATTGGATGAAGAAAACGACAAATATAAGTTGTTTATAAATAACTGGCGTAGTTTATTACTGATTAATCTTGTTGGAATACCCGGTGGTTAAAACACACTAATACGCGTTGTTGCACAGAAGCACACGGTATTGCACCAATTATTGATTCTTACGTAAAAAGGCACTACTCAATAATTATTACAGTAATTACTTGTTAAATTATTTTATTTTATTAATTCAATAATTGCTTTGCATTGATATTTTATATTCTTTGTTGTTTTAATAAATTGTCATTACACAAAGATTTTCCATTATCTGAGTAATAATTCATATTATCTGAATAATATTATTGGATAACATTATTGGCAATGTCTAGAAAGTTACGCCTAAGGAGAGGTTTGGTCACCTAATTGCGGCGCCAAGAAGGAGAGATCCTTATTGAAAGCCCCTCTTTCCTGTGAACTACCGGTTGCCAGATCTTGTGATTCTGTAATATTATTTGTGAATAATTAATTATTGATTTATATGATAAGAAAAATATTGATTTTATGTGGATATAGATTGGAGAAAATTTTTATAGTGACAATTGTTGAAAATTGAAATTTTATATTTTCCGATAAAATAATTCATTTAAATATAATATTATATTTTAATAATATAATAATGATGATATTTTTACGATGAATGTGGGATATATGAGTATATGTGGAGGAGGAGTATTTTGTTATGAAAATATTTAAAAGCATGTTTTATGTGTCGGTGGACCCCATTTCTTGACCTGAAATTTGATTATAAATTGTAAAATCGCTTGGTTGTGGATTTCTTGGTCCAATTTCATTTGGAATTTAGAAAACCTTTCTTCTGTAAAGTTGTAGAGAATTGATTTTCCCTTAAAAAGACGCGAGATTCAAATTTTCTGATAAAAGGGCTATTTATTATGAATTATTGAAGTTCTGAAGTTCCGAAATAATTGATTTTTGGAAGTTTAAAATATTTTTAATTACAAAAACATTTTTTTCATTTTTGAAACTCATTTAACATGTGATTAGGAGGCTGAATTCAGATTGTTAGTGTGCATATAAAGTTGTGGAAAAATTATAATATTAATTTATTAAATTTTCTACTTTGGTGTTCTAAGCATTTTCCTATAAATAGGGTGCTTAGGTTAGAATTGAAAATCACATCAGAAACTGAAGTTTTCTCTCTCTATATTATCGAGCGTATTCTTGTGAGTATTTTGAGTATATTTTGAGTATTTCTATACAGTGCAAGTTTGTTTAGCGTTATATCCGACATTCCAGTACTGCTCTTTTGAGGTAAGGGATAGTAAGGGATTTTAAGGGTTATTATGTTTTTTAGTTTCGAAAGTTTTCTAAACCTTCAAAAATTCTAGAAAAATTTGAAATGATATTTTGATGAGTTTTGTAGATTGTGTCCAAAAATGGCAATTTTTGGATGTATAGATTAGGAGTTATGGATTTTATGAGAAAAGACTATTTTAAAAGTAACTATTTATAACTCCTTGTGATTAACTCCAAAATTGATAAAATTTTTATTGGGAGTACATCTATATAATATCAGTATACCGTGTAAATTTTAGAATTTTTGGATAAAAGTATAATTTATGATAAATGTTTAAATATTCGATGGTTTCGGCCATATGAAAAATAGTAAATGAATTTTTAAAATTTCGAGAAAAATATATGTTCAATATGGGACTATGTTATGCTAAATCCCAGAAAAGAAATATTTTTGGAACTGATTTGGTATTTTTCATGAAAATGTTCTTGTTATGAGTAAATGAATTAAATATGTTATGTGAAGTAAGAAAATTGAAAAATATGATTTTATGGCTTGAGAATCATATATGAGGTATATGCAGATTTTTGATGAGGGTTTTGGTTATTGGTGATGAAATCTTATGAGTTTGGCATTTTATGATGATTAAATGCATTAATTAGTAAAGTGTAAACAATTTAATTAAATTGTTTATAAGTTTTAGAAATTATTAAATATTGTTGTAATATTAAGAATATTAAGATTTTGATATTATTAAGTGATTTTATAACATTTGGATTAAGGTGTTATAAATATTGATATGGATTTTATTATGAAACTTTATCTTTTAGTGTATGAGAGTTACTTATGCGCGTTATACTGACTACTACGTATACGAATACGGGGTACTATTCACGACAAATTGTTTTCTTCTCGACCAAATTATCGTTGATTTATGAATCTTACTCTTGAAATTAAAACCATGTTTTGATTATATTGTTTTTATATAACATTCTTATAACCCTAATGATGATATTTCTCTTTGACTTGAGTGTAAAGATGGGTAGATTGTTGGTATGATCGTGACTATAGGTTCTCTTTGGCCAGTAGTGTAAAAGTTGAATTGTTGACTGGTATGATCATGACCATTGAATTTACAATTGAATATTTTTAAGTGCAAAGGTGAATTGATCAACATGGTTATAATTATTGTTATATAACTTCTGAAATGATTATGTATTTCTTTGATATATAAATATCTTTGGCTCATAGTGCAAAGATGACTTGTTGATGAATATCTTAGCCTGTAGTGCAAAGATGAATTATTGATGAATATCTTTGGCTCGTAATGCAAAGATGACCTGTTGTTGAATATCTTTAGCCTGTAGTGTAAAGATGAACTGTTGATGAATATCTTTGGCCCGTGGTGCAAAGATGAATTTATTAGTATGATTATGAACAGGAACTGATTTGGTATAACCATGATATTTGATGTTTCGTAAAGACAATTGATGAAAAATTATCTTCGTCCTGGATGAGAAGAGGAATTTAGAATCACAATTATGATTATGAGTTATTCATATGATTGTGGAAAGGAACTGTTGATTGATGTTACAGGGATAAAACATTATTGGTGGACTTTTAACGTGGAGAAGACAATAGACTTTATAGTCTATTTGACTCTTCTAATGGATTGCTCGTTCCGCTGCAACTATGGTTGAAAAGTTTTATCATCTACCATATGTTCTAAATCTCTGATTTATTACTAACGAAGGCTATTGATAATTTAATTATCTTTAGTCATGATATTCTTTACTGGGCTATTTGTGCTCACCCTTTTGCTTCACAATTCCTTTCAGGTAATAAGAGTGTAGGCGGGTTGAAAATGGGATAACAAGGGAATAGAACGGTGGTCTATAGTTGTTGAGGTTCTCCCTAAAGAGTATGGAAATAATTTTATTGAGGACTTTAGTGTGTTGTATTTTATACATCGTTTAATAGTTATATTTGGTGAATTAAATAGGGTGAGGTGAACCCAACTTTGGAAGGGTGTTTTGTCACTATCATACAAGATGTCTAATGACATACAAACTCGTGTTATCATAAGACAAGGTTGTGCACATCCACTTGCTGAGTATATCTACGAGCACTACCTATATGATCTTGGAGTTTATTTAAAATATAATTTTCACTTGAAGACAACGGAGATAATTATATGTCAAGAGAAGACTCGCCACTAGAAAGAACATGATAGTAATCTTCTCATTTTTCTTTGGGGTCTATTAGGTCAACCAAGGATAATTCTGTGGGCATATGATATCTATTATAACCTAGACGCGTGGCCTCCCATGTACGAAGGTTTTCTTGAGCACTTTCCAAGGATTTTAATTTCTAAAACAGTTATTGACTGTACTTTTATGTAATGTAACCATGTGAGGTGCTGTCCATAGTTGGGACATGAGTCACAGTTGGTATTAAAACTCACAGTATATGTATTGTGGTATTTTGCACGACAATTGTAGTAATAAAGTTGTGGTCGTTTTCTGTACCATATATTTGGCGACTCAGAATAGGTTGGATGGATTGAACCTATTTTGGGGGCGTCACATAAAATCTACTATCTTCTATGATTTTAAAAGGGGTTTTCATCACTTTTATCGCTTGGACTCAGCTTAATAAATAATCCACATCATCGAATCACCCCTGCACTACGGCCAAAGATATTCTTTAGTATCACGACCACAAATTATCCATGCACTACGGCTAAAGATAATCATGTTTTCATCAACGGTCCTGATCATGCCATAAAATAATTCATCTTTGCACTACGGCCAAAGATAATCCATAGCCATAATCATATCAAAAACTGTCCATCAATGCACTACGGGCCAATGAGGACTTTTTCCACATCATTTGTAACATTACGGTTATGATTATACCGAATAATCCTCGGTCATAATCATACCAAGTCCATCTATGCACTACAGCCCACGTATTGACTTTCAACAAATTATAAACATGAGGATGATGACAATGATATAAGAATTCAATAAAACAAGTTCAAGAATTAATTTATCTAGAACCGATAACGTCCAAATTGTCAACATGATCTTTGCTTTATAGAGTAAAATTCAAGAATGCTCGTAAGAATATTTCCATAAAAGATACTAGATGAAGCGCAAATATCAAGGATATTCCACTAATTTCATGGAGTATAGAAGTCAAAGTTTTAACCAACCGAGTATAATAAAGAATGGAATAATAAAAGAAATCACCATGTATGCGATGAGCCATGACAGCGAGTTATTCCAATGAATAATAAATAACGAACCGGTCCAAATAAAAACGCATGCATGTGATATTCCAATGTAATATAAAGAATGGAACCAGGTCCCATGAAATGCAATCGGGATATTCCAATGTAATAATAAATAACGGAACCAGGTCTGGCGTAAATAGCAAAGACATGATATTCCAATAGAATAATAAATAACGGAACGAGTCCCACAGAAAAGCATGCATGATGATATATTCAATGTAATAATAAAGAATGGAATATTAGATTAATTTCACCATGTATGCAGTACTTTGCATAGACAGGTTATTCCAACATAATAATAAAGAATGGAATAACAGAAGAATTTCACCAATATAGGGTAGCCTGTGTATACAGGTTATTCCACCAAAATAATAAAGAATGGAATAACAGAAGTTCTCTTTATAGATAAGAAAGAAATAATACTCCCTACGAGTACAACAAATAATATTCCCTACCTTTGAAAGAAACGGGATATAGGAGTAGTGAGGTAGTAGACTTTTCTTCTTCTTTTTCTCTATAGATTTTCTCTCTATAGCTTTTCTCTATAATTTCTCTCTATAATAAATGCTCTATAGCTTTAGTAAATTGGTGAGAAATGAAGAAGAATGAGCTTCTATTTATAGGAAAATATAGTTTCGATAATTGCACGTTTTGGGGCTCGAAATATTACAGTATAATACCTTCCTCTTTTTTCTTCATTTTTAATTTAGTCCTGCAAGTATTATCAAATTTGCACCAACTCCCCTAATAGTAAATAATGTGAATCAATAGTAAATCATGTGACTCAATAGTTCTAATCATGTGATAAAAACAATTACAGTATAGTATCTCCATCTATACCTCCATTTTTAACTTAGTCATGCAAGTAGTATCAATTTTGCACCAACTCCCCTAATAGTACAAGAATGTGATTCAATAGTACACACATGTGAACAAATAGTTATATTAGCATGTGAATTAGTAGCAATTAATTGCTCATTTATCCGATAAATTACTAGATTTATCAATATAACCCCCAGACATCAATTATCATCGGAATAGATATCGATTTTCACTAACATAAACAATTCCAACATAATGAAATTATTTTTATCAACAATATAAATTTTGAAATTTCAAAGTTTGACTTTTCCCGAAAAAGTCAACTGTTGACCTTTTGACCAAATAGTGAATCCCGAAAAATTTTGTGTTTATAGCCTATTTTTACTAATTTTATCGTTCCGGACTCAAATATCACGTCCCCGTCTCCAAATTCAACTCCGAAAACAACTTCAATTTTAATAACATTCATCATTAATATTATAACTCACAATATTTAACAACCAGGTCGTTCTCAGGAAAGAGGGGGCTTTCCGATAAGGATTTCTTTTTATTGACGCGCAATTAGGTGACCAAACCTCTCCTTGACAGAACTTCTAGACATTGTCAATATTGCAAATAATAATATGAATAACTTTGCCGTCTCAATCATTGATTTAATAATATATCATATTATGCAGATGATACTGTAACAATAATTGAATCAATAATATGAGAGATATGATGCAACAATTACTATAGCAATAATTGAGTATAACTGAGTGACTTCTCACGTAAGCATCAATAATCGATACTGCAGTGCTACTATGCAACCACGCCAGTATTACTATACTTTTACTATCGAGTAGTTCAACAAGATAATTCGGTAAAACTTCCGCCGTTATTTTCAATAAAATACTTTTGTCGTTTCTCAATCCGATAATAATTCCGTTAGGGGGGTCCACCAATGATTATATCGTCGCACGGATATTCCCCCACAAAAGAAATATTCCCCACCAATCGAATATTATATAACAACTTGCATACTTTGCAAAAATTTATAAATACTACCCACAACTATAATATTATCTCAAATTCACATCATAATATTAAAAAAAATATTTCGAGAAAATTAAATCTTTATTCGTAAAATTTGGGATTTTACACAAAGTATCACTGTAGATGACAAATCCCTCCGAACCAGATGGTATTGTCAGAACGGGTGCTGAAATGAGTCTCCTTTTGAGTTCTTGAAAACTCTTCTCACAATCCTCGCTCCAACTGAACTTTGTATCTTTCCGAGTCGGCTGAGTTAATGGAGTAGTGATTTGAGAAAATCCTTCCACGAATCTCCGATAATAACCAGCTAAACCGAGAAAGCTACGTACTTCGGTCACTGATTTAGGTTGCTCCCAGCATTGAATAGCTTCAATCTTTACTCAGTTAACAGATATTCCATGACTTGATATCACGTGCCCAAGGAATGCAACTTCCTCAAGCCAGAACTCCCATTTCTTCAACTTTGCATATAGCTTGTTTTCACGAAGCTTTTGGAGTATCAGCCTCAAGTGTTGCTCATGATCTTCATGGCTTTTGGAATACATAAGGATGTCATCAATAAAGATGACAACAAAGTGATCCAAATATTCCTTGAATACTCGGTTCATCATATCCATGAAGGCAGCAGGAGCATTAGTCAATCCAAAAGACATGACTAAGAATTCATAATGCCTGCACGGAAGTTCGAAGGCGCGTCTTTGGAATATCCTCAGTTTTAACCTTCAGTTGATGATATCCAGAACGAAGATCGATCTTTGAAAAAAATTGTGCTCCTTGTAACTGATCAAACTGTTAGGTTTGTAATATTCAAAAACGCAATCAAATTGCATAAAAATGCGGAAGCGTGGAAAAATCAGAGTTTAAAAAATTTACAAACCATATACCCGGATCACCCTTTATGCACAATTATTAATTAAACGAAGAATAAGAAATTATGAAATCATACCCTTGTAAAACGAAGCTTCCTCAGTACGAAGTTCACCTCCTACTTCTCCATGATCTCCTTGAATCAACCGGGTTTGGTTCCTTCCTTTGATCAACGTTAGCCACCCATGTGTTTGGCCTCTAGAGGTGATCCACCAAGGAAGAAGAAAATTCAAGAAGAAGGAGTATTGGCTCAAACCCTAGTTTTCTATCTCTATAGAAAGGGAGTACTCTCCAACTAATTGGAATTATTACGTAGTTGTCAAAGTCAACAACCCTACCACCCATAATAAGACTCCTCTTATTTATAGATGTGGGCAACCCACCTTAACAATTAAGGAATTGGGTTTTATTTAATTAATTAAATTCTTTTAATTAATTAAGCTCCCTAATCTTATTAAGGATAATTAATTAAACTCATTTAACTAATTTTCCCTCCTAATCCTATTAGGAATAAATGAGAGTACTTATATTAAATTAATTCCTAAACTCTTTTAGAAATTAAAATAATAATAATTGTAATAATATTAATAAGACTCCTCTTATTAATTTATATTTAATATTTTAAAATATTAAATAATAATATTAAGCTATTTAATTTATTCTATCACCATAGATTAAATTAAATATACTTAACATATATATTACGATTATGCCATTAACTTCTTAAATAATTATTCTTCCTTTTATGGTGTGACCCTTTAGGTTCTCCATATTAAACCCATTGTGAATAAATCAATTAGAACAATTCTAATCTTATTTAAATAAATAAATTAAACAATTAATTTATTTAAATAAATAATATTTATTCTACAATAGGGATAAGCCTCCTAGCGATCAACGACTTTCCGAGATAATATAGATTTCAACATTAATCATTAAAGAACCTTTGAGTAAATAGTTACCGTACAATTCAATCCTTCCACCATACAATGTCCCAATTAAATATAAGACATGGAATTACTCGTCGAAGTCTTATTTTATTTAATTATATGTATTTCGATCCTTAAATGCACACTCAAATAATGCAAATTAGAAACTCCTTTCTAATTTCATTCCGCCTTAACCAAGGACTCTTTGGGTTGTCATTTATCGAATCACATAGGACATTTCTCTTCTTTTATTAGAAGTGGTAGATTCTTTATTGATCATACATTATCTCCATGTACAACTTATTATACCCAAGCATACCCTTTGATATACCCTAAGGGTCTTAAGGAATAAGTCAAAGTATAACTCATCATACACAAGATACTATGATGATCTCAAGTCCAAGGATTACTTGTACTACTATCACTACTGAAATTCCTATTGACAGCAAATAAAACTCCATTAGGTATTCCTTAGCGAGCCAATGCTTCGATGAACTTATTCTCTAATAAGCACCTACATACTTGCTTTAGTGTCTTCACACAAATGATCATGAGATCAATCATCCTCATCCAATGAGCAAGAACGTATGTACACTCAATCTATTCGGATTCACTAATCCCCAATTTAGTAATCCAATGATTGGGAACTATTTTAGTTTTAAGCTTTCTAAGAATTTAGATCTCATTAGAATGATCATCATCATTATTCTAAAAGTATTGTTTAAAACTATGGGTTTATCATATATTATAAAACAAAGATCATGTAGATAATTAAAAGCCTTTAATAAATTAATACTTTTATTAATAAATGAATAAGATTGTTACAAAGTATATGCTTTATCATCAAACATGATGATTGGCTTGTGTGCATACTACTTTCAATCTCCCACTTGCACTAAAGCCAATCGTCATGGTAACTCATACTCTTCTTCTCTAAGTGACGATTATCCTGGCCGTTGGATAAGCTTTAGTTAATGGATATGTAATGTTGTTCTTGAGAGTCCACTATCTCTATAGTGATTTCCCATCTTTCAATGATTCTAATAATCAAATGAAAGTGTCACAACACATGTTTAGATCCAAGATGAGACTTAGGAACTATTCCTAGTTACGTAATGAACTTTTAATCCAAACAATCAACTTGCGACTTCATTTATAGTTATATACTTTGTCTTTATCACTAAACCAAAGAAACTCTTTCTTTGTTTGGAACCTTTCCAATTCACTGCACCACTGTTCAAGGTAACGCTTTACCTTAAAGTGGATTTTTCTGTCATCTTGGTTTGTCTGAAAAACTTGAGTCTGTTAAGCCCTCTAGTTTTAATTTAGACCTACCATGAATATGATCACATCCTTTGTGCCGGTCAAGCACTTTAAGATGTTTTTCACAGACTCATAGTTAACTTCTCCATAATATGACTGATCAACATCAGGTCTCGTATATTTCATTGCATACATGATTGTCACTCATGCGACCTCTCTTTTCAGGAGTCTGTGGGGACTATTAAGAGAGATACACTCCATAGCTCATCGACATGAGACATCTCTTGGAGTTTGCCATGCTAAACGACTTTAGCATCAAATTAATATACGTTCCTTGGGTTAAGTTGAGCATCCTTTTAAATCTATCTATATAGATTTTATCCCCAATTAAGATACTCGTCCCAAACCATTCATGGAGGAATGTTTAGACAACTTTATCATTACTGATTGTAGCATTAGTATGTCATTCCTTATCCGTAGTATATCAACATATAATATTAGGAATGTCACGACGCTCCCACTGACCCTTTTGTACACACTCAGAACTCTTACCTCATCAGATATGTAACTCTGATCATCATCTTCTATGATGCGTACCTCATCATCATCATCCATGATGAATCCATACCTCCTAGGTATCTTTAGTACTATTTCGATTTATGATTCAATTTGTGGTACAATAGGTCTGAGTGTTCCTCTTATTTGACTTATAGTGTTTTGTGGTTCTTGAACTCTTCAAGATCTATTATCCTCCCACTAGCCCCTTCAATGATAAACACCTTTATCTTAGAAGGAAGCGTGTTCATAATAAACACCTTTTGCTAAGTAGGATTATAGAACATTTACCCTAAACTTACTTTAGGATGTCTCACAAATCTGTATTTGTCAAATCTTGTCCCAAGCTTATCCTTTGAAATCGTTTCACATAAGTTGGACAACCCCTTATCTTAACATACTTAAGATTAGGAATCCTCCCTGTCCATAACTTTTATGAAGTCTTGGGGCAATGGATTTAGAGGTTACCTTTTCGAGATATGCAGACCATTTCTAGGACATGACCTAGAAAGATCTTTGGAATGTCGGTAAAATCATTATGGATCGCACCATGTTCAAATAGGTACGATTTTTCCTTTCGATATACATCAATCAATTATTGCGTATCGAGGCGTCCCATTATGAGAAAACCATTTGAGATGATCTAGAAACTTATTGCACAAGTATTTATTCCTTGATCTAATCAAAGAATCTTAATACATTGCCAATTTGTTTGAGCCTCAATTCTTTGAACCTTTCAAATAATTCACACTTGTATTTTAGCAAATACACACATTCAACTCTTTGAATGATCATCTCCTTTTCTTATACTAGTTTGTTCAATATGCAAAATTATTTTCACGTAAGTCAAGTATACAAAATTTATTAAGTAATATTCCTGGTTCTATTCAAAACATTATTATTATAAATAGAACAACAATTGTTCTTTATTATAATACCAAAGATTTCATTGTCCAACAATAAAATGGAAATAATATTTTAACAAGAATCGGAATACAATAACAACTTATTGACTTAATAGATTTGCCCGTAGGCATTGTTAAATCATAAGTTTCTATGGCTAATGTAGCAACATTTGTTACATTTCCCGCATATAGGATTACTTATATTTGTTTAGCTTTCTACTTCTGTTTGGTCCCTTCATAAATCTATATTTATGATTACCAAAGTCGGTATCCAATACCCAAGTAGAACCTTGACTTAAAGAAAAATTTATTTCAATCATGAACAAAAAGCGTATTAATCAAAACTTCACTAAGCTTCTTTGGTTAGCCTCGCAAGATGCTTCTCGCAGCTTTCTTTCCGGTGTCCGAAGCTTATTGCGGTGGAAGCAAGCTCCTTTGCTATCCGTGACGCTTTTTTTCTTATTATCCTTTGTTTATGCCTCTCTATTTACTTTCTTTGAATCGTTCTTCTTTTCAGAATATCCTTTGGCCCCTACCAAGAAGACTTGATCTTTCTTGGTTGGAAAGTGACTCTCAACATTTTTCAATATGTTAAGCAAATCGGTGAGGTCGATATCTAGCTTGTTCATATGAAAAATTCACAATTAATGAAAGGAGTCCGGAGTGAGTGCAAGATCAAATCTTGGCTCAACTCTCCATCCATGACAAAACTCGTTGTCCTAATTGATCAATCAAATTGATAATGTTAAGGACTTTTATCCATCTTGTAGTGTCATCTGGTCATTCTAGATCGGAAGAGCTCCTTAGATATCTCGATATCTATCGGGCCCTACTTTCCTTACCATCAACTACTTGATGTGCGGGAATATAGTAGGAGCATCCATAGTTTCATCTTGTCGACGAAGCTCGTCACTTTCGTAGATGCGAGCATGATGCATTGAGCTAATCATGCATCATCTTGCCACTTTCTAAAAGTAGCAATCTCTTCCTCGGAGGCATTGTCTCGCAACCATTGCGAGGATAGGCGATTATGGACATAAGATAGCTTTTCACCATGAGAACTATTCTCAAATTCCTTAACCAATCCGCTTTAATATGGTCCGATTAAATAGCATCTAATATGCTTCGCAGTGATAGTAATTAAGACATTGTAAAATTACTCAGAAATGAATTTGTAATTAACAACATTTTAACATACATTCTTTTATTAATTACCAAAATAAATTAGGTCTTGTTTTAAATTGGTATCTCCCACTATTTTCTTCAAACTATATTACCCTCACTTATATAGTTCTAAGAAATCTAATTAAAGATTTGCTAGTGAGAATAAGGATCCCATTTCAAATGTATATAGCCTTGTGGTGACATAACAAACTATATATAAATAAATAGGTAGACAACTTTTGTCAATTACATCAACTATGTAATTCCTTTTCTTTTGCCTCTTAGATTATTTTGATCAAGTGGTGGCACATCCAATCAAAATTATCCAAGTTAAGTCCGACCTAGCACTCCATATATTTGAAAAAGAAAATATCATTCTTGTGGTGACACAACAAAAACAATATTGTTCAATTTTCTTTATAAGCATCAAATGTGATAAATTAACATCTTAAATACTTAATACTTGCCTTGTGGTGACACAACAAACTCATATTAAATATTTAATACTCTATTAATTTTATCATGCTAGAAGGCGACGTTCGATATTCAAAATATCTTTGAACGCTTAGGACTTAATATAAAAATTGAGGGGTTTGTTATTAAATTTGTCTCATCTTGTTTAGCGCGCATGCAAATATATATATAAAATACGCGTCATATTAATGAACATGCGAAGCATGTTTGCATAATATATAATATATAGTATAAGCATGCACATATAGAATACTATATTCTACTTGGATTGGTTATGGACTTTTATTCTAGTTTGGTTCACTAGAGCCACCAAGTGAACCAAGAGGTCAAACCCTAGGGTGCAAAAATTAATATTTAAATATAACTATTACATTTAAACCCGGGTTCCATTACAAACGGGTCTTCACACGCTCCTTGTCCCTTGGTCTCCAATTTTTCAAAATTAATTCTAACTATTCCTATTACAAAACTAATTAAAATAAATAGAAACCTTGATCAGCAGTCAAGGGGAAGTACATAGGAGAGAGATAGAATTTACATTAAGAAAAATTAGAGAAGACGAGGTACGCAGACCCCATTTAATAAAACCCATACATTCATGCATCCAACTAAATAAAATCCAATCATATTGGTCAATAGTCCATAATCAATCCCATTTATTATCATACACATCACCATATGCATCAATAAATAACATTCATCTCATGAATAATAAACATTTAATATATATATTGATATCATTTAATGGGCAACTTTAGTTAGTATAAAATCTATTTTGAATCAAAATAAACTCCTTTATTTTAATCCAAATTTAAATTAAAATAAAACTATTTTATTTTAATTTATCTAATTTTGAATAAAATAAACTATTTTATTTTAATCAAAATTTTAATTAAAATAAACTCCTTTATTTTAATTAATTATGGAATCCAATTCCATATATATATATAAAAAAATCTTTAATTAAAATAAACTCTTTTATTTTAATTAATTATGGAATCCAATTCCATGTAAAAAAAAATCTTTAATTAAAGGAAACACGGATATTCTTTCCTATTCACAAATAAACTCCTTTATTTTGAATAATATGAAATCTAATTTCATATTAAAATAAACTCCTTTATTTAAGGAAACATGGATTCTCTTTCCTATTCACAAATAAACTCCTTTATTTTAGGAAAAATAAAATCCAATTTCAACTCCAATTAGTTATTATGGAATCCAATTCCAACTCTAATTAGTTAGCATGAAATTCTAATTTTAAAATTAAAATAAATCTTTTTATTTTAATATTAAAATAAACCTTTTATTTTAAAATTAAAATTATTAAAAATATAATATATATATATATATATATATATATATATATCCGTAACTTAAAACCAAAATAGGATTCACGTGGTTGCTTCCTTTTTATTCCATGTATGCTTAAATCAAATTACATGGAATCCTCGCCAAATTTGATTCTTGATTTCCGTAATGTAATGGTTTTTTTTTTTTATGTTCGTAAAATGCATGAAAAACCTAAGTGACCTTTTTTTTTTTTTTTTATGATTCACGAATTTTAGCAGATTTGATCTTTATCAAAACCGGCTCCTTTTTTTTATTTTTTTTATTTTATTAAATTTTATATAATAAAATTATGCCCAATTAAATTGTTCTAAATACATATCAATATACATATCAAATTAAAACAATTAATAATTCGCATAAAGGTTTGGCTCTGATACCACTGTTAGGTTTGTAATATTCAAGAACGCAATCAAATTGCATAAAAATGCGGAAGCATGGAAAAATCAGAGTTTAAAAAATTTACAAACCATATACCCGGATCACCCTTTATGCACAATTATTAATTAAACGAAGAATAAGAAATTATGAAATCATACCCTTGTAGAAACGAGCTTCTCTCAGTGCGAGTTCACCTCCCCACTTCTCTCCGCGATCTCCTTGAATCAACCGGGTTTGGTTCCTTCCTTTGATCAACGTTAGCCACCCATGTGTTTGGCCTCTAGAGGTGATCCACCAAGGAAGAAGAAAATTCAAGAAGAAGGAGTATTGGCTCAAACCCTAGTTTTCTATCTCTATAGAAAGGGAGTACTCTCCAACTAATTGGAATTATTACGTAGTTGTCAAAGTCAACAACCCTACCACCCATAATAAGACTCCTCTTATTTATAGATGTGGGCAACCCACCTTAACAATTAAGGAATTGGGTTTTATTTAATTAATTAAATTCTTTTAATTAATTAAGCTCCCTAATCTTATTAAGGATAATTAATTAAACTCCTTTAACTAATTTTCCCTCCTAATCCTATTAGGAATAAATGAGAGTACTTATATTAAATTAATTCCTAAACTCTTTTAGAAATTAAAATAATAATAATTGTAATAATATTAATAAGACTCTCTTATTAATTTATATTTAATATTTTAAAATATTAAATAATAAATATTAAGCTATTTAATTTATTCTATCACCATAGATTAAATTAAATATACTTAACATATTATTACGATTATGCCATTAACTTCTTAAATAATTATTCTTCCTTTTATGGTGTGACCCTTTAGGTTCTCCATATTAAACCTAAGTTGTGAATAAATCAATTAGAACAATTCTAATCTTATTTAAATAAATAAATTAAATAATTAATTTATTTAAATAAATAATATTTATTCTACATAGGGATAAGCCTCCCTAATGATCAACGACTTTCCGGATAATATAGATTTCAACATTAATCATTAAAGAACCTTTGAGTAAATAGTTACTGTACAATTCAATCCTTCCACCATCAATGTCCCAATTAAATATAAGGCATGGAATTCTTGTCGTCAAGTCTTATTTTATTTAATTATATGTATTTCGATCCTTAAATGCACAACTCCAAATAATGCAAATTAGAAACTCCTTTCTAATTTCATTCTCGCCTTAACCAAGGACTCTTTGGGTTGTCATTTATCGAATCACATGGGACATTTCTTCTTTTTATTAGAAGTGGTAGATTCTTTATTGATCATACATTATCTCCATGTACAACTTATTATACCCAAGCATACCCTTTGATATACCCTAAGGGTCTTAAGGAATAAGTCAAAGTATAACTCATCATACACAAGATACTATGATGATCTCAAGTCCAAGGATTACTTGTACTACTATCACTACAGGAATTCCTATTGACAGGCAAATAAAACTCCATTAGGTATTCCTTAGCGAGCCACGTTCAGTGAACTTATTCTCTAATAAGCACCTACATACTTGCTTTAGTGTCTTCACACAAATGATCATGAGATCAATCATCCTCATCCAATGAGCAAGCAACATATGTACCAATATATCCTGATTCACTAATCCCCAATTTAGTAATCCAATGATTGGGAACTATTTTAGTTTTAAGCTTTCTAAGAATTTGGATCTCATTAGAATGATCATCATCATTATTCTAAAAGCATTGTTTAAAACTATGGGTTTATCACATATTATAAAACAACATCATGTAGATAATTAAAAGCCTTTAATAAATTAATACTTTTTATTAATAAATGAATAAGATTGTTACAAAGTATATGCTTTATCATCAAACATGATTGGCTTGTGTGCATACTACTTTCACAAACAGGTCATCAATACATGATAATGGGTACTTATTTTTTATGGTTACGTGATTCAACTCCCGATAATCAATACAAAATCGCATACTCCCATCTTTCTTCTTCACGAATAGAACAGGAGCACCCCAAGGAGACGTACTAGGACGAATGAAACCAATGTCTAACAATCCCTGCAATTAGGTTTTTAACTCCTGAAGTTCAATAGGAGCCATTCGATATGGGGCTTGGGAAATGGGTTTTGTCTGGGTTCAAGGTCGATACAAAATTCAACTTCACGCCTGGGGTAGGCCGAAAGTTCTTCGTGGGAATATGTCGGAAAATTTATTAACAATAGAAATATCCTTCAAATCTGACGTATTTTTGTTTAAATTCGTGACATGAGATAAGAAAGCTTGACATCCGTTTTTCAATAAACGAATAGCTTTATGGCTTGAGATGACCGTGATTGATTTTAATGGTTTGGTCGCTTGAATTCGCATAATAGGTTTATTAGGAATATGAAAGCTAATAACCTTACAAAAACAATCAATTTTAGCATGATGAGTAGTTAAGAAATCAATCCCTAGAATCACGTCAAATGCAAGTATTTTTAAGGAGATAAGATCGACAGTAACGTATGCGATTCTGATTTGAATCAAACAAGACTTATAAACTGTGGATGTAATGAAGGTTTCTCCTAATGAAGTTTCAACAGATAAGTCAAAGTCTAATTTCTCCGGAGTCAAATTTAAACGTTGAGCGCAAGTAGGAGAAATAAAAGAATGGGTAGAACCGGTATCAAATAAGGTATAGACTTCACTAGAGTTTATGATAAGCTTACCCGTGATAACCTCGTTCGGGTTCCTTGCTTTCTGGGAGGTCACAACAAACACTCTCCCTTGCACTACCGACTTTGACTTTTCTGGGACGGCCTTTGGTGCCTCCATCCTAGCTGAATTTGTCTTCGATGAACGACAAAATCGAACTAAGTGACCTTCTCTTCCACAATTATAACATGTTTTGGACGGCATCACGCAGTTTGGACTGATGTGTCCCTCCCCTCCGCATTTGAAGCATATGATAGGTGGTCGTTCTCCTTCCTTAACAACGGGTCTTTGGTCTTGGCGTCTTTCCATCATTATTGAATCTCCTTTTCTTGAAATGTCCATTTTATTGTCTTGGCTATGATTACCACCGGTGCTTACCAGCTTACGGCATGTTGATTCCTCCACATTTGTTGTCACCGCTTCATGATCGTTACCACTTTGGTATTTTCATTCTCGTTGCTTTCTTTTCTTGGTTACGTTGACTCGTTATCGCGCTCCAACAACTGAGCCCTATTCACAACATCTGAATACAAACACAGTTTATGAAAAATAAGATATTGTCGTATCTCCGGTTTTAAACCTCTTAAAAACATTCAGTCATTCGCTCCTCATTATCAACCAAATGGGATGCAAACCGGGATAACTACGCAAATTTAGCCTCGTATTACGACACGATCATATTGTTTTGTTCCAACTTGATAAACTCCACCTCCTTCATGTGACGAATACTTTCGGGAAAGTACTTCTCGTTGAACAGCTCTTGAAACTTCTCCCAAGACATCTTGAGTGCGTCAAGCTGGGTACGTTTTACAGATTCCCACCAGTAATCTGCCTCTTTACGCAACATAAAGGTGGCGAAGGAAACCTTTTGTTCCTCAGAGCATCCCAAAACATCAAATATCTTGGTTATCTGTTTTATCCATGCTTCCGCCTTAAGTGGTTTTGGCTCTCTAAAAAACTCCGGTGGTACCAGCTCCTTGAACTGTTTGGCGGTGACCGTTAGAGAGTTGCCAGTGTTTCCACCATATTTTGGATGAGGAGCCGCTCTACTTTGATGTTGAATGAATTGCATGAAGCCTCTAACATTCCATCGCTCATCATTTGGTCGGTGTTGTTGTTTTCATGAGGATTGTCGCCTTCACGATACACATTGTCACGGTTATTGATCTGTGGAGACTCAACGGTCTCCTCATGCTCCATTGATGTTCTCAACATTCTCGGATGTCATTTTCAAATACTGCCACAAAACAAGGGTTAATTGACATGAAACATATTATCCCTACACTCTGACTGACCAATTAAATACCAAATAAACTTAGGTAGGTCATAGTAGCGAAGAAATTCCCCGTCTCTTCCCTCCTAGTTCTAGTCTCACATCTTAGCCAGGGATCATATCCCTAAGCTTTGATACCAACTATGACGCCCCCAAAATAGGTATACATCACCCATCTTGAGTCGCCAGATACATGGTATAGAATTCAAATACAACTTAATAATACAACTGTCGTGTACAATACGACAAAACATAAGCTGTGAGTTTGAATACAACTATTGTCTACTAGAGATTATACAAACTCAAAAGGAGTCATCATTACAATTATTATCACACTATTTCACAGAATAGTGAGGACTACTAATGCTATCATCTCGCCCGCTCACTCGCTTCCCAGACTAGTCCTCGCAACGCTTCTCATTTCTCAAGAGAACAATAAAAGTAAAAGGTGAGCTCAACTAGCCCAAGAGAAAATATTATGACTAAGATAATGCGAATATATTATCGTTAGCCTTCAACAAAGATGTTAAACCGATACAATATAACAACCATCAAGTTTAATCATGAAAAAAAAAGGCAATCCATTAAAAGAGTCAGTAGAGAATAAAATCTACTATCTTTTATGATTCAGAAGGTTTTTCATCACTTTTATCGCTGGGACTCAGCATAATAAATAATCCACATCATCGAATCACCCCTGCACTACGACCAATGATATTCTTTAGTATCACGACCACAATTATCCATGCACTACGGGCCAAGAATATTTGTGTATTCAATAATGGTCATGATCATGCCAACAACTGTCCATCAATGCTCTACGGGCCAATGAGGACTTTTTCCACATCATTTGTAACATTACAGTCATGATTACACCGAATAATCCCTGGTCATAATCATACCAAGTCCATCTATGCACTATAGTCCACAGAGGACTTTCAACAAAATATAAACATGAGGATGATGACAATGATATAAGAATTCAATAAAACAAGTTCAAAAATTAATTTATCCAGGAACTAATAACGTCCAAATTGTCAACATGATACTGCTTTGTAGAGTAAAATTCAAGAATGCTCAGAAAAATATTTCCATGAAAAGAAACTGGATGAAGCACAAATATCAAGGATATTCCACTAATTTCATGGAGTATAGAAGTCAAAACTTTAACCAACTGAGTATAATAAGGAATGGAATAACAAAAGAAATCACCATGCATGCGATAGACCGCATGCAGTAGGTTATTCCAATGTAATAATAAATAATCGGAATCAGTCCCAAGCATAAAACGCATGCATGTGATATTCCAATGTAATAATAAAGACGGAACCGAGTTCTACCTAGAACGCAAAGACAGGATGTTCCAACAAAATAATAAAGATGTAATCGGTCCGACGTAAAAAGCGAATGTATTGGATATTCCAATGTAATAATAAAGATTTTAACCCGGTCCCAAGGTAGTAACGCATGCATGTGGATGTTCCAACAAAATGATAAAGAATGGAACAACAGAAGAATTTCACCTAGTATAGGGTAGCCCTCGTATATAGGTTATTTCAACAGAATAATAAAGAATGGAATAACAGAAGTTCTCTTCATGGATAAGAAAGAAATAATACTCCCTACCTTTAGAAAAACTGGATACTTGAATAGTGAGGTAGTAGACTTCTCTTCTTCTTTCTATAATTTCTCTCTATAATAATCGCTCTAAAGTTTTTGTGAATTGGTGAGAAATGAAGGAAGAATGAACTTCTATTTATAGAAAAATATAGTTTCGATAATTGCACGTTTTGGGGCTCGAAAAATTTCAATACAATACCTCCAACTTTTCCTTTATTTTTAGTTTAGTCATGGAAGTATTATCAAACTTGCACCACCTCCCCTAATAGTATATAATGTGATTCAATAGTAAATTATGTGAATCAATAGTTCTAGACATGTGAAAATACGAATTACAGTATAATACCTCCATCTATACCTCCATTTTTAACTTAGTCATACAAGTATTATCAATCTTGCACCAACTCCCCTAATAGTAACAAGAATGTGAAACAATAGTATACACATGTGAACAAATAGTTATAATCATGTGAAATAATAGCAATTAATTGCTCATTTATCCGGTTAAATACCCAATTGGTTAATATAACCTCCAGACATTAATTATTATCGAAATAATTGTCAATTTTCACTAACACAAATAATTCTAACACAATGAAACCATTTTTATCAAAAATATAAATTTTGAAATTTGACTTTTCCTGAAAAAGTCAACTGTTGACTTTTTGACCAAATAGTGAATTTTGAAAATTTTTGTGTTTATAGATTATTTTTACTAATTTCATCGTTCCGGACTCAAATATCACGTCCGCGTCTCCAAATTCAACTCCAAACACAACTTCAATTTTAATAACATTCATCATTAATATTATAACTCACAATATTTATCAACCAGGTCGTTCCTAGGAAAGAGGGGGCTTTCCAATAAGGATTTCTCCCTATTGGCGCGCAATTAGGTGACCAAACCTATCCTTGACAGAACTTCTAGACATTGTAAATATTGCAATTTAATAATATGAATAACTTTGTCGTCTCAATTATTGATTTAATAAAATAACATATTATGCAAATGATACTATGACAATAATCGAATCAATAATATGAGAGATATGATGCAGTAATTACTATAGCAATAATTGAGTATAACTGAGTGACTTCTCACGTAAGCATCAATAATCAATACCGCTGTTTCTATGCAACCACGCCAGACATCTTTGTATTTTACTACCTAGGGTAGTTCAACAGTTAACGGTAAAACTTCCGCCGTTATTTTCATAAAGTATTTTAGTCATTTTCTCAATCCGACAATAATTCCGTTGTGGGGGGTCCACCAATGATTGTGCCGTTGTACGAATATTCCCTGTTAAAATGAATATTTCCTGACCAATCAAATATTATATAACAACTTGCGTACTTTGCAAAATTTGTAAATATTACCCACAACTATAACATTATATCAAATCCACACCATAATATTCAAAAATATATTTTGAGAAAATTTAATCTTTATTCAAAAAGTTGGGGTCTTACATTTGGTATATAAATTTGGGGTTTTAGGCCCTTTCCGCTTAATCGCGTAGAACATTTTTCCCTGATTTGACTTTTCATTTTCCGGGAACTCCATTGTAACTCAAATTTGATCGAGCTGGAGGGGGTGGGGACCAGCCTGGGCGGCCAAAGGTAGACACGCGGCTGCCATGGGTTGACCTGCGGCTCCCCGTGGGTATATTTACCCCCCCTGTTCCTTTCACAAGTCATTTTCAAGTTGAACTATACTGAAAAATACAAAATTTCTTCTTCAGATCTATTGAGTTCGAGCTGCTTTATGTAATATTCATCACCGTACAAACATTCTGCACTATTCTGATAAATTTTACATGTTTTCTTTTCAAGTTTTGACCGTTAGAACGTTAGATTTCATATAAAATGCTTCTAAACACAATATAGTGAATATGAATGCTTATATGACTTGGAAAAAAAATATTAAACTCAGTTAATGTTCATATTTTACCATGCTGAACATACTGATATGAAAAAAAAATTAATTTTTGAGACAATCATTTGGCACCCTTTTTTGCTAGTTTATTCATCCTATTTGAGAAAAAATGAGCACGTGTTTTCAAATAAATCACACATGGTAATTTGGCTACCATAATGGATTTAATTTGATGTTTTTCATGCAAATGAGATGTTCATTGTGACGCCCCATAAATAGGTATACATCACCCATCTTGAGTCGCTAAATACATGGTACATAATTTAAATACAACTTAATAATACAACTGTCGTGTAACATACGACAAAACATAAACTGAGAGTTTTAATACGAATATTGTCTTCTAGACAATATTCAACTCAAATGGAGTCCTTATTACATTTATTATCACACTATTTCATATAATAGTGAGGACAACTAATGCTATCATCTGGACCGTCACTCCGTTCCTCGACTAGTCCCAGCTATATTTTCATTTACTGAAGAGAACAATGAAAGAAAATGGTGAGCTCAACTAACCTAGTAAGAAATATTATGACTAAGATAATGCAGAATAAATTATCATTAGCCTTTAACAGTATAACAACTGATAGAATAAAATAGACAACAAGTTTTAGGTCAACAACTGCAGCGGAATAAGTAATCCATTAGAAGAGTCAAGTAGGGCATAAAATCTATTATCTTTTATGATTTAAAAAGTTTTTCATCAACATTATCGTTGAGACTCAGCTTAATAAATAAAATCGAATCAACCCTGCATCACGGCCAAGGATATTCATGTAATCATAAATGGTCATGATTATACCGAATAATCCCTGGTCATAATCATACCAACAATTGTCCATCAATGAACTACAGGCCAATGAGGGCCTTCACCACATCATTCGTTACATTACGGTCATGATTATACCGAATAATCCCTGGTCATAATCATACCAAGTCCATCTATGCACGTAAGCCAAAGATAACTTTCATCACAATATAAACATGAGGATGATGACAATGACATAATAATTCAATAAAACAAGTTCAAGGATAAATTTTAAAGATTTATAATTTAATTTATCCAGAAATCAATAACGTCCAAAAAGTCAACATGATATTACTTTGTGGAGTAAAATTCAAGAATAATATTCATGTACCAAAAATAATTTGGACAAAACAAAAAGATATTTTTCGGGTAAATGGTATCATGTGAATAGTACTTCGGGAATAGTATCTCGTGAATAGTAACCCGGTATGAAAAGTACCCCAAATACCCGAGTGAATAATATTCGGGTGAATAGTAACCCATGAATAGCAACTCGTAAATAATACTCTGGCATGAAAAGTGCCCCGAATACCCGAGTGACTAATATATGAGTGAATAGTAATCCGTAAATAGTAACTCATGAATAGTATTTCGTCATGAAAAGATTAATAATTATCAACAAATCTCAGAATAATATTTCCTTGAAAAGATACTGAATGAAGCGCAAATATCCAGGATATTCTACTAATTTCATGAAGTATAGAAGCCAAAACTTTAACCAACTGAGTATAATAGAATATATAAAACTGCAAATGGATTTTTGCCCGCCATGCGGTAATCCACGTAGAAAGATCATTTCCATAATTTAATAAGGAATGAATACAAAGGATCATTCACCATGCATGCGGTAATCCACATAGACAGGTTATTCCAACAGAATAATAAAGAATGGAATAACAAAAGAATTCACCAAGCGTGCGTAATCCGCATGATATAGGTTATTCCAATGTAATAATAAAGAATGGAACTGTGTCACGCGTAACTCCGCATGCATGTGATGTTCCAACGTAATAATAAAGAATGGAACCGCCTCATGACATAATCAAGCACAAACATGATATTCAAATGTAATAATAAAGAATGGAATAACAACAGAATTCACTGTGCACGCGATGAGACCGCATGCATGTGTTATTCCAACAGAATAATAAAGAATGGAATAACAGAAGAATTTCACCATGTATGCGGTACTTCGCATAGACAGGTTATTCCAACATAATAATAAAGAATGGAATAACAACCCTTACGAGTATTAAAAGAAAATAACTCTCTTCATGAATACAAAAGAATAATACCCCTTACCTTAGAAGAAACTGGATACTGGAATAATGAGGTAGCAGACTTATCTTCTTCTTTCTCTCTATAATTTCTCTCTATAATAATTGCTCTATAGCTTTAGTGAATTGGTGAGAAATGAAGGAAGAATGAGCTTCTATTTATAGAAAAATATAGTTTCAATAATTGCACATTTTGGGGCTCGAAATATTACATACCTTCCTCTTTTTCTTTATTTTTAATTTAGTCATGCAAGTATTATCAAATTTGCACCACCCCCCCTAATAGTAAATAATGTGAATCAATAGTTCAATCATGTGAATCAATAGTTATAATCATGTGAAAATACGAATTACAGTATAGTACCTTCAACTATACCTCCATTTTTAATTTAGTCATACAAGTATTATAAATCTTGCACCACCTCCCCTAATAGTACAATAATGTGAATCAATAGTACACACATGTGAAAAATAATTATAATCATGTGAATTAATAGCAATTAATTGCTCATTTATCTGATTAATTACCCGATTGGTCAACATAACCTCCATACATCAATTATTATCGAAATAAATGTCGATTTCCACTAACACTAATAATTCCCACACAATGGAACTATCAATTTCATCTTTAATCAACACAAACTTATTCATCATTAATATTATAACTCACAATATTTAATAATCAGGTCGTTCCCAGGAAAGAGGGGCATTCTGATAAGAATTTCTCCTTATTGGCGCGCAATTAAGTGACCAAACCTCTCCTTGACAGAACTTCTAGACATTGTCAATATTGCAAATAAATATATGAATAACTTTGCCGTCTCAATTATTGATTTAATAATATAACATATTATACAGATGATACTGTGATAATAATAGAATCAATAATATGAGAGATATGATGCAATAATTGTTGTAGTAATAATTAAGTATAACTAAGTGACTTCTTACATAAGCATCAATAATCAATACCGTGTGCTACTATGTGACCACGCGTATTACTGTACTTTTACTACCGGGTAGTTCAACAGTTTTAACGGTAACACTTTCGTCGTTATTTTTATAAAAAGATAATTTTGTTGTTTTCTAACTACGACAATACTTCCATTGCGGGGTCCATCAATGATTGTGCCGTCGTATGAATATTCCCCGTTAAAATGAATATTCCCTGACCAATCGAATATTTTATAATTGAATCAATAATATGAGAGATATGATGCAGCAATTGTTGTAGTAATAATTGAGTATAACTAAGTGACTTCTTACATAAGCATCAATAATCAATACCGTGTGCTACTATGTGACCACGCCAGACATCGTACTTTTTTACTACCGGGTAGTTCAACAGTTTTAACGGTAACACTTTCGCCGTTATTTTTATAAAAAGATAATTTTGTTGTTTTCTAACTACGACAATACTTCCGTTGCGGGGTCCATCAATGATTGTGCCGTTGTACGAATATTCTCTGTTAAAATGAATATTCCCCGACCAATCGAATATTTTATAACAACTTGCATACTTTGCAAAATTTTCAAATATCACTCTTAACTTTAACCTTTATCAATTTAACCATTTACTAAATAACATAATAATTATAAGAAAATTGAATACATTTATTTCATAAAATTCGGGGTCTTACAATCTCCTCTCCTTATGAAATTTCGCCCTCGACATTTACGTACGTACTTGGTATGTCGAAGAGCTGAGTATACCTTGTCAGATTCAAACTCTTGAGGTATAACCTTTGAGTGTCGAATATGATCCTTCTTATCCAAGATTTTAACATATATCTCCTCATACGTTAAATCTTCCGCTATCTCGTCCGGTTCCAATTCAATAATGTGGTTCGGGTCGTCCACATATTTACGTAACATCGATACGTAAAATAAATATTATAAACACGCGACAAACTTAGCGGTAAAGCGAGTCTATAGGCCACAGTTCCTACTCAATCAAGGATTTCAAATAGGCCAATTAAATCGAGGGTTGAGATAACGCCTTCTTGAACCTTCTTCTTTATATTCATCAGATTCTGGTGTGTAGCTTAAGCGACTTAAACTTTATCAATTAAAGTCGATTCTACTCGTATATTCGTTATCTTCATGTGGGTCCCTAGAGTCTTTAACTCTATCTTCATCATTTGTAAGTTATACGAAATGGGTCTTTGTGTTAAAAACATCGCACTCGTAAACGCATATGATCTTCTACTTAACGCATCAGCTACCACGTTCGCTCTTCCACGATGATATTTAATGGCATGGTCGTAATCTTCAACAGCTCGAGCCAACGTCTTTGGTGCATTATACATTCGTTTTAGGTGAAGAAAAATATTTTAGAGTTTTAGAAATGGGTTTTGTACTGGGGGTAATACAAAATTCGATTTCACGCTCTAGGGGTATGCTAAGAAGTCTTCAAGAATACGGCAGGAAATTTATTAATAATAGAAATATCATTTAAAACTGTGACTCTCATCCGAGACTTGGATAGTACGTCACATTGATACCTATCAACTTACTATCGTCATTCACGGCGTTGCCTACAGAAAGTCTGGCTTCGGTGCATTCCACACAAGGAAGTCAACAACGAAAGGATCGGGGCTATTTACTTATGGCTTGATATGACAATGATTGAATTTAGTGGTTTGGTTTCTTTAATTCGCATAACAGGTTGGTTAGGAATATGAAAGCTAACAACCTTACGAAAAGCATGATGAGTAGTTAACCAATCGATTCCTAAAATCACATCAAAGGCAAGTATTTTCAAAGAGATAAGATCGACAGGTAACGTGAAAATATCGATTTGAATCAACAAGATTTATAAACAGTGGGTGTAACGAAGGTTTCTCCTAATGGAGTTTCAACCGATAAGTCAAAGTCTAATCTCTCTGGAGTCAAATTTAAACGTTGAACGCAAGCAAGAGAGATAAAAGAATGGGTAGAACTGGTATCTAATAAGGTATTGACTTCGCAAAAATTTATAATTAACTAACCCGTGCTAACTTCGTTCGGGTTACTCACTTTTTGAGAAGTAACAAAAAATGCTCTTCCTGAAACCACCGACTTTGTTTTATCCGTATCCGCCTTTGGTGCCACCATCTCAGCTGGACTTGACTTTGGTGCATTACACAATCGGGATAGGTGACCTTCTTTTCCACAATTGTAATATGCTTTGGACTGCATCGTGCAGCTTGGACTGATATGTCCTTCCCCTCCGCATTTGAAGCATACAATTGGTGTTCATTCTCCTTCCTTGAAAACGGGTGCTGGTGCTGCTGTCTTTCCATCATTGTTGAACCTTCTCTTCTTGAAATTTCCACTCCTATTATCTTGGTCATGATTACCACCGAAGTGGTTACCATTCTTGGCATGATAATTTCCCCACGATGGTTATCATTGTTCCGATGGTCGCTGCCACCTGCATTTATTATTATCGTGTTTTTGGTCGTTGCCTTTTGGTTGTCTTTGACTCATTATCGCGCTCCAATAACTCGAGCCCTATTCACAACATCCAATATAAAAAGTTTGTAAAAATGAGGTATTGACGATATATCGGGTTTCAAACCTCTTAGAAACATTCGCGTCATTAGCTCCTCATTATCGACCAAATGGGATACAAACCGATAACTCCGCAAATTTAGCCTCGTATTGCGACACCTGGCCATATTATTTTGCTCCAACTTGATGAATTCCACCTCCTTCATGTGATTTAATACTTTCGGAAAGTACTTGTCGTTGAATGCTCTTGGAACTTCCCCTAAGACATCTTGAGTGCGCCAGTCAGTAAGTGCTTTTACTGATTCCCACCAAGAATCGCCTCTTCACGTAATATAAAGGTGGCAAGGGAACCTTTTGCTCTCGGAGCATCCCAAGACATCAAATATCTTGGTGATCTCGCTTTAACCACGTCTCCGCCTTAAGAGGTTTTGGATTTCCCAAAAACTCCGGCGGTCCCAGCTCCTTGAACTTCTTAGCAGTGACCAGCCGTGGGTTGCCATTGTTTCCACCTGTATTTTGAATAGGAACCGCTCACGCCTAATGTTGCATGAATTCTATAAAGCCTCTGAACATCCCATCGTTCACCATTTCATCAGTGTTATTGTTTACCTGAGGATTATTGTCTTCCTGTAGAACATTATCATGGGTATTGATTGTTGGTGACTCAAAGGTCTCATGTGCTTCATTGCTGATCTCAACATTTTCAGATGCCATTCTCAAACAATGTCACAAAACAAGGGTTAATTGACATATCACATATTATCCCTATACTCTGACCGACCAATTAAATACCAAATAAACTTAGGTAGGTCATACTAGCGAAGGAATTCCCTGTCTCTCTCCTCCTAGTTCTTGTCTCACATCTCAGCCAGGGATCATATCCCTAAGCTTTGATACCAACTAGGACGCCCCCAAAATAGGTATACATCACCCATCTTGAGTCGCCAAATACATGGTACATAATTTAAATACAACTTAATAATACAACTGTCGTGTTACATACGACAAAACATGAATTGAGAGTTTTAATACGAATATTGTCTTCTAGACAATATTCAACTCAAATGGAGTCCTTATTACATTTATTATCACACTATTTCATAGAATAGTGAGGACTACTAATGCTATCATCTGGACCGTCACTCCGTTCCCCGACTAGTCCCAGCTATATTCTCATTTCTTGAAGAGAACAATGAAAGAAAAGGGTGAGCTCAACTAGCCCAGTAAGAAATATTATGACTAAGATAATGCATAATAAATTATCCTTAGCCTTCAACAGTATAACAACTGATAGAATATAATAGACAACAAGTTTTAGATCAACAACTTCAGCGAAATAAGCAATCATCCATGCATCAAGGCCAAGGATATTCATGTAATCATCAATGGTCAAGATTATACCGAATAATCCCTGGTCATAATCATACCAACAACTGTCCATCAATGAACTGCAGGCCAATGAGGACTTTCACCACATCATTCGTTACATTACGGTCATGATTATACCGAATAATCCATGGTCATAATCATACCAAGTTCATCTATGCATGTAAGCCAAAGATGACTTTCATCACAATATAAGCATGAGGATGATGAAAATGACATAATAATTCAATAAAACAAGTTCAAGGATAAATTTTAAAGATTTATAATTTAATTTATCCAGAAATCAATAACGTCCAAATTGTCAACATGATACTACTTTGTGGAGTAAAATTCAAGAATAATATTCATCTACCAAAAATAATTTGGACAGAACAAAAATATATTTTTTGGGTAAAAGGTACCCCGTGAATAGTACTTTGGGAATAGTACCTCGTGAATAGTAACCCGGCATCAAAAGTACCCCAAATACCCGAGTGAATAATATTCGGGTGAATACTAATTGGGTGAATAGTAACTCGTGAATACTACTCTGGCATAAAAAGTTCCCCGAATACCCGAGTGAATAATATTTGAGTGAATAGTAACTGAGTGAATAGTAACCCATAAATAGTAACTCATGAATAGTATTCCGTCATGAAATGATCAATAATTATCAACAAAGCTCAGAATAATATTTCCATGAAAAGATACTGGATGAAACACAAATATCCAGGATATTCTACTAATTTCATGGAGTATAGAAGCCAAAACTTTAACCAACTGAGTATAATAGAATATATAAAACTGCAAATGGATTTTCGCCCGCCATGCGGTAATCCACGTAGAAAGATCATTTCCACAATTTAATAAGAAATGAATACAAAGGATCATTCACCATGCACGCGGTAATCCATTACATAGATGGGTTATTCCAATGTAATAATAAAGAATGGAATAACAAAAGAATTCACCAAGCGTCGTGAATCCGCGCATGCATGTGTTATTCTAACGAGTAATAATAAAGAATGGAACCGTGTCACGCGTAACTCGCATGCATGTGATGTTCCAAATGTAATAATAAAGAATGGAACCGGTTCACGCGTAATCGCATACAAACATGATATTCAAATGTAATAATAAAGAATGGAATAACAACAGATTCACCGGGCATGCGATAGACCGCATTATGACGCTTTATTCCAAAGCAGAATAATAAAGAATGGAATAATAGAAGAATTTCACCACGTATGCGGATTGCCAGATGTAGCGTGTTATTCCAACATAATAATAAAGAATGGAATAACAACCCTTACGAGTATTAAAAGAAAATAACTCTCTTCATGAATACAAAAGAATAATACCCTTACCTCGTAAGAAACCGGATATCGGAATAAATGAGGTAGCAGACTTCTCTTCTTCTTTCTCTCTATAATTTCTCTCTATAATAATTGCTCTATAGCTTTAGTGAATTGGTGAGAAATGAAAGAAGAATGAGCTTCTATTTATAGAAAAATATAGTTCCGATAATTTCACGTTTTGGGGCTCAAAATATTATAGTATAATACCTTCCTCTTTTTCTTTATTTTTAATTTAGTCCTGCGAGTATTATCAAACTTGCACCACCTCCCCTAATAGTAAATAATGTGAATCAATAGTTCAATCATGTGAATCAATAGTTATAATTATGTGAAAATACGAATTACAGTATAGTACATTCAACTATACCTCCATTTTTAACTTAGTCAGCAAAAAGTACTTTTACACTACTGTGGTTGTAGTGTTTTAAGCAATTAGTCATTGTGCTTTTAAAATATTTAATTAGCCCATTGTACTTTTTAAAAATGTTCAATCAAGCCATTTCGTCCAATTTCTTGGACGAACGTCAAATAATTACACACGTGGCATTGAAAAAAAAATCAAAAAATCATTATTTCCTACGTGGCAAGCCAGTCAACCAAATTTTTAATACTATTGAGCCACTGCACTTTAAAAAAATGCAATTGGCCCACTGTGGTTTTAAAAATATTTTT